>JBBHKE010001644.1:128488-188926 GCA_037447655.1 Zygnema cylindricum
AAAAAAAGAAATCCGTACTAGACGAAAACGGACAAATCCAAACAAATTGTGTACTTGTCTTTGTCGTATTAGAACGCAAACGGACAAAACATAGCGAACTATGTACTTTTCTTTGTCCTTGGAAATCGTAAGATTTTTGTCGAAATTTACGGCACGTGCGAAAGTATGTTCCTATTTGTCAATCGAAAAAACCTAATTTTAAATCACATCGCGCATGTGTTTTAAAGATAAGGTTGAAGATGACGTTTTTTGTCGTCGAAGTGGGTCGAAAAGCACAAGACGACAACTTTTCGTACATACTAAGTTCAGGGATGACGCAAATTGTACTCTACAAATTTGCGATTCCTTTGTACGGTTGCAACTTAGACAGTACGGCGCTAAGTTTTACAGCAAAACGACAGGAAAAAACCCTTACTTATGCACATGGGGACACACCCTTAAAACATCTTTTCTGCATACACACGTGTCAGATTGTAGATCGACGGTTGCGATTGAAAGTTAAGATTTTCAGGTTCCGATTGGCGGTCTCAAACTGAAAATCGGACAATTGTGTACGGATAAAAGATGTTTTAAGCGTCAAAAAAAACATTAACACCAATAGCGATACACGGTGTAGCGTTGCTAAAATTTACTGATCTCCAATTGACACAATTTCAGTATGAACACCTCTAGTTTAAATTCCTAATTTAAGCGGACAGCGTCGCACATTCTAGCATCCTGATTTAGGATGGACCATATTATTTTAAGTCCAAAATGTTCATCAGTCATTGCTAGTTCCAATGCCGGCCAAAAGTACAATAAAGTGCAGTACAGTACTGTACAATTCTACTTTACTGTACTACGATAGTACAGTTTTTGACCGTACTATGTGGACTTTAGTGGATTTGGATGACATTTTCATTGATCCTTCAGAGTGTCAACTGAAGTAGAAGCTTCTGTTCAGGCAGCCATGGCTGCCTTAGCTTCTGGAGTTGTATACTCACGTATTCCCTCCCCCGCTTCAACTTCTTCTTCTTCTTCTTTGGCGCGCTCCTTATCTCAGAGGGTACATTTTAAGCCGGTAGGGCGAGTTTCTTTGCTTGTAAAGAGTTCTTTACATAATAAAACTAGTGTTTCACAGCAAGGAGTTGAAGTGGTAAACAAGTTAAAAATAATACCACCAGTGCAAGGAGTTGCAAATCTTGCGAAGGATAAGGATGTTTGTTCTTGTGGCTCCAGTCTGGAGACTAGAGAGAAAGATTATTCAACTGCAGCTGCCAGGATGCTGTTGTTAACCTCTCCAGCTCTACTTTTTGCTAGTATTAACAACTCTGCCCGGGCAGCAGAATCAATTGTTGAGGCAATTGCTGATTCTGATGTAGTACCGGTGGATACGGCTGACGCAGTGGTCAACGTTACGATTTCCGTTCTCCTTACGGCATCGTTTGTCGGTCTAGTTGTGCTGACAGGAGGGGTAATGACATAACTCTGGAATCTAGTAAAATCTTTTGAATTCTATCGAAGGCTGAAAGATTAGGAAAGCATGTTTTTTGTAGTAACTTGCTCCATCTCTGTGAAAGAAGGTATATGTGTATATGTGTGGAGAGAGTTGTGAAACAGTTGGCCAGTAAAATGGGTGCTTTGCTTCCTTTATATACCCTAAATAACAGAAGTATTTTGATCACGCATTGGTGAGTGTGTTGTTGATTATGTTAAGTTCTATATTGTCACAAGCTGGTTCGTTTTTTAGCACTAAATGATGCATTTTCACAATGTAGTAGTAGTAAATAGTTTTGATCACAAACCTACAGCTGAGGTTGGGCTAGGAGACAGAGTAGCTGTTTGCAGATTGGTCGGATGTAGGGATGACAACCTTTCTGTCGTTACTGTGACTTGGTATGTGATTTTTGTTAAACAAACTTTCAACATTGCCACTGATTTGAAGTTCCCATTCTGGTGGGGATTTATTGCCTCGTACCGTTCCTAACCTCTTATTATATTTTTGAAAACGTATGGTTGTACAGATTGTTTATCTAGGATTCACAGAATGGAGAGATAAGCGGCAACTGGAATCTGAAGCAAAAAGTATTTTTCCTCCTACACCTGAAGAGGAAGTGCGCAAGCCCCGAAAAGCCCGTGTTGGCCCAAAAGGTTTTGGAGGAGATACTGGTAAGGAGAAGTGAGCGATTTGGGTTGTTTCATAAGGCTAACTGCTTCAACGAAGTTTTTGGCTGATTTTGCAAGCACCAAGGATAATCGAATCCTAGTAGAATAGTCATGGATGTTTTCCCTATTGTTATAGGCCTCTGTAGATTATTTTAATTTATCCAACAGGTTTATCAATTGTACAAAGAACGGCTTGCATGTACATCGATTATTTTTTGCAAATAAGGGGTTTTATCAAAGAACAGTATGCATGTGTCTTTGGATTTTTGTACAGGGTTTTTCAATGTTGGAGGTTGTGAAGCTGGGGAAAATTGCCAGCAATGTACATCGGTGCATTTGACCATTATCCCATATTTATGACATTCTGGCTTTTAGTGTGGCATGACATCTTTGCATCCCATATGTGACCTTTTACGGAAGTTCACAGTTCTCTGTATTCTGTCTATTGTACTTTGAAGGGAAGAAACTCTAGGATTTGATTCTTCCTTTTCAAAATGATTTCAAAAACCGAAAATTACACCATGGATACAATAGTGAAAAATAAAATATAGCTTGGGGTGTTTTTCAGCGCTATTAACTATAGGTTCGTAATGATATTAATAATAGTTGAGGTCCTTGCAACCTTGACGCTTTTACAACCACACACCAAATTAGCACTGACAAGGAAGTAATTGGTTTTGATAACACTATTTTATGTTCAAGAGCCAAAAAATTGTCATAACTTAGTGTTGTTAACTGTAACAGTACTCTGCCAATCCAACGAAAGTCCTTTTTCATCTTACTTGTAAAGAAAATGGGATGCACAATTTTTTTGATAATCACAACAAATTTGCATCAACATCTGATTTTTTGCCAAATGCCCTTGAATCTTGTAAAGCTTCAAAATGTTAAAATGTAAAAGAGTGTATACTCCAAAATCATGTGCAATTATTAGAGTTGTGTATCAGGTTAAAACTTATCGCGATAAAACCAATATCGGCAGTTTCCGGTTATCGAACGGTGAGGGGTCCAGATATATCGCTCTGAGACCAACAAATTCCTTGCGACAAGTGCAAAAAAAGTAAAGTACGCTATTAAATAGTTCTTTATAATACTGTATTGTATGTTTCACTGTATTAGCATGGATGCCACGTATGACAATATGTTCCGTACGCGGAATAAACCGTACAATTGAACAGTATGAACTGTACAATTTATCTCCGATAGTTATCAAACCGGTGCCATCGCGATAGAATTCTGATAAATATCGGTTTTGAATCATGATAACACCGATACCAATATATCGTGCCAATACATTGATTATTGGTAAGCCAAAGGGGCATCTCGGTTATCGTCAAATAGTTTTCGAAACACAACACTACCAAAATCATGTGCAATTACTTTCTCGGGTAGCAGGCTGCAAACCTCTTTCTCAAAAAGCAGGCGAGATTCAGTAGATAATTAACATTGAGAAGATTTTGATATACACTTTTCTTGTAGACCAAATTGTACTGAGCTCTATTCCAGCTAGCTACAAGTTGCTACCCTAAACAAACTGTCCCTAGACATTAACATAAAACTCACATACTAAATGAACTTTACTTTCCCATAAATAGCTTCAATCTCACTCAATTGGTCTTAAACCTAAAAAACAGCTCAAATAAATGAATATTTGAATAAAATGAGATAATTTGATAGGAAGCTACATGATATATTAAACCAATGTGGTAAACCAATATGGTATATCAAGTTCTACACCTTACTAGAACCTTGTGGTATGAGTTAATCAAAACAAAAGAAATGAACTCAAAATCCGCCCGAGAGAGCAGTTGCAGAGAGAGCTGTTGCTAAGACAGCAGTCGCAGCAATTAGAGCTGCAAGACCTGCTTGTGGAAGTAGAGACGAAGTTACTGCGGTGGCCATTTCTGGTTTTCGAGCCACAAAGTTTTGCACGGAAATACCGGTTCTTGCCTGTACTCCACGAGCCTTCATTGCTATCTGTTCCGCACACTGCTTTCCTGACAAAACTGCACCTTCCATAGAGGCAAGGTATCGCTGCATAGGAAGAAGACAACCCACGTTAAGAATAAATAGAAAAAATAATATAAGAAAGAGTAAATGAGGTCATCCATTACCAGTGGAATTTATTACTGATACAGAGCTTTATCAATACAACAACCACAAAAAACAACATCTCGTCTATCTGCGAAAGGAATACATTACCGACACCAAGCTTTGTGGAAACAAAAGTCACAAAGATAATGTCTTCTTCACCAGTAGTATTTATTACCAACACTAACAGGGATGTTACACTATCTAAGTGTTGGCCTCATTTTGAAGGTCAGTTATAGAATTCATACAATCCTTTAGTAATCATACAATATGTACAGCTTTTTGAGTAGGCCAAAAAAAACAGTAAGGTCTGATTCCACCAGTGGAATTTATTACAGGTACCAATATTTGTCAAACCCAAACCCACATTTTTTTAATATGAAGCACACCGTCCTCAGCCTCTATATAGTCCTCAGTTACAGAGTTGCAAGTCTTTGTAAACTCAATTATGTTTCGACTACATTTTTTCAAGTTCTTTAAAGATCCTCAAAGTCTGGTCACTGCATGAGTTCCCCATAAAAACCAAGATGGCCAAAGCAGTTTGACATGCTTTCAACCCAATTCATAAGTGAAAGAACATACAACAATCGGCTCCAAAAAGTCTCTCCTCAGTTTATGACATGAGGTTAAATTTCAAACAACCCACAAACATTGGCACAAAAATGGTGTTTCCACAAGTTTTAGGTAGAGATATTATAACACATACCTGCATTGTGAAGTCTCCAGCAAGGAAGAAATTAGAAACTGGGGTGGTCTGTCCAGGTCGGAAAGCCTGACGACCAGTGGTAGACTTGTAAACTGATCGAGGAGTTTTCACAACCTTCGATTTCAGAATCTTGGCCAGACTCTGGTCAGCTTTAACTTCCAACGGGAAGAGTCTCTCTAGCTCACCCATGGTTGCTTCAATGATATCATCATCACTGCCCAACCCACAATTATGTGTAAAATTCAGAATAATTAAAAAACAACTGACACTGTCCTTTACCACAGTTGGGAGCTACACTGTCCATTGCCACTAGTGTTAATAAGACACATTCAATCACGGCTTTTTTTTACCAGAAAATCACAGAACAGTGTCCATAACATAATTTAAGGGAGACTACAGGTCCCTCCCTACACTTGTTAGTATTAAAAATTAGATTTCTATTCAGACTGTTAGTTCCTTTACATTAACAGCAATGGGCAGTGTTTTGGAAGCGTCACAACAAGACCTTGATGTCAGGCCAAGCGAACTGTAATTTTGCAAAAACAAATGCAGCTGAACAATCACATATGTATGAACTCTACAGTCAATCAAGCATGGTCTGTTACAACTCAGTATGACTGAAACCTGTTTGCAGAGCTTAATGTGGACAGTTGGAAATTCAGAGGGCAACTGTGTGTGCAGTGAGAAGTGGCAATTAGTCTAAAAAGCTCCCGAACCATTGCCAACTTTTATGAAGAAAATCTACACCTTGTAGTGGAAAAACAGAGTCACGGCATTGTACATGGAGGAAGACATTCTCCCCTTCATTCAAACACCTTTCATAACTTGCAGTGCTTTGCGAAATTAACTCCAAAGTTGTGCCAATAGGTACTCCAATAATAATGATAAACAGACCCATAAAAATGTAAAATTACAAAATAAAAGTTTGGAAAACCCACCTTCGTCCAATCCAATCCTTGGCAGGTGCAAATACCAGCTCCAACATACTCTTCTTATCATCAGCATATTCCTTGCAAGTGGTGCTCATATCAGCATACACGGATAGCAAAGGAGACCTAGAAAATAGTAAATGATCGACGGTTGTTAGCTTGCGGTCAAACCATATGTGAACGTTAATAACCGGCACTCCCTCTAGGCCCTCCAATTTCTGGAAGAAGGGGTCCTGTTGCCAGGAAGGAGGTAGAAGAAGTTTCAGTGGGTCTACAGGCATAGCTGACACATAAATGTCTGCGGTTACTCTTTCTCCATTAGCCATCTTGAAGGCTGCAACTGATCCGTCTTCATTTAATTCGAATTTACTCAGTCTTTGATTTAATAATACCTGCGAATCACCACCATTTTGAAAAAACTTCAATAACATTCAATAATACAATAAATAATATAACATGATAATTATGGTTGGTTGCAAAACCACCTGCTTATTTTACGATCATGTCACATGACACTCTAGCATCACTCTTAGCCAGAATGACATAAGAATTACTCCTTTAGAGTATTGCTGTACATATTCAGCCTCCTATATTTACATCAATCCATTCAATACACAGCTTGAGTGCAGTCTTAAAGGAACAAAATGTGGTCACATGACTCACATGGCACCACAGCCTTCATTCATATCTACATTCAAATGCCTAAGAGAAATTGATCGCCCACCATCAAGGGCTTAGATAAATAAAATCCTATTTAAAAGAAATCCTTACCTGGCCACCTTTAGCAGTGATATGTTCCACCATAGGCTCACAAAGTCTTGTTGTGGGCGGTCCATCCAGAAATGCCATTTTTGAGCCATGACGTTCCTGAAAGCCCTTACAACACTCCGATTCAAACTAGGAAATCGCCTAGCTAGAGATAAAAAGAAAATAATTTCAAACGCTGATTCCAACAACCCGAAAATCAGCAGCATTTGCTTTCGCTTTTTGCTCTAGTGAAAAGTGGACAACAGAGAGTGGAGTAACATTACAGAACATAGTGCATCAAAGCAATAACACTTTGCCTCTATGCTTTCAGCCGATATTGAAAATATTCACATGAAGGAGTAGTTATTGAGTACCTCTTCTTCAAACGAGGACAACTGAACATAGCATTTGAAAATGCACCCTTTATTATTAAAAAAGGGATGCATTCTTGAAGGGCTAGATGAGCATGCTGTATGTAGATTAGGAAAAAAGCTTCACTTGAAAAATAGGTGGTTTTTAAAAGACCATGCCATACAGTTATTTGCAAGTGGAAAACCTCCTCAACACATACTACGTGAGAAAAGGACATGGAGCAGGTCAGAAGCTCAAAGCAAGAATTGTAAGAAGAAATTGCACCTGCAAGAATCTGTTCATGGCCGTTAGAATAACTGTAGAAGAGATTTCCCAAGGGTCAATAAAGTTCAAAGCTTTGGCCATAGCAATAAAAACTTCATCATTCACTCGCTCTGGAACATTTTGTTTGCGCATCCAGTCGGAAATCGAAAGGTTGTCCTGCTCTTCCACGTATTTTTGCCCCTGTTATCCCAAAACGCCCAAGATATCAAGACTTACATCATACTTTATCCTTCAAAAACTCTTCGTATTTGCTAAAACTCAAAAAATGAATAGGTGAATCCTTTCTGTTCCACGTCTTAAAAGAAAGAAATAGCTGAACTCCCTTCTCATCTCAGACCCTTGTTCTGCAATTTATCACCATGCTATGATCATAAGCTGAAACAAAGCTATTCAACCAGTTGAAGTTACATGACACATGTGGATTCATTCAGACATTGCAATATTTGGATGGACACTTCCTTTCAAGAATTTGACATGAACGAGCGGCAACCTTAACAAAATGCAGAAAACTACTGAGCTAGTGAATATTAAAGAAGCACAGATTGTCAATCCCTCTTGCCGTAAACATGGGTTCATCTACGCATGTTTACCAAGCCTGAAGTCATACTTACATAGACAATTGCAGGCAGTAGGCCGAGTCCAAACAATATCTTCTCTCCCCATGTGAGCATGTCGTTATTTCTCAAAATAGCAACCAATCCATTGAATGGTGCAGGGATGTCAGGAAAGTCAAAACGCGAAAATTCTCCGGGTTTGTCAGGGATAGCAAAGATCATACTGTGGCACTTCCATTGTAGTCTATCCTCAATATCCAGCTCCTTGAATAGCTGTCAACTCCAAGCACCCATATACAACGTCTCAACTGGCGTTCCTGGTGACTACTGCGTGGTTATCCTAACGTATAGACTAAAACACATCAAGCTCCAAAAATGATTACAGCATCTCAAACTCTCAAAGGAAATAGATATCAGAGGATAATCCTCTTCACAAAAGAGAATGAAGGAAGACTTTGCAAATGCAACCTCTAATTCTTCTGATTCAAAAAATTGAGCAATTGTTGAGCTACATCACAAGACGAGCGTGCAGAAGCTAAAGAAACTGTGCCGTTTGCCCTAACTTCCGCAAAAACTATACAACCCATCAAGAAATCCTATTCGTTTCAATAAAGATAGCACTTTGTACATGATGAACTAGGAAAATGTCAATGAATTTAGCCTTCCAACCAAAAAGTCCCTTATTAAAGTCATCATTCAATAAAAACACACCAGGAAGCCGTGATAAAAACGAGATGAACTACAGCAGAACTGCGTCTAGAACTGTCAAGATAAACCTGTACTCCTGGTTCGCTAATGAAGGTAGACCAGTATACGCAACGAGCAAGATGGATGGTAAACTAGCAAAAAAACGCGTAATAAAAAAAAATGCCTGAATTGAGTAGTAAGCATTCATTAGCAACAAGTCATCTCACCTGCATCATGTTTGGGTAAGCTCCAAAGAAAATGTGGAGGCCAGTTTCATACCAGTCACCATCCTCGTCCTGCAATTTGCTCAATTCCTTATCAGAAAATGAAAACAAACTGCACTAATTTTCACTGCCCATTGAAACTCTTTACGAATATATTAAGGGAAACGAGAAAAACGAAAAGGCCTGCTGTACAAACGCTTACAACTGTACCAAACAGTGACAAGGACTTAATAAATGCAATAATGTCACATTAGGTTTATTTGCTCCCTCAAAAATCTCACCAAAGCAAACACAATGTAACAGTACAGCAAACAAGATATTGATATTGTGAACTGAGAAATGTAGCAGAATTGTAAACAGCGAACGGTTTTGTCAACATTATGAGCTGAAAAATGTAACATGATTGTAAACAGCAAAACAAAATAATATTTTATTGTTAAGTCAGAAACATTACCTTCCAAGCAGCGACTTTTCCTCCAAGAACATCCCGAGCCTCCAGTACTATTGGAATGTGCCCTGCATCTGCAAGATACTTTGCACAGCTGAGACCAGCCAATCCAGCACCAGCAATCACTATCTTTAATGGCCGCTCAGGCTTTGGCATTTGCATAATCTGAGCTGACAGAGCCTCTGCCTGTCGCTGTGAGTCAGAATTAAAATCAGGTTTAGGAAAATCTTTGCAGACAATGCTGAGAGAACCGCTCCTGGAAGCAGTTTTACTGCTACGTCTGGCGCTCTTGAGGGAGGTCTGTGAACTGGCAGCAGCCATGGAGGAAGAGAAGGAAAGGTTGTTAAATACTGGAAGAGGGGCTGATAATAGAAGCTTGTTGGCGGAGCCGGTAGCCATGGTTGCACTCGGTGAACTCAAAGATGCCTCTCGAACATCCGAGAACACTAGCGAAGAAGAGACAGTAAGAGACGCCGCCGCCATAGCTGCTCTGCAGCTTTGACACCTCCTAGATCACAGAAGTCAGCTTATTAGTGATCAGTGGTTTTCTTTTGTTCTCTCACTTGGCTTCAGCTTCCTCCACGAAATGGAGAAAGTACAGTAGCTGCTGAGACGGAGGAGAAAGTAAAAAGCACAAACTTTGTTAAGTGGATAAAGTGCACCGATAATGATGGAAAAGAAACACTGCCCGGGGCAGGAACAGAAACTTTCAAGGAGGCAGGTGAAGCAGCAAATGGGCCACGAAGTAAATTCCGGTAGACTAAAACATTTTAGAACTTGCCCGGCTCTTTCACACACGTACGGGAGAATCTTAGGATTGCCGAATTGGAGAGCTCTATGCCATTCACTGCATTTACTCTTGACCAATGTTCAATATTGTCGAAAAGTACTACAATTATACTGCTCCACACATTAGGACATATGTGGGCAGCTCTCCGACACACGATATGAACTGTATGCACACTATATTATGCTATTTTCTAAAAAATTGAGGTCCTGATACTACAGTACTGTAGTATATCTAACCTAATTTCTGTTGCAGTCATCAAGGTTTGAACCACTTGGTCACAGAACGAATGAGTGTTCGTTTCGTACGATTTACGGAAACAAAATTCTGAAGCTTGAAAGTACGGAGCATACAAGTACGGTTCAGTACAATCCGTAATGTCCGCAAAGAAAAGTACAGTACAGCAAAGATGAGGAGAGAAAACGAGCACGCTGTCGAGTGATGTGGCACATCCGACACCTTGCAAGTGTAAACAGCAGTTTAACTGTGCGCAGTTCAAATTGAAATTAAGTTACCAACTTACCACTCACATAGACAATAGAGCGGCGCATGCGCTTCGTATACGAAGTTGTGGTTCATATTTTTTAAGGGAATTGATCATGACAGTGACTGTTTTGGTTGCGCACAGTCACTTACGTCATTTTGTCAAAAATTGTACGTTTGAAGTACATATTGGTACAAATAAAGTGCCGTTGAGTTCAAATTTGACGGTCAATCGGTTGGACAACTTTGACTTTCAAAATATTGTTTCAACCGCTTAAAGTTTTGCCGCGCTTGCGGACGTCGACCGTCATAATAAAATTAGCAATTCACACGGCCGGCGAAAGTTTGCGGTAACAAAACCGAGGCAACCACATGTAAATAAAAGTGTTGCAAACAATCACTTTTTGTCTTTACGTGAGCTCCACGGTGAGAGTACGCACAAAATTGAAATTGAATCGTTTAAGCGTTACATTGAACTTAGACGCAAAGTGAAACGAAACCTCTTTAAATTAAAGTACTATAAGTCTTGTACCGAAATATTAAAACGCACGAAACGAAATAAACTTTGTACACTATGATAAAACGAACCGGCGTAAAAATATCAATTGAAATTAAATGAAAAAAATACGCGTCGTCACGCGCGACGAAATCGAGCCACACTATATACGAATCAACATTCTTACATTGATAGCAAAATTTCGTTTCGTGCGTTTTAATATTTCCGTTCAAAACTTACAGTAGTTCAGTTTAGTTTAAAGAGGTTTCGTTTCAATTTGCGTCTAAGTTCAATGTAACGCTTACACGATTCAATTTCAACCTTGCGGCCTAAGTGCTCTCACCGTGGAGCTCACATAAGGACAAAAAGTGACTGTCTGCAACACTTTTTATTTACATGTGGTTGCAACACTTTTATTTACATGTGGTTGCTATAGTTTTGTTACCGTAAACGTTCGCTGGCCGTGTGAATTGCTAACTTTTTTATGACGGTCGACGTCCGCAAGCGCGGCAAAATTATAAGCGGTTGAAACAATATTATAAAAGTCAAAGTTGTCCAACCGATTGACCGTCGAATTTGTACTCAACAGTACTTTATTTGTACCAATATGTACTTCAAACGTACAACTTTTGACAAAGTGACGTTAGTGACTGTGCGCAACCAACAGTCACTGTCATGATCAATTCCCTCAATTTAAACGTTCGATTCGTACTTGTGACAGCATGACGCGGTCACACCTTAATTCAAATAATTAATAGCCTGTCGGGTCATCTACAGTATGTCATAGCTCGCATACTTCCATCATTGATCGTATTTATCTAACGGCTCCGGCGTCTTCCACGGGCCAGCATTGAGTCTCGCGACCATAAAACTATTTTTAAGAACATTAGGTGAGATGATCGTGTTCCAAAAAAAGCGATCCAAGAATCTGGACTTTATACTATGGCGCTTTTTGATTGTGTACGCAATGTCGCACAGAGGGTACATAACGCAGAAATAAGAAACGAATATACGGCGGAAATAGCTCCCGCCTAAAATAATCCCCCAATTCTCAATAGACATACTAGGACAAACAAAATCCCAATGCTTTAAATCTTACAGGTTACCACTGGATGGTTCTGCATAGAGGATTTCCTCGCAACAAAAAAAAAAAAAACAAAGCAGTTATAACCAACTAAGAGGATTTTATTCCTGTTCTAATTTTTTCCCCATCATCCAGAGTTCAATTCCTGATGAACAATGGAAATGATTGAGATCACAACTATGATAAATTCATCAAATCCAAAATAATGAAAGCATGTTGAAAGCATTTTGCCAGTTTTTAGTACCACAAATCCCAAAAATCACATCCTGTAGACATATTTTTAGATTCTCTGCAACTATAATTTAGTCGAAATCGGTTCCACAAGATAGGCACGCACAGTAAAAAAAAGACAACAGTAGTACTCAGGAGAAAATTTGGAACCATATTAAACCATTTTTTTTTCTTTTTGCCTACAGCACAAATGGTCAACTTCTGAAAATTTCAAATTCTACGTTCTTTTAACTCAATACATCTAAAATTTAATGCCAACCTGGTCTGATTTTCCTCATCCAATCACAACTCAGCAGGTGCAACTGCACATTAAATAAGTAACAATTTCTGCTTTGAAATACTTCATTTTCACTAAGAAAAACTTGCAACCCTAGCAATCTTGAGAGGATACACGCGTCAAAAAATATGCCGGGCGAGCTTTTGTAGAACAAAATTTCCCCAGATTTTGTCAGAAAACTACTTCGACTTCCATTGTACATAATTTTGTCATAGTGCAACACCATTATCTCTCGAAAAATCTCAATTTATCATCCAAATCCTACTTTAAACACTACCTTCAAAACAAAACAAAAATAATTTCACATTTTGTGCCAATCACCTACAGTAGCATTGCCTACATAGTAAGGCAATAATACTGCAGTGCAATTTCTCTCGAATATAAAACCAAATTTTCTCAAATTTAACGTCTGGTTGTGTAAGAATCAGTACCTGACTCTCCTGTTTCTGCCTTAAGAAGAGGGTCATTATCATTTGTCCTCTGCACAGAAAAATTGAAACACTGGGTTCCTATGTCAGTTTTCAGTTGTTTATGCCAGATCTGTTTCATTCATGTCTCTCCTTCAGTTTTGCAGAGGAAATTAAATAAAGAATAATTAATTAAGTCACAGCTGTCTGGAAACGCAAAGGGTTTTTGACTCCCTGAAGAATTAAAACTAAACATTTTCAAAAGAAAACAGTGATATGGATAGAATCACGTACATTGTTATCCACCAATCCTTCATTAGCAACCTGCAATATGGCCCCCAGATTACCAAGTGTCAGAAAATTTAGATACATCGTAAAACTGCTGGACATATTTACCTGTGGTATTCGGCTAAGAAGCCTAGAGAGCCCACAGTAATTAGTACAGAGAAAATATACAGTAAGTAGCACATACAGGAAAATAGCATGGTCTACACCATTTCATGAGGTAATGTCCATCTTCAAAACTGAAAGTAATAGGGGCTCAAGGGCAGACTCAAAGGGGTTCATAGTGTTCCGAGGTAAAAGTTCAAATCGGAAATAGAAACAAAGAAAAGTTCAGCTATGCAAATATGTTACAGGAAGTCAAGATGTAACCTAGCCCATCTACATATACTAGGAAGCCTGTTTGCACGTGACTCCAATTTCCCGTATAAAAATATGTTTATACTGTACATGTTATGCAGTAAAAGAACAATTTCTGGCGAATTAAAAAAAAAAAAAAAAAAAAGGGACTGATGATTCTGAGTCTGAGGGGATGGACGTTTTCCCATAAATTCACAATAGTGAAAATATATGGTCCATGCTGTTTTAAACACCTCGCACCTAATACTAGTCCAGTCCAATTTAAATAAAGTGAACGTTCTACTGAAACCTCATTCTCCCTGGAATTCCAGGAGATCTACTAAAAAAATCACTGTACAGAAAAAAAAAAGTTGCATGCCAGTCCCACTAAAACAAATAACCAAGGATAAAAGGGCAGGCTCTCCAATCACCTTCCCAACTTATCTTCCTTGATTCAAGGGATAAATTCAACGTGCATGTAAATTTTCTCCTCTTTGGATGAGCCGGCCCAAGCCAAGGAGAATCATCTAGACTAATCCAACTGTGTAAAGGATATTCTACACTGAACTCATTTGCCATATGTATTGATCATGTACACTTTTTTTTGGGGGGACAATTATGCAAAAAATCTGTGCATACTATATGTGTTCATAACTTTGTCCTTTTTTACTCCTGGACCATGATCCAATGTATCATGGGTGGACACAGACCTCTAACATTTGTTGACCTCCTCAAACTTGCTAGTCATAGACAAGAAGCAGGATCCTGCAATCCAACAGTATTGTTGAATGAAGTTATACAGCAAAAGAAACACTCATTGCCACTTGTTAAGTCAGAAATACTTCCGGGTAACACGGTTACGATGAACTAAGGGGAAAATTTCTTTTTCCTTTAATATCAAATGTGCTTTCAGAAGTGAAAATACATGAGAAGTTAAAATGTCAGATTGCTCTCCACCAACCCTTAACTACCCAGATGGCGGCCACAAAGAAAAAATGACATCTACACCCAATCTTTAGGAAACTCAGGATTAGATGTATCCACTGAAAACATTCACATATGTTCTACTCCATATTGACTTCCTTTGGCTCCTATTACCAGCTGTATTGAGAATAAAAAAGAAGAGGTTTTTCCTTGAGAACGGGAGTGATAAGTCAAATGGAACTTGACTAGTCCTTAGTCTAACTAATCCCAAAATATTCCGCCAGTCCACCTGAACAAATCTACCAACCCAAAAATTGGAGTCTCAACCCCAACAGACCTTAAACTCAAGAGATCTGGATGCCACAATTTTGGAGTTTTTGAGCCACAGGTTTTTCCATGGGCTCAATTAACTTAAGAATAACAGACTTTACCACAAAATGTAAGTACCAGATTGGAGCATGGAAAGCTACCCTAACAAGAAATGATCACCAACTTGTTACATATAACAAATAACTAACTTTCTTCATCTTCGCAGTTGGATTAGCGACTAGTGAGGTCCACGCAAATTCACAATTGCAAAAAAGAGCTTGCATGAATCCTAGTTGTACACTTGTTGTTTTTTTTACTGTTGTCCACATGTTAACATGTAGACCTACAGAAAAAGGAAAAAAATCAGCAGAGTCTATACTGATAACAGTGGACGGTGGACCTCACAACGGAGCAGTAAGTCATGACAGGCAGACGCGTAAAAGCTCATCACACCGCTTAACAGACAAAACGGACAAAACAGACATACGCGAACACACTTCCACTCTTTCAATTATTTGTAGAGTAATTATCATGGTCTCCACCTGGCACCTATAACTAGTGTCTTCCAGACTGATTGAGGTTTGACTTTCACTTCCACAAGGTTAAGCTTATTGAATATGATTTTGACACCCTTTTTGCCCTTCAAAACATAAAAAATGAAAAGCTCAGTAAACACAACTTTACTTTTGAAAAGCTTTTCTTCAAAGTGAAGGAAAAAAAAAAAAAATGCGAATCTCACCTTGGGCAAACTAGACAGCGAGGCTTTCTCCAACTCCTTTGCTTTCGATTCCTGGATTTGGCAATAGCTGTATAGGAACATTCCTATCATGGCGACGAAGATTCCGAATACATTTTTGATACTGAAGGGATTTTTAAGAAGCATATATCCAAAGGCAAGCACTAAGCAAGTTTTCAAATGCCCCAAAACTTGGTAGGTAACTGGGGAGGTTTTCCCAATGACTAAAAATGTGCTGAAGTTGACAGAAACTGAAATTGCGCACGAAAGAACAATGAAAAACTGCACAAAAATGACAACATAAAAATACGATTAACAAGAAAACATGAAAACAAAATGATACGAAAACAAAAGAATAAATTTAGCCTGAACTGGTTGCAAACAGGCTTTGGAAAATTTCCCGGAAACATCAATTAAGCCTCGACTTAGCTGACAACAAATAAAGCAGCAGAAATCATGCTTATAGACTATACAATAACCAAAAGTCCACACTATACTAAGGGGCCCCAAACAGGATAAGAAATTTCTATCTTTACTAAAACGACTTAAAAAGTTGAAGGACCAACACGGAACAAATGAGCAGATGAACAGTCAAATCCGGAATCGTTCAAAATTTACGATGATTGCAGCCTTCTCCAACGGGTTGTTTAAACATAAACCCATTTACGCAAGAAGATAAAGACCTTAAGACAACTCCAAAAGCTAGCAGCTCAAACTCCTAAAATTCAATGGCTTTACATCGTCTGTTTCACGAGACCCTGAGAAAAATCCATTCCCTGCCTACACTCCGCGTACAAAAGGAACCCAAAATAATGACCACTTCAAAACTGTTGGACGAGTTACAATACACTGGAACTAGGTTTAGTCACCCTGAGAAAAACACCCCAAACTTACCACAACATCAACTGAATAGGGGAAGGCGAACACATTTCTCCCAGTGAGGAAACCATCCAAAAATGGTCCAGTAATGAGGAGGATTGCAGCTTGGAAGGGACATGACTGGTAAAGAAGTTGTGTGCTAGAAACTTTGTGATTTCTTTGTATTGTATTTGTCATCTGGTAAAATGGTGGTCAAGGGCAGCAATTTCCAACTTTTGGGAATCAAACATGAGATGACGCATCTTTTCAGCAAACAAAGTGGCTATACATAGAGCTGCACTCATAAAGTTATTAACTAAACTGAAAAATAAATCTAACTTCTTCATTAAGGATTATAATGGACAAGTTTTAGACCAGCCAAGCTCCCACCATTTTACCAGTATCTGAATTTGTGGGTGAACCATGAGTATAGAGAAAGAGGACATCTGATCTTCACAGTTACAGGGTGACCTACGTAAGTAAAACAATTGAATTTGAAGAACATGGATGAGTCAACATCCTATTTTTTTGAAAACAAATCAACACAGAATGCTGACGGGAGGACTTTTAATCTATTTATGACAAAAATATAAAGAAATAAATTTCACTATATTCCCACTGAGACAATTTATCTGTTATTCTCTCCCTGAGACATTCCTGCCAAATAATTTTGAGACTTTGGCATAATGTTCTCTAAAAACCATACAACATATGGTTATACATAAAAAAAAAGACAAATCATTCCACATATGGTTTTGAGGATACAATTTGGCCTATACACGTTGTGATGATGGCCAGAATGCCAAGAACAGTTCCCACAAAATTCAGTTCAAGATCTGTAACTGTCGCTATCCCTACTCCTCCGAGAAGCACCAAGAGGGAAGCCTGGACACCAGTACTGCAATGAAAAAGATAAAAAATAATCAAAAACAACAACCAAAACTGAACAACAATCAAGTTAAAATGCAAGCATTGACTTACAGGCACTCTTTACAGAAGTAGCGGCCTACTGAGTCCTATACGATATGTCCACAATTTGGTCTTAATCGGACTTTAACATTTATATATTGCCAGGATATAATTCAAACACAACTTCACAAATAACATCACACTGAGAATCCTAAAGGCTCTTTACAACATCAAAAAATGGCACACTGATATCAACATATGTTTATATCAAAAATAGCCTAGAGAAACGTTCTGCACCAACAATAGCACACCAAAACAATACTTCATAATCACTACAGTGCAACTAGAGTGATTGAATATGGTTGGCATCAATTTATGGAGATGTAACCATTTTCTTTAAAAGCTTCACATTGTATGATTTAAACAATTGTCACTGCAACGGGAAAAAAATTACCGAGGAAGCTTGAGTGAAAACGACTTGCAAAAAAAAAAAAAAAGAGGAAAAGAGTGTCAAAACTTGTACCTGAACTTCATCTTGAGGAAGAGTGTTTGCAAAAGGACAGTGCAGGGAATAATGGCCAACTTTGTCATCTGGTTCAGCAAAATAAACGGGCCATAAAAAATTAGTACACTGCATAAAAAAATAAAAAATGCTCCGATGAGCTGCATTACAAGACAAACAGCTCAGCTATGCTGATAATTGCAAACAGGATAGCAGGCTCAAATATTAGAGTGAACCAAAACTTTGAAGCTAGCACAAGGCATTGCAAAATAACAATATAAATCATCCACAAGTTCAGTTATGGAAAAAGTATAATGCACACACAAAATGTTGAATGTCAACACCAAACCAGAAGGAACCCGGCTTTTTCATACAGCCTGTTTTAAAGCAAAGTCCGCTTCTAAACAATGAAACAATCAGTCTACCACGTCTACAGAGTTCTCATAAGCAATTGCTTACACAATGCAAAAATTATTTTTAGGGAAAAAAATTTACCTAAAAGACTTAGAATTTAAAACAAACCAGATGGAGATATTGTAAACAAAGGAATTGCCTGATCGTCAAACTGGAAGTATAAAAACACGAGATTATATGACATTCCAGTGTTAACATATTAGTAATCTTACAGCTAAGTGCACAGCAAAGCTGTAACTAACAACCTAATCAAAGCTCAAAAGTTAAAGATCGGCTGGAAAATTTAGACAGGGGAACAAACAGGACATAGGATACAGACCAGGTCTTCCACAACACAATAAAGAGTCTAAAACTACACAAATGGCTTCCAACTGACTGAAAAGGAAAAGCCACGAAAATGAAAAAGAAACTACTAAACAATCCGGAATTCAAACACTAAAACGAAGTTTTATGAGTGACAGAGAGCCACTAATAGAGCTAGATGTGAGTGAGACAGAGATGCTAACAAAGACAGACTTGATGGCACGTCGTTTTTACCTGATAAAAGCCTACTGAGTTGAAACCCAAGCAGAGATTAAGGAGACCAATGGAGGAACCATTAAGAATGCCAAAACCCATCACAGTTTGAGAGTCTATGGCCTTGTGCTCAAAGAAACCAAATTTCCGAAAAACGTGAAGCGACAAAAAGGTGACGACAAGATGCCAGCTGGTCAAAGTGGTGGCTACACATCAAAAGCAATTTATACACTTGTTGCTGTCAGAGAGACAAACGTGTTGCACACTTCACTGGCAGGAAAAAGGAAATTAGATCCAGTCGTGCAAAAAAAACAATTTGAAACCAGATTCAGTTAAACAAGAGATACAAGATTGTAGAGGGTAAGAGCACCGTTAAAACAACGCCAACCCACCTATAAATACCCCAATATTACAAACAAAATATTTCAAAGAATCCCATCCAGGTTTTAGTTTAAGATCAGATCTACTTCAGTAGCAGTAGCAATTTACAAAATTCCAATTTCAGCACAACCAGCAGGAATCATCTGCAGCATTGCTTCATTTTTAGGCAAATAGTGAGCGGTTTCATAGAAGATTGGTAATTAGAAAAAGTCGAGCTGTGAAACATGTTACTTCTAATGTATGTAAGAGCGTTCCCGAGCTGTCTTGCAAACTCAAAACCTTCTGTATTTCGTAAGCTCGAGGATCTACCTTTCACAGATTTATACAAAACTGAACTATAAAAAAAAAAAACAGATTCGGCTTGATTGAAAGGAGTACAGATAACAATAATGTAAATCTCCTACTACAGCGTTAATTTATATGCATCCAGAAAACACACAATTCCACACAACACCAAAAGAAAACTTCGTCTTAAGCAGCTGACAATGTTAAAGAACGGGAAAGGCCACGGCAGAAAAGAATAGGTCATGAACATTAAATCAATATTTATTACAGTACATAGAAGCTTCAAAATATTGATAGTAAATGAATAAGGAAAAGGTTTGTAAATTTACCATAGTTGAAGCGAAATGCGCTCATCAATGCTTTGTTACAAATAACGATGGAAACGGAAGAAATAACTGACAAACTAAGAGCGCCTAAAGTTCCTAGACCTCCGCTTGACGCCATTTTTCTTGCTTCAGCAGTGGGAGTGAGAGGAACAAGGTCAGCTCTATCTTCTGATTCGTCAAATGCAGGCTTTCCACTTCTGCGAGTTCGTCCTTCCATTCAAGTCTTGACTCAAAACGTGGTGACAAAAAACGACAACAGCTACGGTTTCCTAAAAACTTCCATGAATATTTACAGACAACCTTTTAATGTGCGAAAATTGATGAAGAATGCAAGGAAATCACAAACAATTTGGAAAAGAAAAAAGGAAATCGATACGACAAGAGCACAGTCACGTCAACCAAAGAACAGAAACAGGAGTTAGGGAACTTGGAGTTGAGACGGAGGTTGTTAGCAAAAGATTTTGATAAGATCAGTAGAAATGTGAAACGTTAGTCCTTCAAAAACTTCGTCTCCGCAAAATCCGCAAACGCGAATATGCGTTAGAAATACGGTAAAAGTCGGTAACGGGGTGGCCTAATGATTCATGATGTACTTCCTCTGGCAGGTGGAGAAATAAATCGCAAAAGGTTACAGACTACAAACAAACCCAGGGGTTTGTTCACTTTGTTCATCACCTGAACTAAAGACAAAAGACAAACCTGAGATAACCATTGGCACGCTTGCCACATCTGAAGACGTAAAATACCGTTTTGCCTACGTCATTTATATGTTCGTTCGTACGTTTACATGTAGAGTGCATAACGATCACATTTTGTGGTGTTCTAAATCGGACAGGATTTGCCGATAATCGACAATTATGATGCTTATTTTATGATTCTCACCCCCTTTGTACCCGAATGGTATTTCCAAATAATCGACATGTACTTCTCTTGGTGCTGCGTATCGAGCAGAGGTGTCAGCGATGGATCACGCTACAGTACTGTAATGTCTCTCCCACAACAATTGGCGATTACAGGGACCGATTCGTAGCGATTTTTCGGCACGGGTTGTTGCTACACCGCTAATCGTTATTAGTGTTAATAACACTAATTTCAACGCGGCTTTTTCGGCCCAAAGTCATAAATTAGCGTTATTAGCATTAAAATAGAATTAACGCTAATATGGAAAGTATTTATTAAGTGTTAACCATTATATATTACGTTCATCGAAATTAGTGTGATGTACAAGAAGCTCGTTTACGTACATCGCATCGTCGTGACATCTCAATTTTACAACATTAAGTGCGCTTCGCATGTAAATTAAATTTCAGTACCAATTAGCAGCCGGAAAGAGCGGAACATTACAAAATATAAAGCATAAAATAGCGCTAATTTTACTCTAATTTACATCTTTCGTACGATTTCCAAACCGCACAAGTACGTATTTCGGTGAAAGCTGTCAAGATAGTACACCTGAACTTGAAATGGTATCGATGACAGCTCAGTGTACACCCTACGAAGTCGACACACAAATTGGCGTTAAGTGCCAAATTAATGTTAATGTTTTTTTTTTTAACACAAGATCCTAAATTAGCGTTTACGCTATTTTATTTTTTTACACTAATAATGATTAGCCGTGTAGTTTTCAGTATTCAATGGTTTATCGATAACGTAGGTCGAAATGTTCAAACACAGAACATAATACGATCAAACAGTGACTACTGATGTTAGGCGTAGTTTGGTTATCCAAGTACACAATGGGTTTCGTAGTTTGAGATTTATTGCCCAGTACTGGTTCATTTGGTTGTTGACGGCTTCTCGCCGCCAGTTCTGGACATCACCTCCAGCCCGCCTTCCATGATTATTTTTCTACTCACCAGTTTGGAGTGGCAACTCGTGGGGGTTGTAGGGCCAGCGTCCACGAGATTCGAGCCTTGTTGGATGTCCATCCGGATTCGTAAGTCCTTCGGGTCGATGTTTCTAACGCATTCAATACGGTGGATCGGAGTGCCATTTTTCTAGAGCTTATGGTTGCACCTCCCCCACACCAGATGTTCCCTTTTGTGAGGGCCTTTTATCCTTTGAGCAACAACCTTTCCTTTTCCGTTGATGGCAATTTGGTCCCGCTTTCCTCTACGACCAACACTCGTCAAGGCGACCCTCTATGAGGGCCTTTGTTCGCCTTTGCTCATTACTGCGCCCTCCCCGCTTCAGTGAGTGCTTAGCCTTCTTACCTTTTGCCTTCGGTTGTTGACAATACAGACATTATTGGCCCTTTAGACCAAGTCATACCAACCTAAAATTGAACTCAACCTCTCTGTCCAACCCTCGAAGTGTGTTGTTTGGTCCCCTCATGCTATTCTCCATCCATCACCCCCCCTCCTAGTTTTCTAACTCCTCCATCTGAGGGCATTTATGCATTCGGTCGCCCACTTGGTTTGGATCCTTTCGTGACCTAATTTCTTGATTATGCTCGTCAAGCAGATTTGTCCCACGTGGACGACCTTCCCAACCTTTCTAATTCCCAAGTGGCTTTTGCTATTTTGACACGACGTTTTCCCCATCATCCCTCCGACCTTACTCGCACTTCCCCTCCCACCCTCATGTTTGTCTCCTCCCTGTCAGCCTTTGATTATCGCATCATGGACGTCCTTCACACTTTGTTAGGTTGTGGGGCATTGCATCGCATCTTTGGGCCTACAACCTGCCTTGGGGCCTCTCTTCATGTGTTTGCTGGTGGTTTGGGTATTGCTATCGACGGCACGCATTTTTGCGGGTGCCTATTCGAGAAGTCGATGCCTTGTTGCCTCCACTATTGTCTCTCGTTTTTGTGGTTTGGGACACTTATGTTCTTGCTAAGGTTGCCCCCCGCATCTCGTACGCTGTGCTTGCCTTTAAACGGTCCATTTTGGATGCGTCATGTTCTCTTTCTCCTGATGTCTCGAACATATTGGTTCTTTCCAGTCCTGATACGACATTAGTTGCTCGTGTCCATAAATCCATTTTTTATCAGATTGTCGCAACTTTTAAGTCCCAGTTTCTTGAGGCGTTTCCTTGCGATTCTTCCCGTGCTAGCGTTCTCTCTTACAGTGGACCTGGTTATAGAACTTAGTTATTGGTTACAGTTATTTTATGCACCCTACATTTCACCCCTACTTAGTTCACCACGGCCTTCATGATTTGGCTTGAACTCCCTCATCCACCTTTGCGTGGTTCTCTTGTTTGCTCCCGTGGTCGTGTTCTTCTGGTTGATTGCATCCATTTGCTTCGTTGATCCCACGAGGGCCAATTGATTGAGGCGCATGGTATTTTTTGTGACACCATTGTTTGTGGGGATTTTATTTTCGTGGGGAGGTTTCCCATATCCTTTCTTTGCGTTGGATTGATTTAGTATTGCTCGATAGTGCACGTGGTAAATTTGGTGACGTTGTCAAATCCTACCATGGGTAAAGTCATCAACCAAACAACCTGATATGTTGGAGTGGTCACCCATGATGCGTCTAAGAAGATAGAGCGTGAATATGACCACTGTGATGCTATGGATGGCTTTATTCCGATGGCGGTCGAGATGTTTCGTTGTTTGGGTGTGGATTTGCACAAGTTTCTCCGTGCTTGTGGTCAACGCTCATTCGAGCGTCATGATCAAGGAGCCCTCCTACTTCGGTTCTTACTTTTTTTTATCGTCAATTTTTATCTATGGCTTTACAACGAGTGCAAGCTTCTATCTTCCTTTGGTTGTCTATTACAGTTATGGATCATCGGCGTGTTCCATAACTCCCTCCCCATGCTCCCGCGAGATTTGGAGACTGACGACGTTATTTTTGGTAGATTTTTTGTTATGTTGGGGTTTCATTGGGTCATTTCGGTTTTCACACTCTGTCAAGATTTTTCTTAGGTATTTGTAATTCTTGGGGTGTCTTTGTTTTGCTTGTCCCTTTTTTGTGTGTCCGATGCTTTTGCCTTGCTTTTCCTTATTGTTTGCTTCCCTCCACATGTAGTTTTTCAATTTTAGCATTGTTGCCTTCTTTTGTTCCCACGGACTCTGATGGTTTACCATTCGCTTTTTAACAAAGTCTGCAGTTTTGGACTTGAGGTTAGTGTTAATAACGTTAATTTGTGATTTGTGTCCCATAACAAAAAACATTAACATTAATTTTGCTCTTTACGCCAATTCGTGCGTCGTCTTCGTAGCATGTATGCTGAGCTGTCATCAAGACTATATCAAGTGCAGGTGTACTACCCTGACAGCTTTCGTCGAGGTAGGTACTTGTGGGGTTTCAAAATCTTACAAAACTGTCGCCTTCTTCCCCACTGCACGACATTTCCTACTTTCCGCTACTATGTACCTCCGGATCTAAAACTGCCGTCTTCTTCCCCACTACACGACATTTCCTACTTCCCGCTACTATGTACCTCCAGATCTAAAACTGTCGTCTTCTTCCCCACTACAGGACATTTCATGTGTTTTTTTCCATCATTATAGATATTTTCACTCTGGTTTTTTTTAGCATTATATTAATAGAACTTTTTTAGAGTATTTTTTTCGACAGTTATTATATTTTCAGTGCTTTATTTTTTTGGTGTTTTACTTGCTTGTTTTTATTATTATTTTTTTACTATTAGTTTAATAGTGTTTTTTTTTTTACTATTATTTTAATAGAGTATTTTTTTTTGACAGTTGTTAAACAAATTTAAATGATTTCTGCATTTTAGTTTTTTTAGTTGTTCATTTGCTTTTTTTAATTTACTATTAAACCCTACAAACAAAAAAGTGAATAAGTTTTCAATTCATTTCATTTTTTGTTTTTTTTTTTGTATTTTTTTTCTCTCTCATTTATAATATTTTTTCTTGAATATTTAATATAGTTTTTTTGTTCGGCATGATTTATACAGAAAGGCAGATAATAAAGGGCTAGAGGAGAATATTGGAAAAATAAACAATAAACAATCAATGAAATAAATAAGTAGAAGTTTAATTTACATGCGAAAACCACTTAATGTTGTAGATACGAGATGGCACGTGGAAACGATGTACGGAATCGAGCTTCTCGTATATCGCACTAATTTTGACGAATGTAATATAAAATGGTTAACACTAAAAAAATACTTTCTATATTAGCGCTAATTCTATTTTAATGTTAATAACACTAATTTATGATTTTGGGCCGAAAAAAGCCGCGACAAAATTAGTGTTATTAACACTAATAACGATTAGCGGTGTACAGGTTGGATCCCAAGAACTAAAGGGTGTTTCAGTAATTTGCCATTGAAACAGAGTGCCGAGCCGTCGTTTCGCCTGTTGCATGTAATAACGGTAATGGAGAAGAAAATCTATTCTCCATTAGAACTACACATGTATCACTATTAGTGTTATTTCTCCTTGCACAATCGTGAGATTGTTAATCCGAGGGTTGCGATTGAAAAGAAGAATCTCGCCTTCCGATTGGTGGTCTCCCTCCGAAAATCGGACATGCTTGTGCTGAGAAAAGATGTTTTAAGTGGAGAAAAAAACATTAACACTAATAGCGATACACGGTGTAGTTCTAATGGAAACTATATTTTCTTCTCCGTTGCCGTTATTACATACGCAATGCACGGTGTAGTGTTCTGTATCAGAAATTTCTTTTTGTTATAAATTCGATATTTGAAATATGGGATCGAACAGTCAAGAGGGCCCAAGATATCGCTCCGTGACCAACAAAAAATATCGCTATATATGTGGTGAGAGGTGGGGTTCTGTACAGCTACAGTACAAAAACAATGTACGGAAATGTACAGAGGAATCACTTTCCTCGGAGGGAGGGGGGGGGGGGGGGGGGGGGGGGGGGGGGCGCTTTTGGAAAGAACCAGCATACGGAGTGATCGCGATAGTTATCGAACCCATAGCTTAACACGATACATCGTAATTTCATCACGATATTAGCCTTCTCAACATACCGGACCAATATTATCGATTACCGGTAGGTCAAAAAAGATGCATATCCAATATTGGCAAGAGGCTCTCAGTACACACAAATAATTAGAACACTTTTCAACAATTGAGGTGCAGAAAATATAATATAATAATATACCATGTGTATACCTAGGTGTCCAGTTGGTGAAGTTCAAAAGCTCAACAAATGTGTACACAGAAAATTTAACCATAGAAAATTTGTAAACATCAAAACCTAGAATATTTTTCTGGACAAAGGTACACCGTGAATCGCTGTTAGTGTAAAAAAAATATTTGTTAAGTAGCAACTTGCCATTCACTAATAATCCTGCTTGTGTTTACATGACCTTCTAAATCAGTAGAATTGAAGGAATCTGTACATACATATTCTAATTCCAAACGTAATAAGCTACCAGACAAACAAAGAGTGGGTTATTCTAGAATTTGCAGATTCCCACTTGGCAACGGTACCATGTGAGCATATCAGTTAACCAAGATGGTCCACTTTGTCACCACTCATAAATATGTCACTAAGTTAATCAGCAACATGGAAACTCCATAGGTTCCAGGGCGAATTTGTGACTGATGACGTATGGTTCCTTTTTCCATTTTGGAAGAAAACTCTTTCAAGTATCGTAGCACACTTTAATTTACGTCCTCGACATTTCATTCGTAAAAAGCACAAACGTTCAAAAGGTTACTATAGGTTCAAAAGCACATTAGCAAGGCCACGGGGTTCAAATGGAAGATGATTTAGGAGAAAAGGAGTAATGTCTAATGTCACGTAGGCATAATCCAATTGATGAAAGTCATTTGAGTTCTCAAGTGTATTCAGGAAGATAAAAATAATACGTTACTAACTACTACAACTACCTAAGAGACTAGTAGGAGGAAAAAATTAACCTTTAAACCATTTTCCTAGAAAAAAAATAAAATCAGTTCAACAAGAAAACTTTTTCTCCATAAAACATAAAATCCATGCTTTGACCATCCATATACCAAGAAATGATGAAAGATGAAAAATAAAAAAGAAAGAAGAGAACAAGAAAGAACAGATGTCCTCTGCATCAGTCAACTTCGTACAAAATGGACAATATTCAACATTCAAAATTCAAAATGGGACAAAAAAAAAAAACTAAAAGCCAGCAATCACAACAAAAATTTTCCAGGAAACTATACTTTCCTCGCCCGAGTTCGATTCTTTGTACCACTTTCAACAATTTTTTCTTCAACAGCCAATCCTTTCCTTCGACGTACAGCATCCATCAATTTTCGGGCGGTATTTCGAGCCAAACCTATTCCATCTCCATATTCTTCGAGCTCCTCTTCCGTTCTCGGTACAAAAAATGGATCTTCTTCCATCGCAACCCAATGGCTCAAAACCAACTGCAATTCCAATACAAAGTCAAAGAAAAGCAAAGTCAAAGAAATACAAAGTCAAAGAAAAGAACAACGAAGTCAAAAAAAAGGAGAACGAAGTCAAAGAACAACAAAGTCAAAGAAACAAACGACGGGGTCAAAGAAAAGAATGACGAAGTCAAAGAAAAACAAGGTCAAAAAAAGAAGTGAGAAAAGCAAATTCAAAAGTAAAAAAGACAGTCAAACAAACAAAGTCAAAAGTTAAAAAAGTAAAAGACCAAGTCAAAAAAGCAAAGTGAAGGCTAATAAAGAGGTGTCCTAAAACAACGTCAAAAACTCAGTACAAAAAAAAAAATCATCTAAAAACCACTTGAAACTCCCACTAATATAAAACCTGGGCAAATCGTTCCAAACAAATCCACAGTTTCAACATAAAAAAACCCTCTACCACTTTCATTCTCCCTGAACCCTCAAAATCTCCCTAAATTCCATTAAAAAACCTTCTACAACCTTACGAAAACCCCACAAAAACACATCAATGCCCAAAAAAAACCCACCAAAACCAATCCCAAAAAAATCCAGAAAATCATCCCAACCCTAGGAAAATCCCATCAAAATGCCAAATCGACAACCCCAATGCAGAACTCCAAATAAAAAACTCTAATTCAATATCCCAAACTTGAAAAAACTAATGGAAAACCCCAAAAGAAAACTCTACAAACCCTCTACTAGTTGTGGCTCCGAAGTTATTCGTTGAAAGTCGCCAACGAAGAACCCAAAAGCAAAAACCTCAACAAATTTCTGACAAAACCCTCAAAATCCACAAAAATTACATGCATAACTTCAAGAAAAAACCTAAAAAACCCATAAAAAAACTGCAACAAAACTTCGCAAAAAACCCCAAAAACCCCAAAAAAGACCACAACAAAACCTCACGTTTACTACAAAATAAACCCGAAAAAAACCCCGAAAAACCCCATGCAAAAACCTCACACAAAACTCCAAAAACACCAACAAAATCTCATGCAAAATACTAGACCCCAACAAAATCCCATGTAAAACACACTATAAACGGTAAAAAACCCCACCCTTACCCTACCTGAGGACTTGCTGCTCGGATCAATCATCGGAACAGGAGATCAGGCGATCGGGACTTTCGGTGCGGTTGTTGGTTGTGGTGCTCAGGAGGACGGGATGGTTGGACAGTTGGAGGAGGAGAGGGGCCAGAGGGTTGGTGGGGAAACAAAAGAATCAAGGTTTTCTATCGCGAAAGGTGGATCAGGAAATCGCTCATCGAATATCGGTTCTGTTTGGTGAAGTTCAAAATCTCGATCTTCGTTCGCCGGATCAGCTTTGCCCAAATAAAATAAAAAATTGATGTAAGAAATTAAAAGTAGTAATAACCATGTGATAAAAACTCAGGAATCTCTGTTGAATCAATGTCATACAAGCAATATTTCTATATTGTGCCTAAATGGCCTAATTTTGAAACAGGAAAATCCGATTGCTCACTTATAACTTTCTCATATATCTTTTTTCACTATACGTCACATTCGCCGTTGGCCAAGTAACAAGTTTTAAATAGCAGTTCAACTTGAAATAGAATTCAATGTAGAATGTAGAGATGGTGAAAGTTTAAAAGCCCCATAGTTCATTTCATCCGCAGATTTAATATTAACTTAAGACACAACTCCTAGTTCAAACACCTGGTTTCCACATTAAGCCCAAATAAGACATCTAGGGTCAACAGAAAACAGGAAAGGAAAGTAAAAAAATATTCATATGCAAGTAACAAAAGATATGGTAATCCATTTAGTACAGCGGTCATCGTGATTAGAGTTAATAACACAAATTTGATAGCAAGTTTTTTCAACACAAAATCATAATAACGTTCGCTGAAAGACGTAAACAAAATCCTCCACATCAATCAGCCCATAAAATAGAGACATAATTCTAATTTTGCATTAATATGATCGTATTGCAAATTTACTCTAACAGCAATGACTGCTGTATTTCAAGAGATTGAAGAGCCAATGGTAAACAGACACCCAGAAGAATAAACATTGATGGCATCATGTCAAAAATACTCTCTGTCATCATTGAATACGGCGAAATCAAAATAATTGATTCAGTTAAGACTCCCAACATCATGTATTTGGCATCATACACCAAACATCATGGTTGACATCCTACATCAGACATCACCGGTCAGACATCCTAAATAAAACATGTCCATTGAATATCATGCATCAAACATTAAACATAGGACAAAATCAGACATTATATACATCAAACATCACACATTCGACATCATACATAGAACATCATACATCGAACAACATAAATCAAACATCATACATCGAAAATCATAAGCCAGCCATAATACATCATAAAAAGAACATCAAGCATCATCCATTGGACATCATACATTGACCATGATACGTCGATCATCGGACAACATACATCGGACAACATTCATCAGACATCATACAACATCATACATCTAACACTACAGATATCACCCCACACCCATACCAAGCCTCCTCACGCATCACTCAAAAAACCCCGGCCTTTCCACAAAAAAAAAAAAAAAACAAAAAGAAAGAAGAAAAAAATCATTTAGGAAAAATAAAAAAAAGTTCCCAAAGCCTTCTCTCCTACCTCGCAGAAGTACAGTGCCTCTGCCATTCTGGCTCCCGCCCCTGAGACTGCGCTGCGACATGCCTCCCTCACAGCCGCCATGACCTGCCCTGAGAGAGAACCATGCCGGCCCAAGCCGCCACCTGGCGCCTGCTTGTGCCACATCACGTCCCACCACATCCCCCAATGTCAGACATAAGATCACTTCAGATCATGTCCCATCACATCACCTCACATCATATCACCTCACCTCATGATTCATTTCAGACATAAGATTACAGCAGACTCGTCACGTCGGAGAAAACGACATGATATGACATCGCATCACATCGTGCCATGTCACATGATGTCACATGATGCCACATCACATTAAGCAAATGACGTAGGAAAACCTTGTCATGAAACTAAACAACCTCCTTATTTTACAGATGCAATCCGGACTATCCAATCATGTTTTGAAGTGTGCAGTTAAATCCACCATATTATGCGGAATACGTTCTGGCAGAATCTGGTACCAAGGTGGATTAAGTTTTGACATTTTATATTTTTTTCATTTTAAGGAAAGAACAAACATTATCAATATCTCGATGTTTTCACTCCTAGGGCAGGGTAAAGTTTTAAAAGTTGTCAATTTCTGGGACTTGTATGGATTATAATTGGCATTTTCTAGTACGGCAATCTGCCAAATTTGCATAACCTTTGTTTTTTGACTCTTATGTCAACCTGTCACCATCATTACAACCCAAGCAGCTAAAATAGACAAAATAGCTAAAAAAGTCCGCAAAGTAGACAACAACTGTCACACGAGCCTTGCTTGAGACCGTTTTTGAATTGTTTTCTTTCCAGAATTGGGCATACAGACCTTTGTTCTAAATGAAATCGTGAAAAAAAAATCAATCCTGTGATGAGAAAGTCGGTGATTAAGTCAAAGTAACCCATGGTCAGAGACGATAGTTGATTTATTCTCGAGGCATGCAGCTGTACACACGACTCAAGAATAAATATTGTATCGCCCTTCAATCAACATATTGTCACATCATATTCCACCACCCTCTCTCTCACTCTCCTTCCACCCACCCTCTCCCCCCTCTCCTTCCACCCACCCTCTCCCCCCTCTCCTTCCACCCCCCCCCTCCCCCCTCTCCTTCCACCCACCCTCTCCCCCCTCTCCCTCCCAACTCCTTCCTCCCTGACTCACCTCTCCAGTGCTTTTAAACCCATGGCCCCTGGGAGCAATACTGGCCTCGATGCAAAACCCTAATCCCCAGAGAGGCTCCTCACAAAGAGAACCCGCCAAAGTTGCCAATTGAAAACCCGAAACTACACTACCACTCAGACTCTCCGCCTCCTCTTCCAGTTCTCTCATCACATTGTCCTCTTGCTCATTCATCTCCTCTCCTCTCTTGTCCCCCCTCTCTGTCTGGTTCTCTGTCTCTTCTTTACTCGTTTCCTGTGTCTCTCTCGTGTTCTGTAGACCATGGTTCAAACCTTCTTCCCTCTCTCCTCCTTCACCAGTTTCCGATGCCAACTCTCTTCTCTCTCCCACTTTTTTTTTGAGGTTTTGGGGGGCTGCAGCTAAGCCTAATTTTATAGATCCCGTAGGAATACCCTTACATGTTACAGTTGGAAAATCAACTCTTCCTCCCTCTTCTTTCTTCTCATGTTCTCCTTCTTCCCCTTTCACTTCTCCTCCTCCCTCCTTCAGACCTCCTTTAATCTCACTCTTAAAATCTTCAAGAATTAACAAATTTGAGCCGGAATGCCGTGGACCCAAAGACCAAATTTTTGTGAGGTATTGTTTCCAAACTTCACTTTTTTCGGAATCTAAAACCCCTTCTTCCTCTCCCTCTATGGCACTAATCAATCTCTTCCTCAAAACTGAAACCGGATCATTTCTGCTGTTCTCAAACCTATTATCATTATTTTCATTCTTATCCCCATTTGTATTCTTTCTTCGAGATCCAGTTAATGCAACTTTTCCTTCCACCATCAAAGCTTTAATTATATCGACATTATCATCTAAAATTCGTGTGATAGAATTCGGTAATCTCGTAACACGGACACGAACTCGACATCTTCCATCCGGTGTAACGGATTCCGTAAAGTTTAGCGGAAACACCTTTTTTTGGCTTGTTTCAGAACCCACTTCTTCTGAGGACTTGATCGTTTCCCGAAAAGCAACCAATGGGGGTGAAACGACCAATTTTACTTTTGCAAATCGGTCCTACCAAAAAAAAAGGACGGAAACAGAGAATCAGAAACTTACACACGAACACAAGGTACAGTCCTATGTATGTCCTCAAAATCATCCATCAAAAAATGAATGACATGGTGTAACAAACACTATGTGGAAATTATCATTCAAATTAAAACGGATATTTGAGGGAGGGAGGGAGGGAGGGAGGGAGGAGGGGCGGAGGGAGAGAGGAAGGGAGAGAGAGAAGCAGAATCACAAGGAATTCAACATTTTTAGCCAGAAATTCCAGAAGAAAATTATTCCTATTTTTTTTTCCTCACCTGTAAATCTTTTATACATCGCTCCAAGTGAACCTCTCCGGCGGCGCTGACCACACTTTCGCCGCTGCCTGAAACCTGGAAAAAACGTTTTTTCTCCTTGCAATGTTTTTAGTTTCACGAAAAAATAATAAATAAGAAAAGAATTTTTGGCAGAAATACAGAAAATTTGGATTGGGAAAATAAAAAGGAAAGACTCGGCTATATGACGCACATATTTACTCAAATTTCATTATCTCGTGATTTAGGAAAACGAAAAACAAGACAAAAAACGTCCGAAATAAAACAATAGCCTCGTCGATTTGGACATACTTATTTACTGTCTTTAAGAAAGTAAATGCCTCTAATTCATAATAAAGTTAGGGTTTTACTTGCAATTCCACAAAGGGATCTGCGCGATGTAAAAGTCGAAGACCACGCGTCAGAGCCGCCAGGTCAGCAGGATCCTCCGGTTCCACCGCCACTCGGACAATAGGGGCCGCCTAAAATTAAAAAAGGTTAAAAAAAAAGGGGGCAGTGAAGGTGTTTAAACAATGTGATTTTCGTGATCTTTCTCATAGTACCTTTTTGGTTATTTTGTTTTGATTTTCTGGGGAACTTTTCTAGGGAACTTCTGCAGGAAACATTTACTGGACATCTATTAAATTTGAAGGGATTTTCAATGAATTGAAACGAGGTTAAGTTATGTGGATTATATGGACAGAGATTTGAAGAAATATGTAACAGAGGTTTTAGAACTTTAACCAGTTTCGATTTTCCAGGAGAAGGAAAAAAAATGTACGTTGCTTTAGAATTTGACCTTATCGGGTCAACTTTCCCGTCGACTTTTCATTTGATTGTGAACCACTTCTATGAGTCATTGTTTTTCTTTTTTCCCCCAAAAATTTTCTCCAAACTACTTTCCCAACCTCTTTTCCAATCACTCTTTCAGAACCTGTTTTTTTCCAATCACTCTATTTCCATACAATCCTTTCTTAAAAAAACCTTGTTTTGCAACCTTAAACCTCTTTAAGAAATCTAAACCTCTTGTCGCCAAACCTCTCCTTTCCCAACCCTGTCCCTCTCCAAACCTCTCTTTTCCTAAGAAACCAAAAACCCTTCAAAACCAAAAGAACGGCCAGATTTTCTTTTGAAAAACCCTAAAATACCCTGAAGAATCACTAAAAAACCCGAAAATAACCTAAAAAACCCCAAGTCTCTCGAAAAAAAAGATTTAAAAACCCCAAACTTATACAAAAAGAAAACCAGAAAAAAAAAACAATAGAAAACCATAAAAATCCCTGAATATTCCAGAAAAAACTCCAAACAAGACCAAAGAAACCCGAACATTTCCAAAGAAAAAAAACTCAGAAAACCTAGAAAAACACCCAATAAAACCTAAAAAAACCTGGAAAAACCTAAAAAAACCTAGTTCCAATTCAGAGTGTACCTGAAACAACATGCTCGCAAAAGGACGAGAAAAAGGAGTCGATGCCAGGGTGGCATTTTTCAATACTGCCAAACCAAGGCCTCGGATTGCGGTACAGTTGCCAGCTGGCACTGTTGTCATTGGTTCGAGGCCTTGACCCATCATCATGTAGAGCCCCTTTATCACTACTTCCTGGAGAAGAAAACAAAAAAGAAACCAATAAAACTAAGCCCCTTGACATCTACTTCCCGGGGAAAACAAAAAAAAAAAAAAACAAACAAAAAAATAGAACAAATAAACGTTCAAATTTGGGAACGGATCTAAAACATAACACCACAAGCAAACTTTTGGAAACAAAACGAACCATACTTCCCTTCTTGGAGAGACTAAAAAGATTAAAGATTTGAAAAACATTAAAAATAAAACATTAATGAAAAGAACTAAAAATGAGAAACGAAATAGCCCGTCATCAAGTAAGCCTCCATCTCACCACTTCCTGTGACATATATGCATGCACATATCTATATAAATATAATTATATATATATATACAGAGAGAGAGAGAGAGAGAGAGATATGTGCGTGAGTGCATAATATGAACATGTATTTTTGCATACATACAAGCACTTTGTATACATCTATAAATACATATATATGTACTATATATGTACATATACAATAGTGTGTATATATATACATATATACACAATTATGTATATATATGTATATATATACATATATGTATACATATATGTGTGTAGATATAAAGATATATAGATATATACAAGAGTTTATATGTATGCATAAATACATATGTTCGATAAACACAAGTCCAAAAATCGAATTTGGGAACAAACATATAACCAAAAACGAAAAAATGGAAATAAAACCCAAAATTTGAAAATAAAACCTTAAATCTGATTTTGTCTTTAGTATAGCTTTGCATGTAAGGTTCGTGATTTTCAGGTAATAAATCCACTCCGTTTCCATTGAAGAGAGTACCAACAGGAGAAGAGAAAAAAATTGGGATTTTTATCCTATGTGTTTCTCTAGACTTGTTTGAGGAATGTTCAGGGAACTTCTGATTGCAAAAGTGTTTAAGTATATTATTTTAAAAGACATTTATGGAATTTTCCTTGATTTATCAGGATTTCTAAAAAAGTCCAGTAGTTTTTTAGGGGTTCTCAAACAAAAAAAAAAAAGACACATCTAATCTTGAAAACAATGCACTTGAACAAAAAATAAATAAAGACTGACTAACAAAATAAACAAAAAAATCTACCACCAAAAAAGTACCTGGCAGTATCTTTCGCCAGAAGTCGCGTCGTACGGATCGTAAAGTTCAGATAAAACGAACATTTTTTGTCCTTCTCTAAGAACTCCACTAAAAACACGAGCAAATCCGAGAAAGCATTCCCGATTTGACGCATCAGTATCTCCTGTTATTTCTTCTAAAGAGAGATTGAGATATTCCCCATTTGGACCCTTTTTCGGAATCCACTCGATTGGAACCGCAACCATTTTTGACACAAAAACGACACATGGCACATTTTCCGACCCATCGCAAAATTCTACTGCCCGTTCCGCTTCTGTAACCCTTTCTTTGATCATTTTCAAAGTCCGTTCTCCATTTACTCGATTTTCATCACGATCTTTGTCCAATTCTCCATATAGCAAACTCTCATTTCTTCCCTTCTTCTCCTCGGTCGCCTCCCATTCCTCCCTCGAACTGTCGTCTGTTTGCAAATGTTTCGCATTTTCAAAACCGTATTCGCTAACGACGTTAATTTCTTTTGGAAGGAATCGATTTATACGTTCTTTCTGGGCACAAATGGGGTTTGGGAGACACTCAACTACCATATCCATAACTGCTTCACTGAGAGGAAGCCACCTGGACATCACTGATTGGAGGACGGATTTTGGATCCTTGTGGGACAGTTCTCGAGGAGGAATCGTCAAATTCATAGCTTTAATCAACTTATGTAGGGTTTCCGAATTTCCAGCGTACTCAAAAACCGCATTATATACCTGTCAAACGTGGGGATGAGAAGGGGAGGTGAGGGAGAGGGAGAGGGGAGGGGGAGGACGAGGAGAGGAAGAGAGAAATGAAGCAAAACCAGGAGAAGGAGAGTGAGACAGAAAGAAGCAAAGAGGTCAAACGTGAGGTTAGTAGAAGAAGAGAAGCAAAGAGGTCAAACGTGAGGTTAGTAGAAGAAGAAAACAGTTGGGCAGGGAGAGGGAAAAGGGGAGGAAAAACGGGTGAAAGAGAGAGGAGATAGGGAGCCCTGACACTCATTTTAAATGGCAGAACAACAATCATATGACTTATTTCCAGCAACCCTGTGACTTATTCCTATCTCAAGAAAAGAAAAAAAAAAAGCGGTTGAAAGAGGAAGAACACAGGAATTTGGGCGGGTTGGGAAATTTGAACTGACCAGTGAGGAATTACCTGCCACACGGGCTCCAAAATAAACTGGGCAAACATGGGCTTTAGTTTTCCTCCCGAAGCTTTTTTACCAACAATTTTTTTGGTTTTAGGTACAAAATAATGGTCTCCCCACAATGCTTTTTTTAACACTGCTTCCGATGCCCCAAGTTTTGAAGCATAAATTTTTGCAAACTGCCCAATTCGAAAAGCCCAACCATCAATAGCACAAGCGAAAGCCACATTTCCTTTTTGGGGTACAAATTCATCTTCTTCATCTTTTTCCTCCTCGTCTTCAATGAATTTTTTGGTGTCTGATCCAGCCAGTACGGAATCAACATCAGAAATGTATTTTTCCGATCGAAATCCATTAATTATGTTGTTTACTTCTGCAATGATGGTCTGTTGACAAATGCGACATAACAAAAATCACAAAAACGATTTAGTATAAAAACAAAGATTTGACATCCAAAAGCAGAAAAAATATTTGCCATGTCTAATCATATTTTTAAGATAACTCAAATTTAATCATATCGCTGGCAGACTACTTTTCTAGTACAACTAGCTATCGTAACAGCCACCTCGTTCAACTCAGACAGGTTCAATATTTTACATCTTGCGTTCTGGATTTTTGACCTTCTGGTGACGAGTTTTCTAAAGATTTGAACTTCGCGTAAAATTGTTTATAAAAAGTACAGTTTGGTTCTCTATTGCCGAGGAACACATTGTCAACTTACGGCAAAAAATGACATGTACTTTTCAAACTTTTGAACATCTGTCACGAAACAATAATAAAAAAATTCCGCTCGATATACCCAATTTATTTGAAGTTTGTTAGCATTGGCTGTCAAGCTAATCAAATTCTTACCCATTTCTAATTCTTTCTTAACCAGAATTATTGCTAAACTCCACCCAATTGTCAACACAAATTTCAACCTTCAGGAAAACAAATTCCTATCCCAATTTCTAACTAAATGTTTGACACAATCAAACCTTGCTCAACCTCCACTCCACTACATCTTTTCCCTAAGGACTGTGCACACCACAGACATAGTTGTTTGACAAATAATAATATGCAAATATAATAGTTCACTGATATACAGTGAAGTTCCAAAGAAATTTATATCGCTGAATACCTTTGTTTGCGCATGAGATTAACCAAAAAAATTATGATGAATCAAACAAACTAATTGATCTTTTGGGCCATATGCATCAAGACCTATACTAATTTTAATTCTTCAAAAAAATTGGCCACATTTATCCTTCCTTTTTTTTCTTTTTTCTTTTTCCGTACTTTCATCCTTTCGTACGCTTCCGTCGGCGTGAGTCGAAGCTCCACCACCAGTCTATCTACTTTATTTAACACCAAAGTAGGTTTCACTCTCTCCTCCCATGCTTGTCTCAAAACTGCGTGAGTTTGAATGTGAACCCCCTCGCAAACGTCCACCAATACAAGAGCCCCGTCACTCAATCTCGCAGCTGTTGAAACTTCACTGCGTCAAATGTCCAATACCCAATCAGGAAGTGAAGGTGGCATGCATACCAGATTGGGCTGAAATCAACTGGATTTAGTCTGGGTTTGGTCAAACTTCGGTCAATGGTTGGTCAATGGTCTGTCAAGGTTTGGTGAAAGTTGATTCAAATTTGGGCCAGCGTAATCTTGGGCTACTCATGTACACTGCCCATCGTTATTAGCGTTAAAGATTTGTTAGTGTTAGTGCGAAATTATAATATATAATACTAATTTATGCAACGAGACATGAATAGTGTTTGTCAGTGTAGCCAACAAATGTAATTCAGGGTGGATGTTTAGGTTCAAAACCATTCAGATATTCTCAGGAAAACATTTAGATCTTCTTTAAAAAGGAAAAACGAACTCTTGCTGTTAATCCATAGGTGACATGCGGCATTTTGCAGCAAAAAAATGAGAAAATTTAAGAAGATAATACAAAGTATCACATTTCTTTAAAATAACCAACTTAACTTTGTAAAATTCCTGAAGAACCCTCCATAAAGACACAAAAACTGACAGATACATATAGTTACAAAATTCCTGTCCAACGGATATTATAAATAGAGAATAAGTGGCAATTTTCTATACAGAGACTTACTACGCCTTTACAGCTAAACAAGAGACTATATTTTCACTTCTGACATCTCGGAATAGCCTTGAACCCCAAAAAAAAAAAGTATGTCCAAAAAATGTTTCAAGCTCCCTCCATTTCTGTAACAATGATTTACTACTTTTGGCAAAAATACTCAGCAAATCAGTTTAAATTTAACGGATTCAAGAATTGATGTGGGGGAAGGATGGGGACAGAAAACTTGACAAGAATGTCAATTTACGTCTCACGATTACTTTTAAAATCAGACATCCTTCAAGGTTTCCTTTAGGTTTCTGAAAAGGATAATCCATACCCATTTGAATTTGAAATTGAATTTAAAATGCGGGTAACTTAGCTCAGAAAAAAAAAAAAAAAACTGAAAGGGTCAAGGATCTAAGCATTGCAACTTTTCTGAGAATAGTTTGAACAAATTATCCATTTACTATTAAAAAAAATTGGTCTATGTAAATTTCAAGATGAAATTAAAGTGTCCAAATATTTATTTTACAAGGATTAACAAAAAAATTCTTGCAGTCATCATTATTCGCTTCTTTACTGACCAAAAAAAACAAAAAATGACCATGCAAAAAAAACAAATCTAAGGCTCTAACCCTAACTCTAAACTCTAACCCTAATCCTGACCCTAACCCTAACCCTGAGCCTGACCATCACCCTGACCGTGGCTCTGACCCTAACCCTAACCCTTACCCTGACCCTGACCCTGACTCTGACTCTGACCCTGACTCTGACCCTACCCTTAACCTAAACATCAAAACTCTAACCCTCAAGTTCAACACTACTCCCTCCTTAAACATAAGCCTGAAACAAAACCCGAAAAAAAAACCTAGAAAAACCTAAAGCAAAACCTAAAAGCAAAACCTAAACCTTGGGCGTACCCTCAATCCCCTCCCTCCTTCCTCTCCTCCCTTTCCACCTCCCTTCTCTCACCTGCAAAAATCCACATGCCCAGGCGAATCGATTAAATTCACCAAAAAATCCTCTCCCTCTCCCTCTCCCTCTCCTCCTCCTCCTCCTTTTTTCCTATGCAGTAACGCTACTGAGGAGCTCTTCATAGTAACTCCCCTCTGTTGCTCATCCTCCCTCCAATCCAAAATTCTGACTTTTCCGGCCAGTCTCGGGTGCACCAAGGAATTTGCAGCCAATAAGGAGTCAGAAAGAGTGGTTTTTCCGTGGTCCACATGCGCCAAAACGCAGATATTCCGTACGGATAACGGTCGGTGCTGCAAAGCGGACAGGGTGGAAGGAGACACGTGGAGTGGCATGTTTGGCAGGAAGAAGGGATAACAGGGAGAGAGGAGAAGAGAGGAAGAAGGTTGAGGAAATTTGGTAAATTGAAGGGGGAGAGGATAGGGTGGAAATGAAGGTGAGCGCGGAGGGAGATTTTGGTTCGGAAGGAGAAAATATAGCGTAGATTGGAAAGGTGAAACGTGAACACGAAACTGTAACCCTAAAAAATGCTAGAAAACCCTAAATTAAGAAACTCTGAGTACTGCAGCTTCCGAAATTAAGAAATTTGAAAATCGAGTATATTTGGTTATGCCATGGACGTGCGAGAACCTGAGATTTACGCTGCACGCTCATGCAAGTGCGGGCATCCCGAACGACAAAACTCGTCGGACCATTGCAGAAATTTGTTTTTTTTACATGATTTCCTACATGCCGAGTTTCTGACAGGCGGTATTTAAGCGATTCTATTCCTTCTGCAATAATGGTCTTCTCCAAGCCGATGTTTTAACTGATTGTAAGTTTTAATAAGGACAGCAATTCCAACATCCCACAGAAAAAAGATCAAAATTGTGACGATGTCGGAAAGGGGGTTCGAACACCTGCCCTCTAACGAGGACCAGAACTTGAGTCTGGCGCCTTAGACCACTCGGCCACCCTGACATGTTTATGTGAATTATTTTTTTTGTAATATGTAATATACTAAAATATAAATTCAGAATTATGGACACCAATCGAACGAAAATCTGTACTCTTCGAAGACACCCGTTGCGTCATGCAGGGTGTCCGCCTAAAGCCCGTCACAAATTTGGGTCCGTACCGACGGCAGCAAGCACCCTCTCTGACAACGCTCGTCGAAACGCCGCCGCTGCCGCTAATATGTGAGAGGTACAGTACACCGTGAATCGCTATTATTGTTCATAACACTACAGTACAGTACAGTACAGTATCAGTGCTGTACATCAGTGCCCCTTATTTACGACCATTAAACTTAAAATATAATGATAATACTATTTTATCCTCTACGCTAGTAGAGGTACGCATAATTAAATATGTTTACGGGGTATTTAAATAGTGTGATATACGAAATATATCAAATCAGAAGTTCAGAACCATAGTTCAAAAGTAGGCGTTTTTTGGTAGGCCTTTTGTAGGCCGCCTTTAGCGTAAGTTGTGTTACGGGCTTTCCATGTGATCTTCTTAGATCGCTACTTTCATCAGCGACCGTCCGATCGTCCGAATCTGACGATAGTACTATCGTAAGTTGTGATATGGGCTTTTCATATGATCTTCGTAGATCGCTACTTTCATCAAAGACCGTCAGACCATCCAAATCTGACGGTTTAAATAAAAAATCGCTCAAAGCTCACAGAAAAATATTTTTTTGTCCGATTTTTTTTTCAAATTTAGACATGACGTTTAATTCTCTATTGGGGAGTTACGGGGTTGTTTTTCGTAGATATTTAATTGAGTTAGGGTTGGGGTTAGGGTTTGTAGTTTTGTTTTTGTGAGTTGATGTGCTTTTCATTTTGAGTTAGGGTGCTTTTATTTTCCGCTTCCATTTTTTTGTGTTCGCGTCGCTCTTTTTGTTTTTTATTGTTGTTTTTCGGTGTTGGTCATGCCACCCTTTTTGTACCTCAGACTCGGATGGTTTACTATCGTGCTCTTTTAATTTATCCTGCACTTTTCATGTGCAACTCAACCATGTTACTATTTTATTTCATTTTACGGCCAATACAATATGGGTCTTAAGGCCATATTGTATGTTTTGCATACAATAGGCATATTGCATGGGCGTACGGTCACCTACTTTTGAACTATGCTAAGAATCCTAAAAACCCCGCATAAATAACCCTAAAATGCACGAAAATGTACGAAAATGCCAATAAATGTATGAAAATGTAACCCAATTGTCCTTAATGAAACGGAAATGTACGGCAGCATATTGTAAAAAAAATAGAATAAATAACCGTAAAGGTATGAGAGAATAAAGACATTGTACTTTAAATGTACGAAAAAATATATAACAAATGTACAAAAATATACCCTACAATCCCTAGAATCCCCTAAAACCCTTAAATAACCCTAAATTGTACTGTCATATACGGACGTTATGCAATACACCTTGAATCGTTATTAGCGTATAGAATTTATTAGTGTAAAGAAAATTTTGAGTCATTCATTCTAATTTAGTGCGAGGAGACGTGGCAGATTATGGTCCACGTCCTTAAATGGTGTAATTTATTATATTTCAGGTATCAATGTCAAAATTTTGGGTGCCGATATAGCGTACATAAGGCCAATAACGATTCACGGTGTACTGTAGAATACACCGCGAATCGTAATTAGAGTAAATTACTCTAATTAGGTCGCTCGAAATTTCGACTCTATGATATCAAATAGAGTAAACGATTCAAATTTTTTCATTATTCTAATTTAGGTAAGGTTAATTAGCGTTAATATTTCTAATATAAGTTCGTTTTAAATAGTGTGGAGTACGGACGATTTAATAGACTCGTGGTCGCACGTGGAGCCCCAATAAACAAAAAGACTCAATCACATCGAAAAAATTCCGTTCGCATATCTTTCGTCCGTCAACGGTATGGTCGCCAGTGTGAACATTAACCTTAAGTTACATGTTACAATTTAATAGTATAACAACGACGACAGGTGTTTGCGTTTATTTCTATAAGAACTTTGTCAGTGCTGTTCGACGTTCCGCGTATTCAGTTAGAATAGGGAACTTCGCACCAATTTCATTAAAATTGTATTCTAATATAGGATCGTGTTTGTTTTAGCGTAAATATTCATCCTAAAAAAGCCAAACTTACCAAAATACCCCTTGAAAGGAGCAACTCTTAACTGTAATATGGGTTTTTTGCCACAATAGCACATAGAATAGAGTAAACATCCTGAAAAAAATATAAAAAATTTACAACATTTGGCGTGGGTGATATATGTCGTCAAGCAACGCCAAATGCGGACAAACCTCATAAAATATAATCTTTTTGGACCAATCACAAGTCACGCTTTCTATGTCCAATCGCAACCGCTCATTCCCTTTTTTTTTCCCCTGTGGAATTTGACGACTGCGCCGCCATCCTGTTTGCGCCGCCATCCTAAAAATCTCTCCATTTTTCCAACATGGATCTGTGAGAGACTCGCTTCCTCTTTCACCTCCATGGATTGCACGTCGCCCACGTCATTGCTCGCTTCCTCTTTCACCTCGATGAATCGCACGTCGCCCACATCATCGCTTTCCTGCCGTTGAATACTTTTTAGGTTGCTTACTTTATTAGGGTTTTGATGTACAAAATGGCGAACGTTTTGTTGCCAGCCAACTCCACCATTGATGAAGAGGCAAGTGCGTATTCTTTTAGCGGTGGTTCCATATGACGTGGCAAATGCCATTTTCTATCTAAACATTTAAACATAATTTATGGAAACATATGATAAGTAATGTCTTTTAATCCTTTCACTTTGTTGTCGGCTTTTAGGGGGCGGTTATATGCGTCATAATTTTTATTACCATTTTTGTTCTATAAAGGGTTATTTTAAGGTAACTCATATGTTTTTTTTTTTTTTTAGGTTTTGCTTTTGTTTCCCTCCTTTCACCTTTTCCGCTGACCATTTGATTTAAGCTTAGTTTTTCTAACGCTTAGAAATATTGATGGCGAGGGTGTTGAGACAAATGTTCATAATAGTTAAAAGGGAAAGAAATATTCCTTTGTTATCTTTTGTGTTAGATTTTTTTAGTAACGACCAGTTTTGTAATCTATACGCTTGTCACACTTGCTATTTTCAATGGAATCAAAAACATAGAAATGTTTATTTGTTGACATTTCGTTTCATGTCTTTAAAAAGGGATTTTCGGCCAAATAATAATAAAAAAAACAAAGAATGAAAACATTTTTTATTCCCGCTTAAAGTACGATATAATAAAAAAAACTTTGAGAAACCCTAACAACCCATAAATAACCATTGGACCTTTTAACGGATCGACGATTGAATCTAAATCCTTTTTTTTCTTTTCCAGGTTGTGGCCAAAGTGTTTAATTTATTTCCGACATCATGTTACTTTCGACTTTTTATTTTCCTGTCGTACAAGAAGATAGTGAAATGATTAGCATAAATATGGAATTCAAAGGAGATAATAGATAGAAGATTCAAGAGAAAGTGGAAAGGAATATAATACTTTAGAAGTTCAGGGCCTATATTCAGTTTCGAAGTGTGTACAATAGTGATATTTTGGAGTCAAAATTGTTTATTTTTGTCATAAGTACTACATATTATTTCATTTGTTTTCACTCTACATATGATTGTCTTGTGTTTTGTAACAATTGATTTGGTTTTGTACATGTTTGAGTCCACTATGGAATGTTGTTTTTTTTTTTTATTTGTCATGGGTGCTTACCTACCAACGACGAGGCATTTTCGTCGCTAAATTATACACCGCAGGAATGAAGGTATTTTTTGTCTTTGGTCATGGATGTTCACTAATCGGCGACGAGGCATTTTCGTCGCTGGATTATACACCAATGGAATGTTGTTATTTTTATTCTTTTGTCATGGATGTTGACCAACCGATAACAAAACATTGACGTCGTTGGATTCTACACCAGACTGATGTTACATTTGACTAAAAACTGGCTTAACGGACAAACCGGCGACGTAAGTGTATCGCCGTTGAACTGTATATCTGCAATAAGGCAATATCGTCGTCTAATCAAAAAGCACTAAAGACGGTGTGTCATCGTTGGAAAATGCTTCATCTATGAGGCAAAGTCATCGCTGCAAATCCCATAGGCAATGACAAACTGTCAACGCTGATGAAATAATAATAAAAAAGTCCATGGCAGTGGTGCGACAGCAAACAGCGATGAGGCGCGCTCGTCGCCTAATATGAATAACGTCAAAAACAACATGTTTGTCTATGAACACTAAGAAATAAGAATCTGATCATCTATTACAACATCATGTTTCGCATAGGTGAATCATAAACACACTGTAACACATTGAGCATGACGAACCATAGTTGTTATACATACTCATATATTGCCAAAAGAAGCTCATGTTTCATAAAAGATTGTGTTATACATCGTTTTGGCATATTTACTTCACAATGAAGTAAGTTAAAAAATTGCAAAAACTATGACAATGTAATAAGAGACACACTATGCGACGTATTACCCTTATTGTATTGTATGATAACTCCTATATCCTAAATTTTTACACTCCTTTCATTTTTAAAACGGGTAATAAAAGCCAAATCAAAAGAAACTACAAAAATATGCCTTTTCTACGCTCCAAAATCCACTAAAAAAGCATACTTGGGGAATGCTTAGGCGTTAGCAATGGCTTAATATTCGTCCCTTTCCGTGAAATTTTCGTCCGTAACCTCGTCTTCTTGAGTACCGGTGTCAGCGTCATGAGAATTTCGGAGGGCTTCACGTGCCCTTGCTAAGGGAGGTGGCACTTCTTCGCTGTCGAAATGGTTTCAGTGCTTGTTGATGATACATTGCAACTGATGTCAATCCGTGCATTCACACCTCCGATGAGACGCACCATCAAATTCATGGATTCACCTCCACCCGCAACGTCGACATACTTCACGACTTCATCTCCTCGCAAGCCTAATGTCTTGCCATTGTCCACATTCAAAATCAAGTGGGTCTCATCCATCTTCTCCACTAAATCTTCGTCAAGCTCACCTAGTTCACACAATGAAGATGATGACAATGAAACAAAGATGAGTAAAGAAGAGTTAGTGCTTTAGGTTTGATAAAAGCAACAATTTTGACACAAAAAAATAAATTACACCATCATAGATAGCAATAAAGTATAAGTCTTACCCAAAAGGAAGCCCCTTTTTAAAACACCCAAGTGATACGCCGCGGTTTTCTCAATGTGTTCCTCTTTTTCCGGACTACATTGTAATTTGCCTTTTTGGGCATGGATGACGATGTTATGTTTCTCATGAAACCTTTGGATCCACCTTTTTGTAATTCGTGTAGTCCTCTCACGTCCGAACTCGTCAAAGAACTCCGACGCATGCTCCTCCTTCAAACGTATAATGATGTCGTACGACATCTCTTGCACAATTGACGTAGAATTTTTCATACCCGCGTTTTTAAATCGATGAAAATCCTCGAGTAATTCTTGATGAAGACGGCTCACCCATTGCATTTCCTTCATTCCCCTACCCGGTAATGCTTTCATTACCGCCACATTTCGTTTCTCGAATCCTGACGTAGATAACGTATTACTCGTATCTCTTATGCCTCGTACTATGGCCACCCTTTCGACCCACCATCTCCTTACTTTTTGATACTATGCAGATGAGGATAAGAAGAAAAAACATCAAATACAAAATAGGGTCAGTAAATAACAAGAAGGAAAAATATGAAAGCAGGTGTGTTTGTATGTTTATGCCGTCTCAGCGACGAGAATTTGTCGTCGCTTGTTCGGCTTCGACAATATGTCATCGCCGAATCAAACTTCAACCGTTGTATATCGTCGCGGAGTCCAACATTCAGGCGACGAAAATAAGTCATCGTTGATTGTACAATACTCCCATCTATACGGCGACGACATAATGTTGTTGCCGGTAAACTGATTCCGCGGGTGTCCACATCGAGGCGACGACATTTTCTCATCGCCAATTCATTGTCTGATGCGTGGACATAAATGAAGCGACGACGCAATATCGTTGCCATTCCAAGGACGAAGGAAACAATTTTCTTCTCCCTCCCCTCTCCATCACCATCCCTCAGACAGTTTTATCCTAACTAAAAATCCATCCTAAATATATGTAGAAACATGTAAAACAAGACGTATAACAACCGATAAATAACACCCATAGAGAAAAGGGTTAATAGAGGAGAGGACTACATTTCATCTCATCTCATCTCCAACGCATTATAGTCAAATAATTCGCAATAATATGTAAGCAACAACAATTGTAGAAAGGAAATATATAATAGTATAAACGGAAAAAAATGAGAGAATAACACATTGTAAATCATTGAAAACCGAAAAAAAAATAGTAATAGTCGAGAGGTGGGTTGATGAGGTAAAAGGGGGAAGAGTTTTAGGAAAACTTACTACATCCTTTACTACGAAAATTGTTCTGGTAACTTTTTGATAGTTTTCGGGATGAGGTTCTTGTATCCGTTCTCCCTCTCCTCAACGATCATCCACATGATTATCCGCAAACGATCCCGTGTTGCTTTTTCCGGCAGGACTGCGGCGGGTCAAAAGTTGACGGGTGACTCCCCAAATCTCTCCCCACGGTGTTGTCTTCTCCGCTCGAAGCTTCTTCCACGAGTGGCTCCACACGTGGTAATTTAGTTGCACCACACGCCATTTCGGATCCGACAGTGTTCATCTCTACGATCACCTCTTCCACAACAGGTGCATCCCTCTTCCACAACAGGCAGGGATATGAGATATTTCGTTATATCTCGACGCGTAGTTACCCCACATTCTTGAAAATCTCCACATATTTATGAAAACTAAGCGACTATTTAAAGGAGGAAAGTGTAGTCAACAACAAAATTCGGATGTAAGAGTAAACACAAATCAAAAATCTAAATCGATAATGTCATTGCTTGTCCGAAGGTCCAATATATACGTTAAAATTATTAAAGTGAGAAGTCATAAAAACGCGACAATCCATTGTGAAAAGAGGGTGGGTTCAAAATTTAAATTTTAAAATTTGGTTTTAAATTTCAAAGATCACCTTTTTAAAAAACTAAAAAAATGAAGCGAGAAGCTGTAAAATTTGGCGCCGAAATTTTTTACAAAGCAGCGATGAAAAACGATGCCGGTTATTCAATGTACGGAAATCTCCAGGAAAATAGTCCAAAAGGAAAGATGGTTTGTGTATTATCGTTGTTTTACAAGCATCACGTTTCCACAGTTAATAAAATGGCCACGTGTAATTGTGGTTGTCCAATAATATGTCGCGTTTTGTAGATTCGTTAAGATATCTTCTAATCGCGACTCATTTAACATTTTCCGACTTCGTTGTCTGAAAGCAACTTTATTAGAGTTAAGAGTCATTATTAAAGTAAATTGACTCTAATATAACCACCAAAGTGCGACAGTATTAGAGTTCAAAAGTACTTTTGTCATATAAAAATGAAAAAACATAACGAAAATGTCGTTTGCATTCAAATTACATTGACAATTCGTTATTCATAACTGTTGGTAATTAATTACGTAATTGCGCATAATTTATATGTAACCGTTGACGGTTTTCCGACGGAACTGACATTCAACATGACAAATAATACTAATAATAGCGTCACAATGACGTCAAAATATATGGACTGACAGATTTTGTACGTCTACATAATTTAGTGTTCATAATTATCGCGCACATAATTATCGCCGACATAACCCAATATAGAATACTTATATAAATTAGAGTAAACTTCATAGTTGAAAAAGCTCTATCACACAAATTAGCGTTCATTACTCTAATTGTTTTTTATTTGTTTTTTTACTCTATTTTTTTTATTACTATAATAACGATTCGCGGTGTAGTGTGCGGTAACTGTAAGAATGCGAAGAAATGTACGAATTTTATTAATTTCAAAATCGATTCTTGCACACTGTACGTGGTAATCGTTAGTTTACTCCGTGTGTTTTATGCGCATAGGATATCTATTGCGTGGTTCACACTTAAAAAAAAGGAAAACGGTATGGTATGAAAACGGTACTTTTTTTTGTCCGCCGTGAATTGGCATGTGACGCTAGCCTACGTCAACTAGCGTGTCGTGATATGAGCCACTTGCCCGTACGAAAAAAGAATCGCTTTGCGGACATGATATGTACAACGCCTTCCAAAACAAACTATACTGCCACGCAAGCGTTTGTACCGACCAAAATAACCCTGGAGGAACTTAGAACATGCCCAAAAAATAAACCACGGGCACCCGAAAAAAAAAACAACAAAAGAACCAAGCAAGACCAAGTGGACACTTCACACGATCTATCTCTTCCTTTCACTTTCAGCGTCCCAAAATTTTGATAAGCCTATCAAAACGATCCCAAGCAAAGGCTCTTCTTTTATCTTGTTTTTCTTGACAACCTCTTTCCGTTGCTAGTAGCCGCTCACTCCCAAGGTACCTTTACCCTCACCCTTGTCTTGGTTGTCTTTTTTAATAATTTAATTATAAATATGCAACTTTTGATGAATGTTTAGATTTTAATGTTAATTGTGTTTCAGTCTAACCTAGGAAAACTGTACTGAAATGCTAAAATGCTTCGTATTTATAAAGATTTAAAAATTTTATAATTTTCAATTCATACTCATTAATTTCATTATAAATATAACTGTTAGTTTTTGTAAATTACTCAATAAATTTTATAAATTTATAAGATGAATCTTCTAAATTAGGTTTTTCACAATTGATAAGTCGTTGTAAAGTTTTATTTGATTTAAAAAGTTTTATGAAGGCAAAAATGAATCTGCCCAAAAACTAGTTCATCTTCCCAATAATTAAATCGTCTTTTAGATTAAAAGTTAAACCATTCAATTGAAGGAATGTTTATGATTATAATTCACACACACCCTTTCCCTCACTAACAAACCGACTTCTCTTTTATGCCATTTACTACATGTACAAGCATGTTGTAAGCAAGCGAGGAGATACACAATAATGGACGACATCAACCTTTCCGTTTTCAGTCAAATTTCACAAGAAGACACGCCTCCAAATAGACATGTCGCGAGAGGTGAGCTGGAACGAGATCGTTGGACGAAACATGAAATTGAGGTTTTGTTGGCTAGTTGGGTCAAACTCCAAAAAACCCCAGAGAAAGCATTGCACCAAAGAGCAAAGGCACAAAATCGCAACTGCCGTTAGTCAACTACAAGACAGCAAAGGACGTTCCATTAATTCATGTAAACAAAAACTAAGTGACAAAAAAAAATATAAAGATGCAATGAGGAGGGATAAAAAAACAGGGGAAGAACCTCAAGGTATATGGCAGGTAATAATGCGAGAGCAAAATTAAGTTCCCAAAAACAAGTGATACCTCAAAGTGAGACACCAAATCAAGGGAGGAAAAACTTAAACCAATATGAGCTTGATCCAAAAAAGCATAAGCATCCATTTACAACGAGTGAGATTAACGGCCATGAAGGAAGACACGACCATGAAAAAAGACAAAATGTAACAGGGTTGTGAGGCAGTCCAACTTTGGTGGACGAATTAACAAGTGAGAAATATAAAAAGAGGGTGGATGGAAAAAATGATTACATTGGTGAGGAATATGACGCGTTTTCTCCAGGCAAAAGTCATGCACAACCTTTAATTCTAGACAAATGGTGCACAAGGCAAGAAAGCGACGTTGATGACGACGAACGAGAGTGCGAAATGTGGAGGGGGGCTTCTAACACCGCAGAAAAGAGGGTTAAAGAGAAGTTCATCTTGCCGAAGAGCAAAAAATCTCCGCGCCAACTAAAACAACCCCGAGCAGGAAGACAACCAGCATGCTGGCAATTTAGTGCCGATTCATCGAAAATCCCGAACCTTGTGGGAGCAAAAATTAGAGGAGTTCGTGAGGATGAAGAAAACAGTGTCTTGTTCCAAGGAAATGATGATTTTAATGTGTTGGTGGGAAGAATCTTTGGTATTATCACTAAGGCTGATCAATCTGACAAAAAGAAAATGGAGGCGTTACAAAGGTTAAACAAAACCAAATAGAGTTGATAGAGTGTCGACTAGCTTTCGACATGGAGTGTCGACAGAACGACGAAGAAGATAAAAGGGAACAAAAACAGAAAGAAAATGAGAGAGAAGAACGTATGGTTGCCATTCGGGAGAGAGAAATAAAACTTGAAGAAATGAAAGTGAAAAACTAGGAGATGCGTCTAAAATTGGAGTTTGCCAAGCGCGGAGTCAACTACTAAAATTTAGGAGGGTTTTTTTTTCACATGTTTCATTCGCGTGTAATTTAATAGACCACAACAAAGATTGTACATTTGAAAAAACCATCAATAGTTCATATTATGAATGAGCAGTTGCAAGCCTAACCGAAAAGCTTAAGCAATATGAGCTCCATTTTTACGTGTATTTAATATATGCTTCCGTTGCTTTTGTGTCTCTTAAGGATGCATGTCATTTGTTATGGATTAGAAGACTTTCGAACTGTGGAAGTGAAACAAACATGGAGCCAGCACCTTATATTCAAATTTTTTGAAATAGAGTTTTTAGGATTGCTCATTTGTAAATTATATGATATTCGTCGATAGATGCAAAGAAGACTGTGAAGAGGCACTATATCGAAGCTTCTTCGTAGTATATGTTTTGTATTTTGTCGGTTTTTGAGGTCATTTAAGTCATGTTTTTTGTGTGAGTTTTAAAGGTGTAGGTTATTATTTTTGGAATATAAGACATACTGATTATAGAAATGAAATGAGCTAGACATGGAGCCACCACCTTAGATCCAAATTTGTTGAAATAGAGTTTGTCGGGTTGCTCTTGTATAAATTATATGACATTCGACGATGGAAGCGAACACCTATTTGAATGGCCACTTTATGAATGTTATTTTTTAGTGTATTTAATGTATGTATTAGTGTTGGGTATCGAGGACCTTTTGCCGATATTCGATATATATCGAATTTCAGGTACCCGATAATCGATATATCGCTTCGATATATCGAAAAACCAAATTATCGCGATATTTTGAACCATAAAAAAAATGAAAATTTTCATTTTTTTTTTTCAACCCCCCCCCCCCCCCCCCCCCCCCCCCACCCCCCACGCTCAGTGGTGGGGGGGGGCAAATATCCGTACGATTTTCCGTACAATGACTCTACGGACACCCATTTTGTGCGATATATATCGCGATAGTTTATGTTGATCCCGGTACGATATATCGAGGAATCTGCTCGATCGATATTCGATTTATTGAATATCGAAATTATCGCGATATGAATTAACCCGATACCCAATACTACTAATAACGATTCACGGTGTAGCGGCGCGCGCCGGCATTTACGGCGTCTCCAACGGCGGCTTCCTGACAGATAAAAAATACGCGCGCGCAAATGAAGCAAAGTTTTTTTTTTTGTCCGTACAAATTTCTATACAGTGTGAGACGTACGAAATTTACGAATTTTGCGAAACAAGCGAATACTACGTAGTTTTCGTAAAAAGTCCAAATCCGTACGAATAGGACCTCTGTGTTATCTACAGTCCCAGTGTACGGCGCTATAGTCCGTGTTCACAGAGTCGACGTTTGAACCCCGCGTGAGAACAAACTCACGCTTGTTTTCCTTGTCTTTATTGCTACGAATCAAATCTGAATGCGCTTTCCGTGTCGACGCAACTCTCTTGCTCGTGTCGCTGCGGTTAACTGGCACTTTGGATGTACCAATATACGGGATCACCAGCAGTACTGTACCATTTATTGTACGGAATAGCACATTTGTACACTTTTTAGATACGTTCTAAACTGAAAGTCGTGGTAGCTCTTTAGAGTGTTCCTAGTTTTGCTCACGCGTAAAACCTATTGGTGCGGACTTTGGGCGGTAGAATCGACCCTCCACGTGTCGACTTTCCAAACATATCGGCATCTGGGGGCGTGCATCCTACCGCATGACTTCCGGAACTGACAGGCCGCTAATCGCGTAAATTATCGGTAAAGAGGTTCCGTACCACTTATCTGGCGGGTCTTTTATGGCGCGAGAATGAGCCCGTGCGATCGCTTGCTGATCTGGCAAGGACAGCGTCTAGATTTCCCAAGATTCCCTGAGGCGAAAACGTCCAAAAGAATGAAGTGCCCCCTTGAGGTCTGGGATCGACTACTGTACGGTTTTGTAAGTCAAGCTGGGCGGTTCAAAGAAGATGCACACGCCTCAGATAATTGTACGGCATTTATGGGGAGCGTCCAGCAAGGTGACTAGTTTACGTGGCTCAACCCTGCCTGTGGCTGCCAGAAAATTACTGTACTTTATGGATTCTACGGAGATCTGCCGTATTTTTGGGAAACAATGGATCAATGATCAATCGAAGCCCTTGTTGACAAAAAATCCAAACGAGTCAAGATATTCCGCCCGAGATTGCTGTTTTTTTGCTCGAAAGGTACAGTACAGTAATTTGTGTTGAAGCTCCAAAATTGAATGCAGCCCTGCAGCAGGTAACCTGCTGTGCTGCACTGTTTTGAATGGCGACACTACATGGATGGAAGGTGCTGACGTGGCATAATTTAATAAGTAATCGTTGCAAGAATAGTCCTTATGCTGTTTTGGACGGCTGGGATTCGCAGATGGAGCGTCATTTGAAACCTAACGAGAATGAATGAATTTTATGTTGGTACGAAATAAATGAAGTAATTCGCGGTACGACAGATTTACGTGATTAACGGCCAGCAGCAGTGTACGGCGCATGGGGATAGACGACGCGCGACTGCCGAAACGCACAGTAAAAATGATTAAAATCGTTACATAGACCATTTGTTTTTTTTTCCACCTGCCCAACATTTGAACACGCGCTGCAACGTAAACCTCTAATGCGAACGACCTTTGAACCCTAAACGTCCGTACGTGCGACTCCACCGACAGAAACAAATATATAAATAATTAATACGCATTCGCTCAATCTAAAAGCAATATTTCGCAACATCCAGGTACGCTTAGACGCGGAAATCTGCTGGTCAATATCGCATAAGGGCATGGTTACATCAGGAGGCAAAATTTCTGTATTACAGAGGCCTCGGTTACATCGCGTATCGTCTGTAAATAGGTTTTTACATACGTGTTGTTTTTTGAGTGGTTCCACGTAAGTCGACGATCAAATCTCTAAAATCGCAAAGATTTGAAAACCGACCATTTTCGTATGCAAATCCGTACTTGCGTACTTCGTACGTGTACTTCGCAAGTGTACCGCGTCAATGTACCTCAGAGATCTCCTTCACTCTGCTGACTTTCAGGAAAAAACCGTATTTCTTTTCGCCAAAGATTTTACGGTCACCTTGTCCGAAGGCAACATGACTTTGGGGGCGTGTGAAAATTTTCATTTTTCATCGACGCACGTGTCTATCGTCCAGGTGTAGCGAATTGACTGGTTCTGTATTGGTGAACCCACCTCCGCGAGGTGGGTTCACCAATACAGAGGCGCATGAAGCAATTGCTTCGCAGATGAAGACCAAAATGTAATCGGACGGTCGAAGTCTTCTCCCGGATACTTGGAGAATCGCAATCTTATTTTCTGTAATGTTGCTTTCAAGAAACTCACCAAAATATAGTACGGCATGGTACGAGAAATTACAAAATTATGTATTAAACCTCACTTTTCGTCTGATGTAACCATACCCTAATCCGACGGATCAGCGAAAAAATAACATTGTTTTTCCCGCCCGTCCGTACATAAGAGATCCTCCAAGCGACAAGATCATACCTGTTCTGTTTGTCGTATTTGTTCCCGTCTCCCGTGACGCTGTTAATGCAGGTAGGCCAGCGGGGCCCCTACGTGTCGGTCGCCTTCGGTACCGCCTACGCTCTCGATATTTTACCAGGACACGTGTCAGCCTCTGACAAAACCGTTCAACCACCTCGGCAGTGTCGTACGATTCGTTCGTCGCGCAAAAGATTCTCTCACGTGCCTGGAACACCAGGAACAGGAAACGAAAAAAAAGAGGAGAATTTGGAAAAATAGAACGAAAACGAAAATAAATAAAACATGAAGGAAAGGATATCCCCGCCCAGGCCACTTTACCTAATATCTATCCGAACATTTATGCGCTAGACACGCGTCACTTTCAGTTCGCTCCTCGCCCTCTCTCTCTTTCCGACCTTCTCCCTCCCTCCCTCCCTTCCTCCTTTCCTTTCCCTCTCTTCCTCCCTCCTTCCCTTTCCCTCCTTACCTTTCCCTCCCTCCCTCTTTCCCTCTCTCACCCTTTCTCCCTTTCGCTATTTCTCTCCCTCTCCTCCTCTCTCTCTCTCTCTCCCTCTCTCTCTCCCTCTTTCTCTCTTCCTCCCTCCTCCTTTCCTTCTCCCTCTTTCTTTCTCCCTCTCTCCCTCCCTCCCTCCCCTCCCCTCCCCCCCCCCCTCTCCCCCTCCCCCCCCCCCCCCCTCCCACCATGGCCTCCCCTCCCCCCCTCCCGCTACTCCATGTCCCTCTCCCCCCCTCCCCCCTCCCCCCCTCCCACCCCTCCCCCCTCCCCCCCTCCCACCCCCTCCCTCCCCTCCCTCCCCTCCCTCCCCTCCCTCCCCTCCCTCCTCCCCTCCTCCTCCCCCGCCCTGCAAGACGTCCTGACCACCTTCCAGCAGACCTTCGTGATGTGCGACGCCACCCGTCCCGACCTCCCCCGTCATGTTCGCCTCCCAGGGCTTCTACCGCATGACCGGGTACGGCCCCGGTGACGTGATCGGCCGCAACTGCCGCTTCCTGCAGGGCCCCGGCACCGACCTGGGCGAGGTGGGCCGCATGAGGCAGGCGCTGGCGGGCGGCGAGGCGTGGTGCGGGCGGCTGCTCAACTACAGGCGGGACGGGACGCCCTTCTGGAACCTGCTCACAGTGGCGCCGGTCAGGGACGACGACGGGAGGCTGGTCAAGTTCATAGGGTAAGAGAGGGGGGGGGGAGGAGGGGGGGGAGGGGGAGGAGGGGGAGGAGGGGGGAGGGTTTTTTTGTGGGGGGGGGGGGGGGAGGGGGTTTTTTTTTGGGGAAGGGTTTTTTTGGGAGGGGAGGGGGAGGGGAGGGGAGGGGGTTGAACTGGATGGAAAGCCGTTTTGCAGTATGTTGAGGGTGTGGGCGGGGAAGGAGGATAAGGGGAGGGGGGTGAAGTTTATAGGGTAAGGGGGAGGAAGGGAGGGAGAGGGAGAGGGTTTTTTAAAGGGTTTTTTTGGGGGGGAGGGGAAGGGAAGGGGGGGGAGAGGAAGAGGGGGTGTTTTTTGGGGGGGAGGCAAAGAGGGAGGGAGGTGGAGGGAGGGTTGGAGGGAAGGAAGGATATTGGTAGGGGGAGAGTTGGAAGGGGGTGGGGGAGGAGGGAGTAGGAGGTGATCTGAGGGGATGGGAGGTGTCACGTGGCAGCATGCAGGTGGAGGTGACAAAGTTCACAGAGGGGAGGCAGGAGGAGAGCCGACGGCCCAACCAGCTGCCAGTCTCACTCATTCGATATGACGGTGAGAGGAAGGGAGAGGGAGAGGAAGTGAGGAGAGGGAGAGGAGGGGAGGAAGGAGGGGCAGGGGGCAGGGGAGGAGTGGGGAGGGGAGCAGAGAGAGAACTCTAGAGGAGTTATAGGAGGGAGAGAGCTCTAGAGGGAGGGAGGGAGAGAGGGAGGGAGAAAGGCAGAGCTCGCGAGAGGGGGAGGGAGCTCGGGAGAGAGAGAGGGAGCTCGGGAGAGAGAGAGGGAGCTCGGGAGCGAGAAAGGGAAAGGAAGAGGGAGAGGGAGAGACAGACAGAGAGGGAGACCTTGTCCTGAGTGGGTCCAGTGTGTGTGTATATGGGGGGGGGGGAGGGGGGGAGGGATACAGCGCGTCAGAAGGAGGAGGCCGAGTTAGGGGTGGCGGAGCTGGTCCAGGCAGTGAAGGGACCCCCCTCAGAGGGAGGGCTGGAGGCCCTATTGGCCCTCCCCAAGGTGGAGGAGGGAGAGAAGGAGAGGGAGAGAGAGGAGACCTCCCTGAGCAAGAAGAATCGGAGGACTTCTGGCTTTATGGCACTACTGGGGTACTGTTTCTGAGGGGGAGGGAGGGGAGGGAGGGGAGGGAGGGATGGAGGGAGGGAGGCTGTGATATGGTATATTTTGTGGTGGATTTCGGGTTTTTGGTTTTTCCAGTTTCGGTTTTTTTTTGTTTTTGGTCTTGTTTCTGGTTTTGAGTTGTGTTAATTCTATGTTGGAAAAATGATTGATGCAAGAAGTGAATGTGGGGAAACTCTCTCTCTCTCTCTCTCACTCTCTCTCTCTCTCTCTCTCTCCCCCCCCCCCTCCCCCTCTCTCTCTCCCCTCTTATTCCCTAATTCTGTCGACAATCAAGTGTCTGATTTCAACTTCAAACGGGTGTGGATAACAACAAGCGCGAGTTTTTTTCTTGTAGTCGGTCCCTTCAATTCTTTCTTCAATCCCTTCCGCAATTCGTTTCTTAAACCAGTTCTGTAATTTGTTCCGTAATCCGTTACGTTATTTTTCCCCAAGTGTTAGGATTTCTTCTCACAGAAGTGTCAAAGGGTTTGGGGGGGGGGGGTGGAGGGAGAGAGCAGTAAGGGGAAGGAGGCCCCTCGAGGCCCTGCGGCTCCGGAGGTGCTGATGCGTGACGTGACGGAGGAAGAGGAGGAGGCCGGGGGGGTGGGGGGAGAGGGAGAGAGGAAGCTCCGGCGCGGTATGGACCTGGCCACCACTTTGGAGCGAATCCAGAAGAACTTTGTCATCACCGACCCCCGACTCCCCGATAACCCCATTGTCAGATGCACTGCCTCTCCCTCTCTCGCTCTCTCCCTGTCCCCATCTCTCTCTCTCTCCCTCTCTCTCTCTCTCTCTCTTTCTCTCTCTCTTCTGCTCCCACTTCCTCTTTCTTGTCCGCTCCCTCTCTCTCCCTCTCCCTCTCTTTCTCTCTCTCTCACTCTTTTTATCTGTTTCTCTGCTCTCTATCCCTTGCCCTATTTCTCTCCCTCTCTCTCTCCCCCTCTTCTCTCCTTTGTTTTCTTGCGTTCTCTCTCTCTCTCTCTCTCTCTCTCTCTCTCTCTCTCGCCCTATGAGTGCCATTTTGGCTTGGAAATGGTCAATGAGTCGACTAGTATAACAGTTTCTCTCCCCTCTTCTTCTCACTCCCATTCTTTCTCCTTCTCTCCAATCAATGGTTCTTAAGGAATGTCCCTCATTCTTAAGGAATGGGATTATTTTTATTAATGTATTAGATATTCAATACTTTATAAACAAGACTTGCATTCCTTATCGCTTTTGAAAGTTGTTTTAAAGATAGGAAAGATTGTGAGAAGATTTATCTTTCCCAGTTTCACTCTCTTTTTGACTGTCTCCCTTTCCCTCCCTCTCCCCCCCTCTCCCCCCCTCTCCCTCTTTTTTTTTGGTTTCATTCCGTTTGGTTTCTGTTAACAGATTTTTGCCTCGGATGACTTTTTGGAACTGACGGAATATTCTCGTGAGGAAGTTCTCGGACGGAATTGCCGGTAAATAAATATCATTAAATTCTCCAATTCTCTAGGGAATGCGACTCTCTCTCTCTCTCTCTCCCTCTCTCTCTCTCTCCCTCTCCCTCTCTCCCTCTCCCTCTCTCTTTTTGCGACTCTTCAAAGACCGTGGTCGATAACTCATTTTTTCTTTTGTTTGGAAATTTTTTTTTTCACTGGAGAGTGGACTGCCTTTTATTTTCAAAACCTGAATTAGTGTGGTGGATTAGTGTAGATGAACTGGATCCGTCAAACAAAATGTTTTATAAATTTTGTCAAATATGAAAATAATTCGACGGCAACACTTCATAAAACAAACAGAATTGCATCTTTACACATGAATTAGGGTGGATCACATACAAAGACGATCCAAAATCGTTTTGGTGCAGGAATAAGAGTGGATTCACTATCTCAGTATTAGTTTCGGTTCTCGAACGAGGAAGTTGATTGGACAGGAAATGAGGGCAGGTGGGAATTTTTTTCTTGTTTAATATGTCGTAAAAAATGGTGTTTTGGTTTGAAATTTTTGCAGATTCTTGCAAGGGAAGGACACCGATCCGGAAACTGTGACGAAGATTCGGAACGCGATCAGCAACCAGGAGGACGTGACGGTGCAGCTCCTCAACTACACTAAATCTGGTATGGAGGGGAAAACCCCTTTTTTCAAATGCAAATCCGAAGTCAAATCCAAATTGGAAGACAAATACTTATCCAAATACAATATATAAGTGCATACAAATTCAAATTAAAATACAAATATGAGTACGAAGAAGTATGTAAATACGAATACAAATACGAATGCGAATCCAAATTTGAATGCAAATACAAATACGAATTCAAATACAAATGTGAATACGAATATAAATACGATTATGGATACGGATACGGATACTAATGGAACCCAAATTCAATAATTCAAATTTTAATCTGACACTTTTTGAATTCAAATTCAAGTGCAACTGCAAGATAATGTTCAAGCTCAAGCTCATTTAAAACTAATACCAGTTCAGTTTATATCCGGATCAATCACAAGCTCATTCAGAAACTCAAGTTTAAAAGAAAAATTATGAAACCAAAATCAATCTCAAATTAAAACTCATATTCATATTCAAGATAAATTTTTAGTTTGTATTCAATTTTAGATAATAAATAAAATTGGAATTCAAGAAATGTCATTATTGCTCCGTCGGTGTCTTTCTGTCTTTTTCTGGAAAAGTCATTTCATGGAATGTGGAAGCGAAGGACAAAATGGAAGAAATTGAATGACTTTTTTAGACAAAGACAAAGGGCAAGGAGGAAGAAAGAGGAAGGAATTGACGATTATTTTGCCGTGTGTATACATCTAAGCCTTGAGTTGGGTCTTTTTAGAAGGTTGTGTGAGAGAAAGGGAGAGACAGCGTGAGGGGAGGAGGGGGAGATGGGAGGGAGAGAGAAAGGGGGGGAGGGAGAGGGAGAGGGAGAAATAAAGTGACTGGTGGGCTGAGATTGGAGGATGCAGGAAAACCTTTTTGGAATTTGTTCCATCTGCAGGCTGTGAGAGATAGCAAGGTAAGTTCTCTCTCTCTCTCTCTCTCTCTCTCTCTCTCTCTCTCTCTCTCTCTCTCTCTCTCTGTCTGTTTCTCTCTCTCTCTGTCTCTCTCTCTCACTCTCTTTGTCTCTCTCCCTCTCTCTCCCTCTCCCTCTCTCTCCCCCTCCCCAGGGCCAGCTCCAGTACTTCATAGGAGTCCAGCTGGACGCCAGCACCTACATAGAGCCCTCAGTAACGACTGCAAAGCTGCCGGCGAGCACCGCCAAGGAGGGCACGGTGGAGGTGAGGGATAGAGAGAGAGAGAGAGGGGGAAGGAGGAAGGGAAAGGCAGAGACGGAGAGAGGGAGAGATGGCGAGGGAGATATTGAGAGAGAGAGAGAGGGAGAGGAGAGAGGGAGAGACGGAGAGAGGGTGGAAGGGAAAGTCAGATGGAGAGAGGGAAAAATAGAGAGAGATATGGGGAGAGAGGGAGAGAGGAAGAGGTAGAGAGAGGGGAAGGGGGAGCGGAGAGAGGGTGAGAGGGAGGCTTGGAGGGAGAGGGAGGGTGGAGGGAAAGGTGGAGTAAGGGATGGGGGTAGTTACAGGTACTGGGACGACGGAGGGAGGAATGGAGGGAGAGAAGCAAGAAGGAGAGGATTTCAGAGCTGGAGAGGAATGAAGAAGGGAAGCGAAGAGGTTGGGTAGGAAGGTGGAGATGGAGAGAGGGAAGGCTGACCAGTGAGGGTGTGGGAGAGTGCAGGTGATCAACACTGCCAAGAATATCGACTTCGGTCTCAAAGAGCTTCCAGATGCTGCCACAGTAAGACAAGTTTTTTTTGTCATTTAGTGTTATGTTTTGTAAATTCCAATCAGAAGTATTCAATTCCATAGTTTGAAGGCATTAAGTTCGGTATGTTTCTATAAGTTATTTAATTCTGTTAATGTCGGCATAAAAGTAGCATTCGATACTGTAAAATTTCGATCTCAACAGTAGTATGGATTTCTGTAATATTTTAATCAAAAAGCTTTAGCTTTGGGACTGCTGTGTCATGAAATTTTGAATATTGACTTGGGTTTACTGACGGGTGAAAAGAAGCTCGGGAGGATTTGTCAACTTCTCAGTTTTGAGAGTTAATAGGGCGATGGAAAATGTGTGAGAGAGAGGTTTTGGTTTTAATTGTAAGTCGAGTGAGGTGAGGGTTAAAGGTATGGAGGAGAGGGAATGGTGTGAAGGAGAGGAAGACGAGAGGGAACGGATGAGAGAGGGATTGGTGTGGGATGAGAGGGAAGTTGCTGAGCTGCAATCCTGGCCATTGGATCTGCAGACAAAGGAGGATCTCTGGGCAATCCATGCGGAATCGGCCTCTCCTCGTCCTCACAAACTCAATGATCCCAACTGGGAAGCAATATTGAAGAGCGTACCTAACGGGTCTCTAGGAGGAAACAGACGTCTAGGTTACCGGTCCTAACG
>JBBHKE010001644.1:189223-248511 GCA_037447655.1 Zygnema cylindricum
CTCTCTCTCTCTCTCTCTCTTTCCATCTCTCCCTCTCTTTCTTTCTCTTTCGTTTCATGTTGTCTGCTTTTCTTCTCTATCTTTTCCTTTTCTTTCCCTCACCCGGCCCGTGTCTTGTCTCCCTCTTCTCTCATTGTCCTCATGTCTCTTTCCTTCTTAAATCTTGTTGTTCTGCTGTCTCACTCCTATGTTTTGTTCTCCTTCCGACACACTCTCTTCTCCCTCCTTCCCTCCCTCCGCCTCTCTCTCCCTCCCCAGATTCGCGCCAAGTCCGGCCCTCTCGGTCTGAAACAGTTCCGGCCAATCAAACCTCTTGGATGCGGTGACACAGGAAGTGTCCATTTGGTTGAGCTTCGAGGGACCGGTCTCCTATTCGCTATGAAAGCTATGGACAAAGATGTAATGATTGCTAGAAATAAAGTACACCGAGCTTGTACGGAACGGCAAATCCTCGGAGACATGGATCATCCGTTTTTGCCAACGCTTTACGCGTCGTTTCAAACGGCGACACATGTGTGTTTGATTACGGATTTCTGTGCGGGAGGAGAGTTGTATATGGTTTTGGAGAGGCAGAAAGGGAAGAGGTTCAGTGAGGAGGTTGCGAGGTTCTATGCGGCAGAGATTCTGTTGGCGTTGGAGTATTTGCATTGTAGAGGAGTTGTGTACCGAGATTTGAAACCGGAGAATATATTGATCGCGAGTAACGGACATTTACTGTTGACGGATTTCGATTTGTCGTTTGTGAGCACAAGTACACCGAAGGTACGCATTTTTTGGTTTTTGGGTTTCGCTTCTTTTCCTTTTTTTTTTTTCTTTTTCGGTCGATTGTGGGATATCTATTTTTTTTTCCTTCGGTTTTTCGTTTTTCTGCGCAAAAAGTTTTTTGTTAAATGGTAGGTTGAGCTGTAGTCGGGATGTAAAAGTTCCTTCGAGCTAGATTTTGATTTTAGGAATTGGAAAAGATAAATTTTCCTTCTTTTGTCATAATATTTTGTAAGTTTTATGTAAAAGAAACAGAGGTTTTTGAAAGCGATCTGTATTGGTGGCAGAAAGGATGGTTTTCTTCAGTTCAAACACTGAGCCCTATGAGGGCGAGCGAGTGAGAGGGAGAGAGTGGGAGAGAGAGAGAAAGAGGACGAGGGAGAGAGAGAAAACGTTGGAAAGGTAGAGGGAGAGGAGGAGGAGAGAGAGGGAGATTGAGATATAACTCTATTAGCCGATGGGAGGGATGCAGCTGGTCCAGCCCACTCCGGCCCCTCCCTCCACCCCCCGGAGGCGGCGGAGGGGGAAGGTGGAGGAGGCGCTTCCTCCTCTCTTTGTGGCGGAGCCCTCAGGCTCGAGCAACAGCTTTGTGGGCACTGAGGAGTACATCGCGCCCGAGATCATCAGCGGGACGGGACACAGCAGCCCCGTGGACTGGTGGGCATTTGGTCAGTATCTCTCTCCCTCTCCCTCTCTCTCTCTCTCTCTCTCTCTCTCTCTCTTACTCTCTCTCTCCCTCTCTCTCTCCCTCTCTCCCTCTCTCCCTCTCTCGTCCTCTCTTCTTACATAGCCAATGGGTCGAAATCCAGCAAATTCATAAGCTTTTTTACGTTCTCTTTTCTTTTGACTTGGCTTTGTTTCGTCAATTTCCTAATCTGAATATGAATAAAATTAGCTTCCTTTCTGGACGTCTTTCCCTCATGTCCTTCCTCTTCTTCTTCCTCAACACTATTGTCCCTCTCCAACACTCGAATTGTTTTCCTTCAGGAATTTTTATTTATGAAATGCTCTATGGCCGGACTCCTTTCCGAGGTCGAAATCGACAACGTACTTTCACCAATGTTCTTATGAAAGAATTAGCTTTTCCGAACAATCCTCCTGTCAGCTTGGAGGCAAAACTTCTCATTAAAGCTCTCCTTCAGAGAGATCCCCAACAGAGGTTGGGAGCTTCTCAAGGAGCCACTGCCATTAAATCTCACCCATGGTTTGCGGAGATTACCTGGCCTCTCATTCGAGATATGGTGAGTGTTGTTCATTTCTTTTTCTTCTTTTTCTTTTTTTCTACGTTTCGAAGGACTTTTAGATGTTATATTTGTTTTTTTTTGAAGTTTTTGTGAGTCATTCCGGTTTAAGCTTCGAAAGATGTGCTCTATTGTGCTGAGCCTGTTATGGTTCCCAAAAATGACACAAAACGAGAGGACTAAGGGGCTTTACTGAAGAATATGTGAAAAAAAATCAAGAAAAAAAAACAGCTGGGTGGGGAAAACGAACAATGGTAGGAAATAAGGGTACTTATTTGCTACACTTTTGCTGCAATCGTGGCGGGAATTGGAAACTGGATGAAAACTAAAGCTAAAACTGCTTGATGCTCAATTTCCTAAGTTTTCAGTTCCAAAGGCTCAAAACTTGTTTACAAAAGATACAGCTCAGGCTCTACTTTTTGACATTTCGTGTGATTTTTTCTTTCCGTTATCTTTCCACCAACATCCCTCCATATCTGAAAAACACGGATATGATTCACCCATATATGGTTAGTAAAATTTGGTGGACAAGGTTTATCTTGGACTTTAGTCGTAGTAAATATGGCTGAGAGGAAGGCACAGTACACTGAATCATTACAAGAGGAAAGAAACACTAGTTTATATTAGTTATATTCATTCTAATTCAGTTCTGAATGGTGTAACTTATTCTGAACCGTTTAAAGAATTAAGGTTAAGAAAAAACAATTGGTGTTGTTAATACATTTTAGGTTCAAGGGCTAGAATTTTGGACACCGAAATACTGTTACCAACTCTAAAAACGATACACGGTGTATTCGTTTGTCTCATTTAGAGGCAAAGCGGTTCACAAAACTTAGCAGCGAAATTTCATGACTCATTTGTCTTTCGTGGCAGAGGCTAGAAAAGATCCGACGCTGAAAACGTACTTTTGCTTTCATATGTTATGTTGTTAACTGTGGAATGCTTGTGTAAATTTCGTTAATATGTTTTGATAATATGACATCTTTGGTGATATTATTGAACATCAGGTCCCTATTCTGGTGCTCTTTCCAGATATCTCAGAGGCTTTGCAGTTAACAGCAACTGTGTATCTGCTCATGGTATATCAGTAAATGAGTTGTGGGCTACTTATAGGTTAGTTATATGAGCGATATTACTGGTGTTACTGGCCGGTAATGGAAATACTAGAACAGGAAAATGTAAGATTTGTAGAAAGTCGTCCAATTTCCTATACGATTACTTCGGCTCTTGGCCAGTATCACCCGTAATCACCAGTAATCACGTACAAATAATTACTCTATTATAGGGTTTTTAGCCGTACATCTATGACGGGTATTACTGGCCGGTAATTGTAGAAATTGTAAAGTAGGACAATTGGTACAGTTTTCTGTAAGATTACAAGGATTTCTCGCCAAGATACCTCCAGACTGATGCTCCAGACTGGTGAAAGTACAACTTATGCATTGCGTTTTTTTTTTGCAAAACCAGACGTGTAGTTATCCAGTGTCCACGAAATCCTCCATTGACCCAACGAGATTGCACATTCCATCGGCAAAATCGATGTCTTTTTTTGTGTTTCCTTGTTCATTCTTGTTTTTAGTGCTGATTTGTTTTCCTGTTACACAGCCACCCTCCATTGCCCATGGTGGATGATAAACTTCCTGCTATATTTCTTAAGAATCGGAATGTTTACTATGTTGTATCTCTATGTCACTGAAGTGAGGTCTGAGATTTAAACCTTTAAATCAAAAGATCACTTTTGCAAACCGCTCTTACGTCACTTTTCGTATTATGTTTTAATAGTATGTACTAAAAATATTTTTCAATGTTAACAATGTTTAACAACGTTTTTCCTGTCGAGATCTGGTTCTATCGAACAGTGAGTTGTTTTTAAGTGTGGTTTCTGATTTTTTTGCAGCCTGTACCGCCTTTGGAAGTACCGGTACAGTTCATTAGTCCAGAACCGGACCAGGTGAGACCATCCTCGGGTAACAATGAAGATTTGGAGTGGGATGACCCGGAGTTGAGAAACTCAACTTCCTTATCTATGTCCATGGACGTTTAGTCAATTGAAGTTTTTTCCTGCCGGGAAAAGTGTAAGTGCAATGGAGAAAGAGGGGACTTCATTCTCGGTCCATGGTAAATATCTCAAAAATGAACTCCAAGAAGGGAATTCGGTGGATGTAATGAATTCGGTGGAGTTCCGTTCGAGTTCAAATTTGCAGATAAAAATTGGGTAAGGAAGTCGTCCATTAGAATCAAAACTACGATTCAGTTTTTTGCTTTGGTTTATTTGAGTAGTTTTAATGTTTATGAGAGTGGTTTTAGGTACTAGAAAGATTCGGTTTCGAGGGTGAAAAGTAATTTCAGCTCATGCTCGTGCCATTGTCGAGAAGTGGTTCGCAGTTTTTAAGTTTGGAATAAGAGTGTTAAAGTCGGAATTAGTGTTGCGATTTTGTATGGCAATCAGGTTAATATAACAGCAGAAGCGCGTTTATTATATTCTTGTCTACATGTAAATTGTAGTTTCCGTTCAGAGGTGTTTAAACGAATCAAAATGTCACGTCACAGAGACGGGCATGTTTTTTTTTTTTTAGATGTGGTTTTTGGAAAGAGAGAGTGTTCAGATTATTGCAACGCTATGTACAGATCGCAAGAAAATAATAATTTTAATGACTATCGGTTTGAGAAGAAATGAAATGGAAGGCAAAATTTTATCGATACTCTCTTTTACATTCATTACTGTGTATGATATAAATGTAGGGATTTTGACTGTGAGTCTGTGTCATGGTATTTTTTCGTCTTTTCTCCAATTCTACTCTTTTTTTGATTCAATCCGGTTAATTTAATGGGACTCTCTTTCTCGTTGTTGTCACTTCCTTCCCATTGTTCACTACTTTTTTTTTAATTATTTGTCAACTCTACTTTTGAATTATATCCTTATGGCGAGTATTTACTGTTTTGCCTAACTGGTCTGTTTTGAAAGGCAAATGCTGCACAAATTGCACTTTTGTTGCGAATGACGAGAAGAAATGATATGGAAGGTAAAGTTTTATCAATACTCTCTTTTGCATTCAATATTGTGTATGAAATAAATGTAGGGATTTTGACTGTGAGTCATGATCTTTTCTTGTCTTTTCTATAATTCTACTCTTTTTTTTATTTCAATCCGGTTAATTTAATGGGACTCTCTTTCTCGTTGTTGTCACTTCCTCCCATTGTTCACTACTGTTTTTCTAATCTGTGAACTCTACTTTTGAATTTATAAACTTGAAAATGTGAGAATTTGGAGGGAATTCAAACTTTTGAGAGATTGAAAATTTGGGAATTTGGGATTCTGAAATCTTAAAAATGTGGAAATTTTAAACTTTGAAATGTGTATTTAAAAAGTCAAGACTTTGAGAATTTGGGAATTTGAATGATTTTGAAATGCAAATGTATGGAGGCTTCCTCGATACCCATACTGTACTGATTATGTTGATTAACTTTCAATACCTATTAACACCCGACAGATCGGGAACATTAATAAATATGTATAAAATACCATAAAGTAACCAATTTTTAAATTCTACTCAATCTAATGTTTAGGCCTCTTCTCCATCAGGCCTCGACAGTAATCGTACGGATACGTTTACTTGTAGTATTATTTCGTTCACTTCTCCATTGGGTTGTGTCAGGAAGAAATTTATCGTGTAGAAATTATTTCGATTGGATGCTCAAATTTGGATGTGTGGAAGTTTAAAATTTGAAACATTTGAAAATTTCAGAATTTCAGAATTTGAAAACTTTAGATTTTGAAAAATTGTGAATTTTAGGAATTTGAAGCTCTAAAAATGTTGGCATTTGAGATTTTCCGGTATACTCTAATAACTCTCAATCTAGTTTAGAGGTCAAGCAGAAATCCACTTAAGATCAGAAAATTGCACTAGTTTATTGCCAAAATTGGATCAATGGAAGTAGAGGATTATTGGCAGGAGAGGTTGATTGGGTGGGTGGCGCAAGGTGTATATGCCTCTAGGTTGAAATAAAATTGGACTAGTAAATACTTTATTTTATTATCTTTTTTTGGTCTATATGCTGATTGAATTTATGTCTAATTTGAGAACATCGTGCTTAATCGTCCAAAGTCCAGCTTAGGTCTCATTCTATCCCAACTTATGACCAATAATTTATAAAATATACAAAAAATAACATCAAATAAAAATAAAGACATTATATGCAAAAGGTATGGGGGTGTAAAATAAAATCAAAAAGCTCTTTAAAATAAACCAAAAACTTATGAAAAAAAGCAAGAAGGAGGGAAGAAATGGAAGGTGGACGAGGGCATAAAAACCAACAATAGCCTGTAAAAAACATTGAAAAGTTAAGTCGGTATTACAATGTTTTTTATCAAAATAAGGAGTCTATGTATTGTTAAACTATCACGATGATTTCCTCGCTGACATATCGACTCGATATACCTAATATTGGAAGGACAAAAATGAAAAAGAAGAAGATTTTATCGTCAAAATCGCGATAGTTAAAGCATCAAAGTAAAAAAAATGATTGAAATGGAAATAATTTCGCGATCATTACAGGCGACAATTGGAAAACCCAAAATCACGAACAAAAACTACAAAAACTAAGCAACACTAAGAGCAAAAACTTTGAAAACAAGAAAAATAAAAAATAAATATGAAAACCAAAAATACAAGAGCACTGAAAACCAAGCTCTACCCAAACTCTAAAGGAAAAAATGGGTCGTCGGACAAAAAAGGCGCGCATAGGCTATCGATAAGAGGCTCTCGATAAACAACACGTCAATAATGATGGGTTGTGCAGTTATCATATGTCACTAGATATGACCCGCATTTGCCACCAAACACCTTGTCGCTTATAATACCTTTAAGGTTATTTTAGCCATACACTCCTCCCGGTTACCGGAGTGTACATGCCTACATGGTACAGCCGGACGCTTTCAGCCAATACGCTTTCGCGTTACGTGTGTCGCCACGCATTTTGAGCTGTATAGGTTTGTCCCATTAAACTCTCGCGTACTACACCGTGTATCGCTATTAGTGTTAATGTTTTTTCCTCCACTTAAAACATATTTTCTCCCTACACACATGTCGGATTGTGGATCTGACGGTTGTGATTGAAAGGTAAAATTCTTAACTTCTTATTGGCGGTTCTAAACTGAAAATCGGACAGGTGTATACTGAGAAAATATGTTTTAAATGGCAAAAAAGTTATTAATACTATTATTCATGGTGTAGATGGTCTAACAGCACGGGGTCCTCATTCCCGCGCTTGGAGGTTTCTTTCAGACGGTCCTACATTTTATGGTACATGGTGTATGTACTGTTGAACTTATACGTCTAACCTGTCGCCTCTGGTGGTTAAGTGCCAGGTGGTGACATTAAGCAAGCATACAAAGCATAGTTCAAAAGTAGCCTTTTTTATGGTAAGCCTTTGGTAGGCGCACAAAACGTTGCACAAAACTCGCGTAGAGGAGGCATATTGTATGTGTGTGCGTCGTGCACACTCTCGTACGAACATTTGAATCTGACGTAAGATAATAGTACAGCGCACGTCGCCGGACGAAATTTTTTAGCGAACTAAAACACGCAGACGTTCAAAATTGCAGACGATAATATGACAGATAGTCCTATCGTAAGTTCAGTTATGGGCTTTTCATGTGATCTTCTTAGATCGCTACTTTGATCAGCGACCGTCTGATCGTCCAAATCTGACGGTTTAAATAAAAAACACCCCAAAACTCACAAAAAAATAATTTTTTGTTCTAATGTTTTTCAAAATTTAGACATGACGTTGAATTCTCTATCGATCGATGTGCAACTCAACCCTGTTACCTTCTTTTTTCATTTTGCGGCCAATACAATATGGGTCTTAAGGTCATATTGTATGTTTTACGTACAATAGGCATATTGTATGGGCTTACTTTCACCTACTTTTAAACTATGATTGAACGTTGTCGGACTGTTGGCCAACAGATCAACTGTTGGCAACCAACTAAGTTGTGCAACAGGACATTTGAGACAAAGCACAAAAGTTTCAGTTTGGCCGCTTCTCCATCAGGCGCCGACAGCAATCGTACAATTTGTACGTTCGTGTTTTGTGTTTTTTGTAGTTGTTTTGTTGTTTGTGTTTCGTCGTGGCGCCGCAAATTCTAGATGTCAGCGGATCGTGGAGGAGGCATCACAACACATTCTTCAACAAATATATTTTTTTGGTGGTTTTTGTCAAAATTTGATTCCCGCCTGTCCGAAGGCGCGTGGCAAATGTTCGAAGGCGAGTGGCAACTTTCCGAAGGCGCGCGGCTCTTACTTGACCTTTCCACGCGTAGGCATTTTACACATCCGGTGATTAGCTAGTCTCCTCCCTGAGGAGACTAGCTAATCACTGGACGAAGTTACCGCTTGCTTCGAAAACACATAAACGGACGGTTGACGTTGTCGTACAAAAATTTGGAGAATCTTGACGAATCTCCAATAATTGTGTTTTATATATATAAAAAAAAGCAGTACATCCATGTACGGAAATGATTTGGATCTGCACGGAAATGCACTTTTTCCAGTAATGAACCCCACTTTTCGCCTGATGGAGGTTCACTCTTATTCGTCGCTATCTTAGGATGAATATTTAGGACAACTAAAGGTACAATATCTCTGAAGTTCGATCCTAGCGCGATGTAACCATTGAGGCTACATCGTCCCTTCAAGCGCCCGCGTCTAGTTGATTGACGACTAAAAGGGTGCCTCGTGATCAAATCCGTTTTGTTGAAATTTATCGCCAATATTCAACACAAGGCGCGCAAATGATATCGCTAACGAGCACGTAGATTGAGGGTGTGCGCCCATGTAACCGAAACTTTGAATTGTAACTTTGGATTTTAGCGCACATTTTACGATGTACTTTCAAAGTATTCGTATGTCAATCATTAGGGTACGCCCCCATGTAATCCGTACTTTGATAAAGTATTTTGGACTGTAGTAAAGATTCTCCGTACTACTTTGAAGAGCGTCCCTCTGTGCGAAATTGAAATCGGAACTTTGAAATGTGACGGTTGTAGACGTAGGTACAACTTGTGTCGATTGAAGACGCCTACTGAACTTCCGACGATTAGTGACACCAACAAAAACAGCGACGGTGGTAGAGGTCTAAATTTTTGTGAAATTGTAGATGTTTAGGGTTTGGTGACATTGTGACGTCATGCTCACTCGTGACGACGTCGACATCACTGGTTTAATAACTTTCCGCCATGGTTTCCCGATTTCATTTTTTCTACTTTTCTCACTCGACTTGCCATTAAAAAAAACTTAAAAATTGTAAAAAATAATATTTTTAACATATCTTTCATTTTATACCAATATTGTTGTGTCTCATTCTATAAAGTGCGAGATAAAAAGCGATAGTGTGAAAGGGAGAGGGGAGAGGCGACGATGGCGCAAAATTTTGCGAAGGACCCCATTAATGAAAATGGAGGCCCGAGACCCCTGCAATTTTTTTTCCGTACATGTGCGTGACGGCCACGGAGAATAATAGCGAGGACTCTCCTTCGTCATAAATTTTTCCACGCTTGTGGCGCGTGCGTGGTTCGTTTTTCACTCGCTGTTTGGGTGGTACTTGAACTAAAATCACCCCTTCGAGGTGATTTTGGATGAAGTGTTTTTTTGGGTTGGATTCTCTTGCCCGAGGGTGGAAAATGGGAAAACGCCAAAATACGTTCACATGACGGCAAACACGCCGTACATCCAAAGTATCAATTGGCGTTCACTCTACTTTGGTAAAAATGATTTTCTCGTACGGCTAAAGTTTTAGTCAATGTTCCCTGGATTTAGGGCAAAAAGACAAAGAAAAGTATACACTTTAATACATGGGGACGTACTATTACTTGCGCCTTCATTTCTTCAAATATGTGATAGTTGTAGATGTCTACAAAATGTGCGACAGCCTACGATAGTACAAAACGAAATGTAGACGACTACGAAACTTCCTAAAATTAGTGACGTCTACAAAAACGATGACGGTTATAGACGTCGAGTTTTTTGTGACATTGTATATGTTTAGGGTTTGTGACATTTCGAATTCATGCTACCTTGTGACGTCATCACCACGTAAAATTTCCGCAATGGCTTCCCGATTTCTTTTTCTTACCTTTTATCATTCGATATGCCATCAAACTGAGACCAAAAATATTAAAAAAGAAAGGAAAAAAAACATATTTCATTTGATATTATTATTGTTGCTGTTCATTTAGAGATGAGAGAAAGAAGAGTTGTCGAATGAGAAATATGGGGAGAGACAATGACGTCGTAAACTTTTGCAAATGACCCATGAATGAAAGTGGAGGTTCGAGACCCCAACGATTTTCTTATGTACATGCTTGTCATTTTTGTACGTACATGCGTGTAACGAGTAGGGAAAAAAATAGCGTGTACTCTCCCTCTTTTTAAAAAAATCGAAGACTTTTCACGTGTGCAATATCGAATTTCTATTCGTCGATAGGGTGGTATTTTGGTTAGAATCAGATCGCGATTTGATTCCAGTACAAGTGTGAATATGAGCTGGCGTGACGTGGAAGTGGGTCGCGTGATAATAACGCCAAATTGACGTACAGTCTAAGTTCAAAGATGATGCAAAATGTACTTTTGTTCTTGCCTATTTTTCGTACGGCATAAGATTTTCTCGTTTCAAGTCCCATTTTTTGTGAAAACGACGGAAAAAAACCTTACTTCAACACATGGGCACACACCTTGAGTCACCTGAGTCACCCGGTTGCCGAACTTTCGGTCACGACCTTCTTATCTCGTTTTTCAACTTTTTTTTATTATATTTGTCGTCAAATATCGCATGTAAGTAGTTAAAAAAAAGGATTTTAAAGGACCTTTCCTCTCGTACCAAAATCGCCTCGTTTAGTTCACCCTTTGCGCATTAATACGGCCCACCAGGTTTGGTCGTTGTTTATGGTTTCTGCATTTTTTTCCTTCACAACTTGTTTTTAAATTAAACTGAGGAGCAGTCAAAGAGAGAGCTTTGTCAAACTTCCCGTTTCTTAAAGATTTAAAAGTTTTGAATAAGACCTTTACTCTAAGTGGTTACCAAGTTTCGACTTCTAAAATATTTTGGAGGCTCTCAATATCGTCCAAAATTGTCCTTGCTTACATTCGTGTTTGTCGCAAGGGGTTGGTGTGTTAGTGTAATATATATATATATATATATATATATAATAAATGCATGAGTTGTTTGCATTTGCTTCACGTCTTTGTGAGTTTGCCTCACTTGCCACTCTTAGGGATCCCGTCTTGTATTTACAACAAACATATTGATTCCTAAAGATGGATTTGATTAATTCCCAACTCGCATGGAGGAAATCGTTTAAGTAATGCATTTGCAATAACCAGTTGCAACTATTGGCGACAAATTTCGATAGGTTTCTTTTGTAATGCAACCTCGTCCCCATTGTACTTGTATCAAAAGCCCCTCGGTTGGATTAGGTCTTCATTATTGGGAGGGCCTTAGGTGATGTGGTCCTCGCGGATCTGATTCATATAATTTGTTCTTATTGTGCGCAACTACATGGAGGCCTCGCGGCTCGAGGTGCAACGATTTCCAAACGAGCAAGACTACGATGATTGATACCCTATGAAGCAGTTAGTCTGATTTTCTCAAGGAGGTTATAGTTGTTAAAACAAGCTCTTCAATTACTTGTTTCGCCATTTTGTGCCAAAATATTTATATCTAAAAGTTTGAGGACTCCTCCATGTAAATTTTTAGCTATTTTTTACCGTCAACGTGTATTATTTGCCCTTTAGCGAGCTCAAGACGCGACCCTTTTTTTGAGGAAGCGTGGTAATAGATGAGAAGCGTGGCCTTTTAGATTGTTTATCAAGAGATTTATTCTACGCGCATGAACGGTGCGGCTGTGGACTAAGTTTTTATAGTTGTGGACAATCATCTAGTGGGGGTTTATTAAGTTTGTGATTGGTGGTCTTTATAAGGTTTTTAGGAAGACACTTTCTTTAGTTAATGATGATACATACTTCTTGTAAGTAGCGTGGTCTTAGCTATTTAAATTTTGAGACTTGTCCCGTTTTCTCTTGACTCTTTAAAGTATTGGAAGTTTGTTATATTCAATTTATCGCATTAGCACTAACGCTTTAACTTTGGAAAATGGCCAAACCGAGGATCAAACCCGGGACCTAGTGCTAGCCGTATACTAACTCTACCAACTGAACTACCCAACAGATGTGTACGTAAGCGCCTGATACCCAATATACATGCGATTAGCGACGCACGGGCGAACCGACTTGTAGGGCGATACGTACGAGTGGATTCCAAAGTGAACAATTCTCCAATTTTAAGTTTTTACATGTTTTTAGTTGGTTTTCATCCTTGAAACTAGACGTTTCTTCTAAAGCATTTTTTACAGTAAAGTTTTCTCTAAAATAAAAGAACAGTATTTTTACAATACATTGAAATAAATCCACCCTGGTTATTAGTGTTGTGTATCGGCAAGGACTTGCCGATAACCGACATGATCTTTTTTTCGGGTTGCCGATAATTTTGATATTCGATATATTGAATATCGATCGGTCAGGGTCCTCGATATATCGTACAGGGACCAACATAAATGATCGCGATATATTTGGTAAAAGGCGGGTGTCCGTACAGATTCAATACGGAAAATCGTACTAAAAGTTGTACGAAGAATCGTACGAAAAATCATACCCCCCCACCCCCCCCCCCCCCCCCCACTCCAGCGCCGAGGGGGGAGGGGGGGGGTGGGGGGGGGGTGTGTGGGGTGTTTGAAAAAAAATGGGGGAAAAACAAATAATAAGAAATATTTGTATGCAAGAATATCGCGGTGTTTAGCTTTTCGATATATTGAAGCGATATATCGATAATCGGGTACCTGAAATTCGATATATATCGAATATCGGCATTAGGTCCTCGATACCCAACACTACACCGCGAATCGTAATTAGAGTAAATAACGCTAATTCGGTCGCCCTAATTTTCGACTCGATCACATTAAATAGAGTAGATGATTATAAATTTTCATTATACTATTTAAGGTAAGGTTTAATTAGTGTAAAAAAATATAATATAGGTTCGTTTTAAATAGTGTGGAGTACGGACGACGTCAGACCGTGCAAAAATGTACTTTTATAAGTAAAAAGGTACAAATAATGATTTAATACAGGCCTTAATCATGTAACTGCGTTTTAACAAACCGCGTAGTGCAAACGTCATAGTGACGATAAACTGTACGTTTTGTCAGATTCTGTGAGAAATCCTTATTTACAGTAGAGATATTAGCGTGCCGAATTAGAGTACTTAAATAAATTAGAGTAAAATTCCTTTTTGAAAAAGTTATATCACACAAAATAGAGTTTATAACTCTAATTATGTTTTTCTCTTTTTTTACTCTAATTTTTTCTTTACTCTAATTACGATTCGCGGTGTAGTTTTCGGACCTCAAATGTCAAAGGTAGTCAATATCGTTTAGCGTCAACTTTTACCTGTTACGTACGTATCACGTACGTTTAAGTTTTGACGTCAAATCCTTCATCAAGTAAAAAAACGGCGTCCGTGAAAAGTGTTCGGCTTCCCGAACTCCAGACGATGTTCGCAGACGAAATTTTCACAGAACTGAGAGAGACACGGTTTTGAACCTGACGGTGACGGGCGATGCAGGATGAAAAAGAAAACGTCACCTTTTACAACTTCGAGTGTAGAACCACATTGGCGCTTTAATCCCCGCACATATTCGTTTTCAAACTTACATTTCTAACTGCACCAACGTTCGAACTGTACTGCCTTCATGGCTGCAACATTGCTACCCCACCTGCGTCTCATTCCTTGCCTGTCCTTCAAAGCTTCAAGCTTACACGTCTGTTAATTCTTAATAACCTCGTTTTACCATTGTACCTCTTTTGATGACCAAGTTTTCCAGTCATTCTAGGAGCCGGTTTTATCATTCTGTATTTGATCCAATACATATGTCAGCTTCTTGACCATGGAGCAGTGAATAACTGCTGCTCTGCCTGCAATTTCGAAGAATGGCACCATCGGTGTCACATGCTGCAGGCAGTGGCCTCCATAGGGCTCGAGCGAAGGCATTACAGCAGTTGTCAACAGATAAGCTCAGCAGTCCATTTGCTAAATCAGCAACCGGAAGGCATAGTGAATTTGGAGTAAAGAACTTTCGGTACATTGTTTTGTATGGATTATTGGCCCTGGGTGCATTTTTTTTGTACGTTTCATTCGCGGGCTCTCATCCTAAGGTTAGTAATTTGGTTGTTCCACTGGAGAACCTTTTTCACACTCATCCAACGGGCATGTTAACGACATAGAAATAATATTTGATTATTTTTTATTTGATGAATAAGGTGCACTTCCCATCTGAATCGAGGCCTCGCTTTTGCCCCCTTTCTGCATGCCACCACTAGAATTTATTGCAAAACTTGGATCTGCGTTATTCAGATAAGACAGTAGGAACCGCAACATGATACATATCTGTCTGCTGGAAGGCTTCACCTGTATTTGGTGTTTTATCTTCGCCTTTTCACACTCTGCATACCTTTTTTTTTTAATGTGAAGTGGCAAATTCCGCTGTTTTTCAATTTACTGGCACACGTAGCTGTTTATTGATAATTTGGTCTGGTATCGTTTTGGGTTTTTTCACAATTGAAACTCAATTCAAGGTCTGTTGACCAAGAAGTCATGCTTTTACAAGTGTAACATACCCACAGTAGCCAAAAAGCGTTTTAGTTGTTAAATTATTGGAGAGGATGGCAGATTTACCAATATCAGAAACTCAGTGATGTACACATAAGCACTTGCATTTAAGTGAAGGGAGAAACTGTAACTTGACTGACCGTATAGGTGACAAATCCATCAGGTGATAAATACAAAAGAAGGACAAGTTGTTTGAAAAAGTTGGAAGCATGTAGGGACACTTGAATTGGAAGCCCTTGACCTTTTTGTCTACACCTATAAATTCCTGAGAAGTGATTGAAGGAACTCTTCTAAGTTAATTTCAGCTGGGCCACAAGGTAGGCCTCATTTCCAAATGGAAAGTGGATCTTTGACTTAGCAACTTTTATGACGTAAGAGGATATGGACCGAAGGAGAATGTCTCAGTTTTATACTCGGACTTTCATGTACTTTTGTTGTTTAGTGCTAAAGTCTTCACTCTTAGTCGTGTCTATTATGCAGCCAGACTCTAATACCTCGAAGAAACTTATGATTAGCTGCTTGGAAATCATCCGACGGCACAGGGAATACAGGGCATAGGACAATAGCTTTTTCCCAACTTTCTTTCGTACACATAACATCACTTTTTTCAGTAGGAAGCAGCTTGCAGAATATGTTGCCAACCAACACTGGCAGCCATTTGTTGGTTAGACCACGTAAAAGAAACGGTGACCTTGACTTGAAAGATGTACTTTGATGTCAGTCTCAAGTAATCTTGGCTATCTGAGAAGTGCAGAATGAATGGTGGCAAAGACGGGGAATTTTTTTATGATTCTGAGGGCTAAGGGCAGAGACCTTTGACAAAGTACTGTGAGAATTTACAACAAATGCAAATCCGATGATGTAATGCCTTTAATTGTTGCAGCTTGACCCACCATGATGTCAAAACTTCTTAAATTTGAATTTCTACAAGGAAGCGTCTTGGAATATTGCAGATGTTTCAATAGCGTAATTTCATCTTGAGATTGCACTTATGTCTGCTCCGAGGTAGGAGATAAGTGGTACCTTTTATTTATAACATTATTTTGTAAGCATGGGCTTCTCACGACAAGCTTATGTAATCCACAAGGAGTGAAAGAAATTTGCTAACCTGGCGACATTCTGACACGCTGACATAATATTCATAAGGAAAAGAGCAGCTCCAAGCCGTTTGCTATGTTGTTAACCATGCTATTGATGGTTTGTTCCTTGATTTTATACTTGTCTGCAGGTCAAACAAAAACCCGTTGACATTCCAGATGCTACTGCCCAGATCCTGCCTGGAAACTTGTCTCTTCCAGTTCATGGAAATAAATCTGACTTGTTTTGCATCAACAAATGGCACTTCAATCGTCTCTGCTCTACCAGACCTAAGTGCACTTATAAACTTAGTAAGTAGTCAAGAGTTTCTTTCTTGGGTAGTAATTAAGAGTGACTTTTTGGAATTCAGCTAGTCATATTTTATCTTTTTTGATTAATAGTTGATGTGCTCGTTTCCATCCCAGTATCTAGTTGTCCCAGTCTTCATCTTCTTTAAAGATTTTTATTCAATTTTGGCAATTCTTTATTTTCCTTGTAGAATAAACACCGCCGAGGAGAAGTTTCCTCCGTTGTTGATGACACTCTTTTGTGTGCACCAGTGGTAACATGGGTTGATTGGTTGCAGGATGATACTGAAGAGGACGAGGGTTTGATAAATGTCCCAGTGAACAAATGTGCAATGAGGCCTGCAAACTGGCCATGTATGTGCATAAAAACTAGATTGACAGTACCTGCTTGTAGATAGTGGTTAAACAAGTATGTCTGCGTATAACACAAGGCCCAAATAATCCCACCTGTGAATGTTTTGTGTGATTTTACAATGTTTTCCGGTTGCACTATGCTTGTGACTCCACTTTCTTCTGCACATGCAAGAGGGTGACTTGTATTGCTGCAAGCATTGTGTTATCCTGGCAATAGCAGTTATCGTCAGGTCTTGGTGTTGTATTCTTTCGTTCGTGTTGGCTGGTGCAATAGGAAAAGTTTTATTTTCCAAATTGAAACTTCAATGTTGAGGAGCATTATCTGAATTCTTGGCGTGTGCATGCAGCACCACCTGAGCGTACAAATGGATATCTCCTGGTTCGCTCAAACGGTGGTTTGAACCAAATGCGAGCAGCGGTAAGTAGTGCATTCTCCACAAATTCAAATGTCTGAATGGACGGTTTATGACAATCAGCCAAAAACCTGTTTTTAAAGTTTGTAACGGCTTCAATTTTGTTTTTCGAAGACTCAAAGCACCTTGGGATAGACAGTCTAGCATTTTTTAAGCAAATTTTGATTGAGGATAAGTCCTGCTCGTTACACCATATGACTCTTCTAGCTCGGCCTATACAACAAGTCAAACGTTTACCAGTAATTGTCAAATTTTTTTGACTGCAGATTTGCGACATGGTAGCCGTCACACGCCTTATCAATGCAACCATGGTCATTCCTGAATTGGATAAAACATCCTTTTGGGCTGATCAAAGGTAAAAAGCTTTTGGGCCCAGTTGTTTTGCCTGAAATGCTTTGAAGCTTTGCCATTTCATTCAAATTGGATAAAACTATTAACTGTTGATTTGACACCCAGGCCTGCATTGAACTGGCTGGCAGTGAATTTGGAGATGTGTTCGATTTGCCACATTTTTTGGAGTCCCCTGAAGGATGAAATTCCTGTTGTCGAGTATTTGCCTCCTGAATACTCCCACTTAACGATTCATAACGTGTATACCATGGACCCTGTGAGCTGGTCTGATGTTGGATACTACACAAAAGTACTACTCCCCCTTCTTAAGAAGCATGAGGTAAGAGATTTGTTGCCAATTATTCGAGCAGTCTTTTTACCGTTAAAACTCAAGAATGCAGGCGAAAAATCTGGTGATGTGCCTTGTTTATGTATCTACTGAATACATTTGGAGCTCATGATTAAAGCATCCTTCGGGTGCATACCAATCAAGCCGTATCACTGGCTCACAAAATGATTTCAGAATAAAAGGTGGTGGCTTGGTGTGATGGTCTGTAGGTGATCCGACTTTACCAGACAGATTCCCGACTTGCAAATAACCCTCCAGATGTGCCCAAGTCTGTACAAAGACTGCGATGCCGGGTGCAATACCATGCGCTACAGTTCACAAAACCACTTCGCAAGCTTGGCCAGCGAATCATCCGCCGACTTCATAAGCAAGGGCCTTTCATTGCTCCTCCATCTCCGTTATGAAATGGACATGCTTGCATTTACAGGCTGCTCGCATGGCTGCACAGAAGTCGAGGAGTTAAAACTTACTCGTCTCCGGTGAGTGATGGTATCCTTGAAGCAACAGGAGCTTAAAAGTTTTAGGTGCTCAATCATTTGATGCAAGGCATAGCACTCACGAATTGGTTACGCTGGGCAGGGAGGTGACTAACATACTTCATTGCCTTCAACAGTTACCGAACTGCGCGTTGGAGGGAGAAGAACATTGATGGGGTACGGAGGAGACGTGCAGGAGACTGCCCTCTTACGCCGGAAGAAGTTGGACTTATGCTGAGAGCCTTGGGATACAACAAGACCACCCAATTGTACATCGCATCAGGAAAAATTTATGGAGGCAAGAGGAGGCTTGCTCGGCTTCTTTCGGTTTTTCCAAATACAGTAAGTGTTAAAGCAGATCTTTTCCTGATTATCTCTATCAGACTTATGAAGCATATGGTCCTGGCTTTAGGCCCTGTAGGCTATCTTTTGAAGGACAATCTGCTTGAAAGAATCCTGTAACTTATAGTTGCACACTGAGATACTGTGTAGCAAATGGCAGTTGTAACTGCGAGCTTTATTACAATCTACAGTTTTTTGAAGGGGTAAGAAGGCAAAGGTAAGGTGGTCTCTAAGCATGTGGCTGGATGCCCCTTGTCCATGTGAAGACATTGTTCATATGCACGGTAGCAAACCACGAGTCTTTAATGGAATCCTAGGGTACATTCAGTAAAAAACATGCAAAATGAAAACCGCACAAGATGTTCACTGAATTTATATGGCAGGTTTGACGCTAGATAAAGGCAATGGTTGGCAAATGTCATGATTCAATTTGGCGCTTTTGAAACTGAATGAAGTATAAGCTGCACTGCACTTTACATGAAGTAACGCGTCGCTTAAATGCCGTTGCGAAAACAGCAAAATTGTTTGATTGTTATTTCAGTGTATGTTTCTGTTCCCTTTTCATGTTTTTGTATTGGAAATCTGGTTTTACTTTTAGGTTTAGGAAGGTTCGGATGGATAAAACTGCGGATTGTAGGCCCTCTCTGTAGAATGTTGCATGTTGACTGTTGGACTATCATTTTCCAAACCATCTGAATCTTATGCCATTTAAACTCCGCTTTCTGTTGAAAACTTTGACGGGAATTTGAAAGATTTTAGCATGACGAAGGCTAGTCCATGACGTGTTTGTATGTGCTTTGTCTGCGATCACCTTGCTTCACACTAATAATCACGTTCTTCGTTCTTACTTTAAGAGCACTAAGTAAAATGAGCAAACTAAATGTGAGCATACTTTTGAACTTTGACGTGTGTCAAGGTGTCAATGAGATCATAGTCTACATGTCCTGCTTCATTTTCAATCCACTTTGACATTTTTAATGGTTTAAATCCTTATAAACTTGTTAATTAACTACCGCTGTCTATTAAATAGCCTTTGTTGTCCTCTTGTTGGCTGTATATTCATGTTGAACTTAAGATTGTATGTTTATTGTCCGTTTTTGCGATTTTACAGGCCTGATTCAGTTGTTTTAATGGAAAAACCAAGCTGAATGATTCATGGCAGTTGACAACTTGAATCCATTCTTAATTGTCTCGTAGGTAGGAGTGTGTTATTGGAATTTGGATGCGTAAAAACTGATTCCGTTTCTTTTTTGGATATTCTCTCCTTTGACATTTCTTGTAGAACAAGGTTTTTTTTTTTGGGGGCGCTTATTCTGATATGCAGTCTTGATGTTGTTGAATTATGATTTAAATATCAACATGATTGATGGAACGATTGGATGGGTTTACGGTTTTACCATTGCTTGTTGTAGTTCAATGGGATCTCATGTTATATGTATGTTATCTCTTCTCCCCCACCTCCTATGTGTAATATAAAGAGATATTAGTACTACATTTTGTAGAAACTTCATTAACCCTTCAAAGTAGCTGTGTTTTGTGCATGCTTGCTATTTTGGTATTAATTGTGGTAGAGTAGTGTTGCTCTTCTCTGACAAACCTTGCTTTCCCATTTTCAATTTGTGAAGCTACGCAAGGAGATGCTTGTGACACCAGAGGAGCTCGCTCCTTTTCAAAACCATTCATCTCAATTGGCTGCATTGGATTACATGGTATCTGTTGCTGCGGATGTTTTTCTTTCAACATTTCATGGCAATATGGCGCGATTGGTGGAAGGCCACCGCAGGTGAGAGACTTTCGCGTGAGGTCCACAGTATATGCCCATTCATCCTCTTGATGACAAACGTGTATCTTTTTCCTTACCTTTCGCGTCTATTTGTTTGTTCCCTTGATGTCGACATTATTTCTTTCCACACAAGTTGCAGTTACGTCGCACTTACCTGTTTCATTAGTCAACAGATATCTTGGCTATCGGAAGAACAATCATACCAAATCGCAAGCGTTCTGGTGGAGCTTTTTGATGCCTATGAAAACGGTACTAAAACTTGGAAGAAGCTGTGTTCTCAAGTTGTGAAGGCCCATAAAGACAGACTAGGCGGTCCACAACTCCGCTCTGTTGTACCGGCCGACCAAAAGAGGGAGGATAATTTTTTTCAGGTGAACATTCATTTACTGTTGGTGTTATGATGACCATTACATGTTATTATGCATGCGGCGTATTGAAATAGCGTTCACTAGTTGTTAGATACTTTGAGACATTAAAAGTCCGGACATATATTATCTTTCAAACAACGATGGTATAGCTGACTCATGTGTATATTTTGGTGACAGAATCCTCAAGAATGCATTTGCTCAGATAGTGATGTCGTTTCCGAAAACGGTGAGAAACAAGAGGAAGAACCTACGTCTCTTTCAGGAAGTGGGCTCACTTTAAGAAAGTCTGACTCAAACATGTTCAGCAAGGTGGAATCAGGCCAAGAGGCTCGCCAGGCCGAGAAAAGTAGCATTGAACTAAAAACATCCGTCCAACTTGAAAATGAAAGTTTTGAAAGTGTGAAAGGGGTCACGAGAACTATCAATAGAAGATGATGAAAGGATGAGTCAGTTAAAAGGAACGAAACAAGTGGAAGGAACATGGGAGAAGTACTATTACGCAGTCGGCAAATGTACAATAAATCGACGAAGCAAGGCTCCAGGGTACCAAGAAGATATCCCGGTGGCTTGTCAAATTTCCTATTCAATAGTTTTGACAGGGCTTAGCTGAAGTGGGCTAATGAATTCTATTCCCTCAGCTTGCCTAATTTATTTTTCTGAAAAAGTTAGGCTGAAGGTTATAGTTGTTGTGCCATTGGTTGCCATAATTTACTTTTAAAGCATAGAGGTATTCTCTGTGATTACCAAACAGGAATAAGCAGTTTTGCAATCGCGACCTGTAGAGATCCAAGTACATGTCCTTAGCTAAAACCGAGAGAGTAGTAATATTGTGTCTTTTTATGATTTGTTTTGTGACTTTTTGGTGTTTATTTATCTCATAGATATTTACGATATAATGGATTAATACAATTGTATACTACAATTTTTTAGGGTTTTTTTTTTTATGAAGATGACATGATAGATTCATAACGAAAACAACAAAGGAATAACAATTAAACAACAAACCCTAAAAAACCCTAAAAACCCAAAAACCCTGAATAAACAAGGAATGGTCAACAGTGCTAAAAGTATGAATGACTAAAAGTATTAAGTTTTATGAGTTTTCCAATCAATTGGAGATCCCCATTTGAGTAAAACCTTTTTTTGAGAAAAAAAGTTGTTGTGGTATAAAGGATTAATTTGAGATGAGGGACCAACCAATCCGGACAGAGTCCAACGAAACTAGAATATACAGTGAACCACGAGCGCACAGCCTTGTCGAGTAGTTGCTCCAAACTGAGGGTGTGAAAATAAACATGAATCAAGGGTTAAAGTTATATTAACATGGCATTGTCCACTGATTGGTGGAATACTTCACACCATTTTTTCCGTTTATACTTCTTATATTGATTGCTTGAATTGAGTTGAATTGAATTGAATTGAATTGTTCAGATTAACTTAAAAAGCACGATAGAAAACCATCTGAGTCCCGGGGTACAGAAGGGGTGGCATGGCCAAAACTGGAAAACTACAAGCAGGGCAATATAAAACAAAGAAAGCAACATGAACACAGAAAAATGGCAAGGAAAATAAAAGCACCGAAACGAAACAAATGAGAAGCAAGGCAACAAACAAAAATCAAAACTACAAGCCCAACCCCAACTCTATTAAACATCTACTAAAAGCAACCCCATAAGTCCCCCCAGCCCGGGGGAGCACGTTGAGGGAGTTTCGGAACACGTTGACGATCCATAACCACCATAGCCGATTGAAGGAGAATAGAAGCATGCACTTGTTGTAATGCCGCAGATAAACGTTGACAATAAAAAGAAGTCAGGGCTGAAGGAGTAGGGCTCCCAAGTCCTCGTCGCTCGAAAACACGTCGAGCACAGGTACGGAGAAACTCGTCCAACGCAACACCCAAACAACCAAAGATCTCGACCGCCATCTGAATAAAGTCATCCATAGGGTCCCGGTGGGCATAATCACGCTCCTTCGCCTTAGCGGCATCACGAGCTGCCACCCCAACATGTCGAGCCGCCTGACCAACAACTGTAGCCGAAGTAGGGTTCGCCAAAGCAACATCATAGAAGATACGACGGGCACCATCGAGCAAAATAACATCGATCTGGCTCGAGGGAATACTATAAGAAACCTCCCCTCCCACAGAAAAGCCCCCCTCCGAAGCGACAGTCGCAACAGCGTCACAAATAGTGTCGTGCGCCAGGATCATATCTCCCCCATGGGAGCAACGAAGCAAATGGACACCATCGGGCCCCAAGACACAACCACAGGCACAAGAAGAGAGCCAAGTAAAGGAGGATGGGGGAGGCCGAGGCGAAATCGGAGGGCGGTAGTGAACCGCGCAGGTGAGAATCAGAGAGTGGACAAAATAGGTGTAGCGATTAGCCAAGACCCAGAATCAGGGCCACCACAAGAGAAAAGACGGGCATGGGAAGAATAAGAGGGAAGCGCCTCGAGAAGCTCGGATTTAATGCAGCGACGACCCGATCGAAAATCGATTTCTGGAGACGCTCAACGTATTTCGTAACAAGGGTGGAGAAAATCTACACATCCACTAAGCCATGAGGAGGAAGAGAGCGTGACGCGTCCAATAAGTAAGAGTGTGTGGGATCAACACGATTAGTAAATAATAGATCCAACCCCTTCGTAGAGACAAGGAGGGATGCCTAAATGCGGGCCAAAGGCCTAGACTCACGATCGAATGCCCCACGACCTAGCAGAGTGTGGAGGACATCCATGAGGTGATCATCAAAGGCTGAGAGAGAGGAGACAAACGTCGGGGTGGGAGGGGAAGAACAAGTAAAGTAAGAATGGCGCTGAAGGAAACACCTGGTTAACATAGCAAAAGACACTCGGGGATCGGGAAGGTGAGGAAGGTCGTCCACGTTGGCCAGATCTGTTTGTAGAGCATCGTCAAGAATGAAAGTATCCGAACCAAGGGGGAAACCTAGCACACGAATGCCTTTCGGAGGGAGAAGGAATTTGGCAACTAGGAGAGGGGTTAAAGGAAAGTGGAACATCCTTAGGGGACCAAATAACACACTTCGAAGGCTGGGTTGAAAGGTTGAGTTCAGCTAAACGTTCCATGAAAAAATTATATGTCGACACGACTTGTTCCTTAGGTCCAATAATGTGCGTATAATCTGCAATCGAAGGGAAAAGGCAAGAAGGGAAAGCGGTTGCAGAAGCACGAAGGGCCCGGTAATGGGTCAGGGCGAACAAAGGTTCGCCCAAAGGGTCGCCTTGGCGAGTGTCGGTCGCAGAGGAGAGAGGAATGAGATCACCGTCCGTCGAGAAGGAAAGGCTCCTGGTCAAAAAATAAAAAGCCCTCACAAAGGGGAATAATTGGACAATCGAAGATAAAGCCGCCATAAGCTCTAAAAAAAAGACGTTCCAGTCTACCGTATTGAAGGCATTGGAAACATCGACCTAAAGGACCTACCAATCCGGATGTACATCCAACGAATCTCGAATCTCGTGGTCCACGGCCTCACAACTTCATCTCGTGGCCACTCCAAACTGATAAGGAGAGAAATAGTCATGAAATGCTGGTTGGAGTTGTAGACATATCGCACGAGCCAGCAATCTATATAAAACCTCTCCCACGGCAATAGGGCAGATCCCTCCGTTAGGTTTGGCGACCGCCACAAGGCAAGACGCCGTGAGAATATCAAAAATCCAAGGGGGAACATCCCCAATAGCAATAAGAGAACATAGTCAAAAAGAAGGTGAGGAGAAGATCTAAGGCCCTTAATGAAAACCTCCGGATCTAAAGTAAAACCCTCGGAAGGCTCAAAGGCGTGGATGGAAAGGGGTCGAGGGTAAGGTGTAGGGGGGTGGAGAGCTCGAAGAACCTCAATAGTGGAGGAAGATCGTGGGGCATGAGTGAATGGATGTAGGGCCCGAGCAGCTCGAGAAAGCTCACCAACTCGACCTAAATGAATTGGTTGGCGATAAGAGGCAGACATCTGATGGCTTAGATGGGCGACGCGGTATGAAAGTGGCGCTAGATACCCGATCCTTATGCTCGGCGTGGAGGGCCTTCCAGTCAACGCAAAGGAATTGGCGACAACGCGCTATAGTCTCTCTAGCTCCACTGCCCCCTCTGCGTCCTGGAAGGACTAGGACTCAGAGAGAGAACATAAAAATAAGGTGCCAAGGTGCAATGTCATGTCGGGTTCGAAGAAATGTGGGGCAAGGAGAGGTGGAGGGCATCTTTTACTATCGTCCGCACGACTATAGGAATACGGGTGTACAACCGCGGGTGGGGGGTGAAACTCTGAGACCTCCATAGGTCCTCAGAAAGGACAGCTTGCAAGAAGCCTCTAAGATAACCCCAACCCTTTTGTGTTACAGCAATAATAACCGCCACCGTGGCAGACAAAAACTCTGACCACCTCACCCTTGTGAAGGCAAGACTCCCCTGAGTCGATAGCAAAAATAATCTCTGAATTTGCTCCCCTGAGCAGTAAGTTATGGAGGGTCAAAGTTGACCTTTTGTACAAAAGCTCTCTGGGAGAGAGGGTCCTATCTACTAATTTTTTCTAAGTCCTATCTCTCTCACAGGCTCTATCTACTGATGTACCAAGCCAATCAGATTACACTTGCGTACACAAAACTATTGCTGCCGGTGTACTTTGTGTACGAACAATGTACGACATGCCTAAATGTCAACACGTGGTATATCCAGATTTGCTCCCATAATCCTCGGAGATGCCGCGATCCAATATTATTCTGCCACGTGTCATCTTATGTGGCGATGACCATAAACCGCCGAAATCATCTTCCATGATCTCGGCATTCATTCCGGCCGTCCGATTAAATGCACATTTAATCGTAGCCGTAATAAATACCTGCGCGGTATTCGTTTCGCTATCGAAACAAATGCGCGGTACTTGTTTCATATCCGTACCGTAATCCGTACTTCTTCATAATTGAACCTATGTATTCCGTAAGCAGTTGTCGTTAAATGAAATATCCTACATGGTAATGTTTAAATAATTATCAAACCACATAGTACGTATCATTAGTTCTAGACCTAACGGATAAGGTTACCGTCTACCGGTTGTCTACCGACCGGCAGGTACCAGGATCAAATCCTGGATGCATCACTAATTCTTTAAGTAACTAAACTACCATTAAATAAATCAACTAATTCATTTCTCGTAAACCTCTAGATAGCCTAGGTAGCCATGGCTCTAGCTTCTTTTCCAATTTCTTAGTGACTGCGACAAGTGTGGGAGTTGGAGAGAGAAGTTAGAGATAGACTGCCTCGACTTCTTTCTATTTAGACCAAGAAAATACTTAAAAGAGAACCATCATTTTCTACTGGGGGATCCCAGATCACAAGCCCCTAAAACATTTACCTCACGGGCGAATTTCCACCCTGCATCTGTGTGGCCAGGACTGTGGTCGATGACCGGTTAGAAAGGGCTATAGACAAAGGACCACCAAGGGTTATACAATGTCAACAACTCCGTATATGGCGTTTAAAACTGGCACCATCTGCAAGAAGGTTGTGACACCTAGGACATTCCTACCGCGCAGAGGTTGGTTTACGAGGTTTTGGTGGAGGTGGGGGAGAGAGAAAGGGAAAAAAAGTGATTTCGGACGTGGGCAATGGGAATTGAGAGTGTGAGAGAAAGAGGAAACGTGGGAGAGGAAAATGAACCATTTGTGATGGATGTTGGAATTGGTTATGGGCCAGAAAATAACATAATGTTTGATGCGAAAAAGAGAGGGGGGAAGGGAGAGGGGGAGAGAGAGGGAGGAGGGGGAGAAAGAAGGTTCAAGTATTACCGTGAAGGTATTATATGTGCAAATACAAAATTAGTGCCAATAATACTAATTTAGTGCAGAGATACGTGATGGTGTGTTATGTGACGCGCTGTAGTCCACTTGAGGCTACTAAGTGGTCCATCACCGCAATAACATAAAAGGAAGTGAGGCTTGCACGTTTTGCAAAGGCACGATAAATTTCCAATAAAGGAAGGTTTTGAATATAGATGGTGAGAAGGGTTGTGGAGTCCCTCCCAAATGAGCGTCAACCACAAAGATGACTCCTGATCTCATCACTATTGAAAAGAGTGGGCGACAAATCACCGCTTTTGCTTGCATTACACAACACATCACTGTTAGTGGTAATATTTTTGTGCCAATTAAAACATATTTTCACTATGGAACTTGCCCTTCTCAACTGTTGGACTAACAATGTGACAAGTGTGCACAGAAAAAAGATGGTTAAAGCGGCGAAGAAAACAATAACACTGATAGCGATACATGGTGTAGATTATATCATACTGTCCGATACCTCATTTACTCTCATAACTCCTTTATAGTTACAACAATGGGTACACCGTTAATAACGTTATATCGTTGCCCCCAAATTTTGACTCAAATTCTTAAATAGAGTTATTAATTCTAAACTGTTTTTAACGTTATTTGAGGTATTTTCATATTTGGGTTAATAACTGTAATAAAGTGCAATTTTAAATAGTATGGCGTACGGACTAATCAGTTCCATACCATTTTGTAGTTCAATAAGTAGAAAAGTACAAAAATAGTTTAATAAAGTCGCGCGCCAAAAAATGTGCACTCAAAAAACGTGTGATAAAAAAATGTGACGAAACACGATTCACGGTGTAGCAATAACATTTATTGCGTGAAGATTGTTGACACTTGCGGGTGTCAAAATCACGCGGCGGCGTACAATTTCGAGCATTTTGTATGCGTACCTACTTTATTGTAAAGCTCTTAATCGCCGAAAACTATTACAGGGGAATCCCGAATTTGAGTTATTGATAAACTAGAGTTAATTTTGTTTATATAAAAACTAAACATCCCAAATTAGCGTTTAGTAATGCTAATTGTTTTTTAACCCTAATTACTTCTCATCGTTATTAGCGATTCACGGTGTGCTGCATAGTAGTGGATCGTACTTAGGAAACTGTTGAAATACCTAGTTTTTTGTATTTTCTAGGTCTAAATAGATTAACGAAAAAAAAGATAAAGAAAAGTGCATGCATCCTGCCTCGATCCTTTCTCTCTTGCCCCCATACTTGTTGTAGTCACTGAAGGAGAGAGAGAGTGATGGAGCCATGGCCAGAGTGATGGAGCCATGGCCGCCTTAGCTCAGGACTAAAGAGTGACTTAAGTCACTCTCAACAAAAGGTTGAGCCCGACAAGACACGAACCTCCAACCGGGAGAGCGCGGCGTGACCGTTAGCTCTAACCAGTCTGTCGTAGAAGTCCGTTAGGATACATAGGTTTTGATATAAATTTAAATTTGTGTACGGTCCTAAAGCCAATTAAATAAAATATGAACGAAGGAACATAAAACTAGTTAAAGCTTAGTGCGGACGTCATTTCGCACGAAACAAATGAATCGGACATTTGTTTCGACGGCTACAATTCAATGTCAGATTTAATCCTACGGCATACATCGCTGACGGAATCCCAGAGTGGTCACTTTGGCTTTTTGTGACCTAGCATGACCAGGCGCCACGTGGAGAGATCACATTTGGTCGCGGGAATTCCGAGGAACCTACGGACGAGCAAAAAGAGGGCACGCGTCCACGTAATAGCCTTGTCGTACATAGGCCGTACAAAAGGTACACCGGCAGTAGTACTTTTTGGGGGTATCGTAATCTGATTGGGCCGTTCTTCAGTAGATAGGAGTTAGAATTAGGACTTAGTGTTTTTTGGGAAAGCAGTCACCTCGTCCTTTGAGGGTTTGTATAAAATAGGCATCTTTGCTACCCCATAACTTATCAACTGGCTGTCTGTTTTCAGTGATTTTTTTTTCTACAGACTAAGGGGAGTCCAGACTGCACAGTGGTGCAGTTAGTTTGTCAGCTAGAATATTCAAGGGAGTCTAGACTTCACAGAGGTGTAGTTAGTTTGTCAGCTAGACTGCACATAGGTTTAGTTAGTTTGTCAGCTTGTCTGCTGGGGCAGTAGAAGTTGTGGTTAAAATTGGGTAAGTTAAACACTACGTAGAGGCTTCTTGAATTATATAGTCCAATGGAGGACACACAATTGCAGGTTATAGGCCCACCCTCTCGGGTGCCCATCTTCAATAGATATGGGTTCATCTATTGGGAACCCAAGATAACAAGGGTTTTGTGTGAAAAACGATATTGGGGTATTGTTACTGGACAAGTGAAATGTCCACCTAAGGGAACTCCACCAGGGTTTGGTGGAGTAAGGTTTTTTGCAGCGGCATCTTCTACAGCAGAGGAGGTAGATGATGGAGACAACAGCCTGTCCAAAAAAGGGAAAGAAAAGGAGACAACTCTTACTCCTATTGCTCTTGTTTCCACGACATCCGAAACGGGGATCGTGAAGACCGCGGAGAACGACACTCAAATGTGGGAAGACACCAATATGGCTGCCAAGAATTTCATTCTGAGACACCCCCCTCATTTTTTGGCAACTCCCCATCTTCACTTTTACAAGGCCGAGGAATTGTGGGTGAGTTTAATAGAGATCTATAGAGCTGGTACGATTCAGGGGCAACTCCCCATCTTCACTTTTACAAGGCCGAGGAATTGTGGGTGAGTTTGATAGAGATCTATAGAGCTGGTACGATTCAGGAGCCCTAGTTGGCAGAGCAAAAGTTGAGAAATTATTCTTATAAATGGGGAAATATGTTAGACTAGTGTAATGATCTTTCTTGTTTGTATATGGAGATAGAGAGTGCCGGATGGACAGGTACAATGAAAATGAAAGTTAACACTCTCATCATGAAGTTACCCGACGAGTATGAGAATATAGTGTAGCGAGTACAGGAAATGACTGATAGTTCATGGAAGTGGAATACAGTGGTCCGCATGATACTTGTGCAGGAGAACACGATTGAGATCAAGAGAGGAGGAAAGAGCGTTCAAGCTCTAGTCGCCGGAAGGGACAGGTGGAGACAAGATCCGAAAAACCATACAAAGGAGAAAGAGTTCAGCCTGGAGGACCAAGGCCCCCAAAGGGCCTTTGTTATTTTTGCAAAAAGTCGGGACACTTTATCGCGGATTGTGTGAAACTGTCGGAGTTGAGGCTCCAAGAGAACCGAAGAGGAGGTTCTTCCGGAGGAAAGAAAACAACACTTGTGGTCACAAAAATGACAAGAGAAATCGAGGACGAGTCCTCTGAGGAGGATAGGGAGCTTCTTCTTGAGGAGAGTCTAGAGGAGAAGGAGATCCCTTGGAGTCAGAAATGTGCCCTTGGAGAAATTCGGGATGCTCCACAGGAAGGATGGATCATCGACTGAGGTGCATCCATGCATATGTGTCGTGACAAAGTCTTATTCACTAAGCTAAGGAAAATCCCTACTGTAGAAATAGAGTATGGGGATGGGAGAGTGGTTACTACAGATCTAGTGGGATCAGTAGATGTGAAAGTCTTAGTAGAGGGTAAGACTTCTATACTCACTTTTTCAGATGTGCTCTATATTCATCAGCTGAGTAAAAATCTTGTCTCTACATTTGTGTTAGATAACAAAGAGTTTTATACCTTCACTAGAAAGGGAGTCTTTACAAATAAGTATGGGGATGAAGTTTACTTCACTGTAGATAAGGGTAGCCAAGGAATGTTTAGGCTTAACCTGAGTAATGAAGAGAAGAATGCTTACTATGATGCTGTCCCAAAATTGATGATTTGGCACAAGCGATTGGGGCATGTGCATTTTGATACGTTGAGGGAAATGAAGAAGCTTGGTGTAGTTGAAGGCATTCAGTTCAGTGATAATGAAATGGTGGATGATTTTAGTGGCTGTGCCCAAGGTAAAGCTCACAGACTTCGTTTCCCTAAAGGCGCCACATATAGGGGAGAAAAGGTACTAGATTTGATCCACACAGATATCTAGGGACCAGCAAGGGTACCCTCAGTTGGAGGGAAGAGGTTTATGTTGACAATTATTGATGACTGGTCTAGATATTATAGAGTCTACTTCCTAAAAACAAAGTCTGAAACACCAACTTACTTCAAAGAATATAAAGCTTGGAGTGAGAAGTTGCATGGGACCCCCATTAAGAGAATAAGGAGTGATAATGGGGGAGAATATACCTCTAACCATTTTGAAGAATACCTAAGAGATGAGGGAATTCAGCAGAAGAAAACTGTACCACATAATCCGGAACAAAATTGGGTAGCTGGGAGGTTATACCGAACACTAAGAGATAGTGTATGGAGTATGTTGGCTAACAAGAAAATAGGAAAGAGATTTTGGGCAGAAGCCTAGAATTGTGCCAACTACATTAAGAATAGAGTTCTTACCTAAGCAGTCAAAGGTATGACACCTTATGAGAGATGGGTTGGAAGGAAACCGGATATCTCTCACCTTAAAGTATTCGGTAGCCAAGTTTACAGTCTAGATACGGATAAGAAAAACTATAAACTTGATGCTAAGGGAAAACCTGGATATTTTGTGGGATATGTTGAGGATGTCAAGGGATATAGAGTTTATGACTTAGTAAAGCAAGATATCATTCTGGTCCAACACCTAGTTGTCATGGATGAAGGAAAGTCATTGACCCCTTCAAATATACCAAGAACATAAGAATCAGGTTTGAGTCCGAAAGTGAGGAAAACTTTGTTTTTCCTGAAAATGACATGATTGTGACAATGATTGCAGATTCAGGGGAGATCAAATATACACAAGAGCTACCGGATACCTCACATATTCCTATGGACTTCGAGGAGACAGAAGTGGAGGAACCGGACCCAACTTCCATAGATAGGGGAGACGATGAGACAGTAAGGAGAAATCAAAGACTTCCCTCTATTTCGGCTTCAAAGTTTGAGGGAGAAAGAAAGAGTAGCAAAAGGGTATAAGAGAAACACGTTGCTTGTAAGGTAACTAAGCTATCTCATCCTGATGAGCCTCAGTCATACTTGGAGGCAGTAAACAGCCTAGAAAAGGACACATGAAATAGAGCCATAAATGATGAGATGACTTCCATCATGGAAGCAAATACTTCGGAGCTAGCAGATTGTCCTCCAGACAAAAAACGTATTGGTTGTAAGTGGGTATTCAAATTAAAACTGAACCTATATAATACCATTGAAAGATATAAGGCTCGTTTGGTAGTAAAGGGTTTCACCCAAAAGGAGGGGATTGACTATGAGGCGACGTTTGCTCCAGTTGTTTGGTTCCCATCCGTGAGGATTCTCCTCGGTTTAGCAGCAACGGAAGACATGGAAATCCATCAGATGGATATTAAGACCACCTTCCCCAATGGAGAGTTAGAGGAATAAATCTTCATGCGGTAACCGGAGGGTTTTGTGGAGAATGGGAAAAAGAGCAAAGTCCACAGGCTCATAAAGTCCTTATATGGACTTAAGCAGGCTCCTCGACAGTCAAATAAGAAACTAAATGAGTTTCTCACTGGTCTGGGATATATCCGGATCAACTCTGACCATTCTATCTATATTTTTGAAGATGAGGATGGTGTGATCTTTATTGCAATTTATGTGGATGATTTGCAGGTGTTAAGTAAGTCTTTGGAAAAGATCAATAAGTTAAAGAAAGATCTTAGAAGCAGATTTGACATTTAGGATTTAGGGGAGGCAAGATATATTTTGGGAATTCAAATGGAAAGAGATAGGGGGAAAAGAATCATTAGACTCACTCAAAAAGAAGCAATAGAAATTATGATTGAGAAATTCCAGATTGGAGAAAGCAAACAGTTGTACCACTCCCATGGACTTGAAGAAAACAAGTGAGTGATAATCTTAGATGATCGTATGAGTCTAGATGAGAGAGAGTTTATGAAGTCCATTCCTTATAGACAGGTCGTAGGAAGTTTGATCTACTTTATGAACTGTACCAGGCCGGATATAGCGGCAGCAGTAAGAGTCCTCAGTATGAGTCTTAACGATCCTAGGAAGAGAGATTGAGAGGCAACCAAGAGAGTCATAAGATATCTGGTAGGAACTAGAGAGTTATGGTTGCATTTAGGAGGGGAGCACACTGATATCACTACTTGGAGTGATGCCAGTTATGGGGATGCACCTATGAGAAGATGCACTTCTAGATATATGTTGTATGTGTGGGAATGTGCTTGTTGTTGGAGCAGTAAGCAACAAAAGGTGGTTGCTCAATCTACGTTGGAGGCTGAGTATATGGCCTTTTGTTCTGCTGTGAAAGAGTTGATGTGGGTCAAGTCGTTGTTGCAAGAATTTGGGTATATGAAGGAGGGAGTGGATGAAGTTTTCTGTGATAATCAGGCTGCCATTGCTATTGCAGCCAATCCAAAACATCATTTCAAGGCTAAGCATATGGACATAAGATTGAGCTGCAATTGTGCTTCCTCCATTGTGCTTCAAAATTCAGAAAGCCTCTAGATAATTTTTAACTAACCCACTTTGAATGGCAACCACTGGTGGTTGATATGATGACCAAACCTGTGCCATCTCCCAAGTTAAAATATTGTAAGGAAAAATGTGGATTAAAAGAAAAATTAAAATTAGACTAGAAAATAAGGGGAGTGTTAAAATAAATAGTTTTTAGTATTTTCTAGCTCTAAAGAGATTAGTAGAAAAAAGATAAAGAAAAGTGCAAGCAACCTGCCTCCATCCCTTCTCTCTTGCCCCCATACTTGTTGTAGTCAGTGAAGGAGAGAGAGAGAGTGATGGAGCCATGGCTGCCTCAGCTCAATAGGCAAGGTTAGAGTGACTTAATTCACTCTCAACAAAAGGAGCCATGGCTGTCTCAGGTCAATAGGCAGGACTAAAGAGTGACTTAAGTCACTCTCAACAAAAGGTTGAGTCCGACAAGACTCGAACCTCCGACCGGCAGAGCGCGGCGTAGCTGTTAGCTCTAACGAGTCTGTAGAAGAAGTCCGTTAGGATACATAGGGTTTGATATCTATTTAAATTTGTGTACGGTCTTGAAACCGATTAACTAAAATATGAACGAAGGAACATATAACTAGTTAAAGTTTAGTGCGGACGTCATTTCGCACAAAACAAATGAATCGGACATTTGTTTCGACGGCTACAATTAAATGTCAGATTTAATCCTACAGCATACATCGCTGCCAGAATCCCGGAGTGGTCACTTTGGCTTCTTGTGATGTGGCATAACTTGGCGCGATCACATTTGGTCGCGGGAATTCCTAGGAACCTACGGAGGAGCAAAAAGAGGGCACGCGTCCACTTAAGAGTCTTGTCGTACATAGGCCGTACAAAAGGTACACCGGTAGTAGTACTTTTTGGTACAGTACAAAAATCTGATTTGTCCGTACTTTAGTAGATATGAGTTATTAGAGAGAATTAGGACTTAGTGTTTTTTGGGAAAACAATCACCCCTCCCTTTGAGGGCTTGTCTAAAATAGGCATCTTTGCCACCCCATAACTTATTGGTTGAATGTCCGTTTTCATTGATTCTTTTTTTTACGGACTCAAGGGAGTCCAGACTGCACAGGGGTGCAATCAGTTTGTCAGCTTGTCTGCGGGGGCAGTAGTAATTGTGGTTGAAAGTGGGTAAGTTAAACACTACCTAGAGGCTTCTTGAATTTTGTAGTCCAATGGAGGACACAGAATTGCAGAAACCTTCATTTTTTTTGTTGTTTGCTTACCCGACGATACCTGCATTTGTTTTTTTTTGTAATCAATGTGAAGTTCCATTAGACGAAAACTAAGGTCTTTTACATAAATAAGTAAATCAACGCCCGTTACACGGGCATGTACCCTCTTCAGTTTATCATGCCCGTTTTTCATGCCCTTTTTCTATGCCCGTTTTTCATGCCTGCTACAAATACGAACACCGTTACCTTTTCCCTGGATGGTCCCGTACCTTTTCCCATAGTCGTTCGTAGAGTGAGTTGACCGCAACGTTACATTGTGCAAGCAGTACGACGGTCGCATCAATGTTACATTGTGCTAGCGGTACGGCGGTCCGTACTACGGACGCACAAAAAAAAACCAAGACAGACACACCACCTATATAATGGTTTATAGAAAGGTGACTGAAAGTCTAAAATTTATATACTGATTTAGACCTCTCAGTACTATGCCGTACCTCTTATTTTGTTTTTATACGGATAACAACATTACAAAGAATCTTGCCAATATTCTCCAAAAGTATGGGAGTTAACAATGACCGTTGGTTATTTTTTCGGGAAGCATTCGTTGTACCTCTTATTTTTTTTTTATACGGATAACAACATTACAAAGAATCTTGCCAATATTCTCCAAAAGTATGGGAGTTAACAATGACCGTTGGTTATTTTTTCGGGAAGCATTCGCTTCGAAAGTTTATGTAATTGGTGATATACCTCGCGAGGTACATCACCAATTACAGAAGAATTTGAGCCGCGACATGCTGGATAATGAGCATACGTGTCAAGATGGCAACGAACGGAAATCATATATTTTCCCACACGATATACGTATTCAAAAATGAAAAATCCAACAGAAAATACAAATGAAATGTCGTAACGCACTTTCGTCACGCTATTTCTGTTAGCGCCCATTAGTCACACTATTTCTAGCAACTCTCATTCGTCACGCGAAAAAACAAGAATCCTGAAAAAATGAGGTGGTATCTGACAAGGCGTCTACAAAGAGTATAGAAGTTCTGTTGAACGATGACCTAAATGAAGATTTTTGGTCGGTGTGAAAATCATTGACTATTTTTAATATCCGATATTAACTCACTTGGTATCACTAAATTCTGAACACGTGGATTACAGACTGAGAAATGGAACTTCGTTCAAATTGTAGCACTGTAATGTTGGCCGTACAATTGCAAAATGTACTAATGGAACTTCACCCTCACCCGCCTGAATCCGGCCGTCCACCAAAATTTGGCACCCGAATCCGACGCGGGCGGTCGGGTACTGGTCGGGTACGGATTCGGGTACCCGATTGCGACCACTGTCCAATATCTCGGACCCTTTTGGCGCCGGTATTAAATATCGCAAAGAGGTTCTCAATATCAGATAATGGCGCCGGTATTAAATATCGCAAAGAGGTTCTCAATATCCGATATTGAGAGATACGCATTGTAGAGAATACCGCACGATATGCCAATCCACCTGTGCACCTTTGCTTCTTGCTTTTTTAACCATGGCGGAACTGCCAGCTGTCAAGCAGAATTATGCGGCTGTCTCTAGGCCACGCTGGTGGACTATCGAATTTCGATTGTTCTACGTCTATGCGGTCTTCTTCTACTCGGTTATTGGCTGGCGTTCTGCCACTTTGTCGTCAGGTGCAGACAGGAAAACAATCTATCACAATCACGAAAATTACATGGAACTAGCGAACAAGCTTTTATTTGACTAATTTGATTTCACATCAATTAGTGAATTTTATCTAAGAGTTTAAATTTCTTTTAAAATTGTTTAGAACTCTCTCGTGTGTAGTATGAAAACATGTATTTCAGACTTGAACTTACTAGTATTTGTTAAGTATTCGTTAAGCATTTTAGAAATCCTTTTCATATATTTTTTTTTTCAATCATTGTTTTTTTTTCAATCATTGGTTTTTTAATACCCATTCCTCATCACTAATTGTTAATATTAAGTTTGTTCTATTGCTCGGTTTCTTTTGTAATTAAACGGCAGAAACTCCAGGTTGTTTCTGCATTGCTGCTTCTCACGTTTTCTTCAATAAATGCCTATTTGGTATCCGCAAGGGGAATAGTCCATTACATTCTTACCAATGCTGGCTTTTTAGTGGAATTTTAAAATGGCCATGTTAATCTATATATTAACTATGATATTGCGACTCAGAGCAAGAACAAAGGCCGACTAGAACAATTCGTGAACTATACAAATATAATAGCCGGATGTTTCAGATTTTGTTGAGGCACAATGTAGCTTAATGCAGTGCTCACAATGGAAGGAATAAACATTGTCCAAAACCATTGAGTTACTTGATAATGCGGTTAGTCCAATGGCTTTTCATATTTGACGTATATAAACTGACTGGAGCACAATCTAGGCCATTTTCAACACATTGACTAGTGACAAATCAGAGCCAGAGGACTAGTCCCTTTGTTGTGTGCTTTTGTTAACTAACTTTCTGGACCTAGTCTATTGATTTAAGTCTCGTTGAAGGCCTCGGTAGCAGTGGGGCTTTTAATTTTTTTGTCATGTAACTCAAGTTTCGTTTTCATCACTAGCGATATTGGCCTGTAAGATATTGCTGTCTTCAATTCAAAATTTTCGGCCCATGAACCTGCAATCATATCTGAGACAGCAACGGGTTTTCTACCTTATAACTGACAAAAGTTGATCTTATTGAATATCAGCTGGGTGGAAGTTAATGTCCTTGCCGATTGAGCAGTCCTAGTACCTATTGAGGAATGTCTTTTGCTAAAGACATTCAGTAGCTTTTTGATTCAATGATGTTTCTATTTCACAATCTGGAATGTGTTCATGGCATCCAGATCATCAAAACTTTTGTTAAAGATGTAAGGGAAGGATGCCGATTCTTTACTCTTGTGATAAGCAAATTCGTCTTGCCTTGCATTCTATGAAGCAATGCAAACTTCATCTTATATCTTCAATAGCAAGTTCCTAGTAAATGCACAAGTTGTTCACTTCTCCATGTCTGGTGTACGTATGGTGTTATCTAAAAGGTTTGTATGTGTCCAGCTTCAGCAATAGTCCCCTGTTACTGGACACGGAAAATATCTTTATGTTGGTTATGTGAACGGTGATTGGGCACAGTCTATGGGCAAGATCAATGGCGACGATGGCTTCCAGGACTACGACGTGGCTGGATCCCTGGATGCCCTTCTATTGTAAGCATTCTAATGCATTACTCTTTCCTTTTGAACTCCGTCCTCTCTTCTTCGATCCCTTTTGCACGTGGGTGCCATTACACTGAACTGATTGGACCCAATCATCTGAAAGCAACTAGGGTTTGGTGTACATCCTTGTATCAGGATGTATCAGATAGCCAGTGGCGCAACTTTCGGGAGGGGCTTCCTCTTCTTTCAATTCTGGCAGTTGTCACGGTGGCACTTGCTGGTGCTGTCAGGGCTCTTTCGCAGAACCAGGCTCGTTTCAGGAATGCTATCACTTTCTACTGGTTCATTGCATCTCTGGCCTATGTCACATATCTTCATGGAGCGTGGTAAGCAAATGTTGTCCTTCTACTTTCTCTTTGCATTGGGAACTCCAGAGCTAACTGAGGTAACAAAGAGTTTTGGTCGACGTTAGGTAGGACTCTACTTTGTGCGTAACGTCTTCGATGATTGAAGATATATAGGAGTGAATGTATGTTGTTTGATTAGGCATTGAGTCCCTAATTTTTGCATGCATCTTGTGAGCTCAATTTTTTTGGGGGGGTTCAGTTTAGTACCATTCTTTTTCAACAGTTAGATTTGGTTTAGCATTACTGAACCTGGAGTGAAATGGGGTTTGGCATCCGTTAATACTCGGCCGGATATACATGCAGGCTACGTTTCTTTTTTTTATCTTGCGGTATCGTCCACAGAGTTTGTTTTTATAGACAAGTAAGTTCTTGTATGATAGTTACAATAGTATAGTCAAAGCGACAAAGTCTAACTTTCTGGCATCTGTTGGATTTAGTGTCCTATTTACGACACTAAATGTAGTTGCTTCGCAGCTCCAGTGGAGGTCCAAGTTTCAAAAAACTTGGGCCAATTGTTCGTCAAGGGTTGTTAGAACTCCATGCACTGCTTTGGTACCAAGTTTTCGGAATCTCAAGACCTGAAAGAGACTTAATGGCCCTAGTTTTTCTCTATCTTCAAATGTCATTTTGTTCATGTCACTTGACACTGCACAAGTGTCCACACTAGTTTTTTTTTTTTTTCTCTTACAGCAATAGGCGGTCTTTGTTGTCATGTAAGGACTGATGTTTATTTTCTGTGATCAGAGACTAGAGAAATCTTACTTAACCTTTTCTTTGTTAGATGAATATTGCTCTCTGTTATTTTGTTGCATGCAACAAGCAATGCCTAATGTACTTGAGTTTGTGGTTTACTGGTGGTTGTGGTCTTCCATGGGCAGTGTGATTTTCATCATCACTATCGCTACACTCAACTTTTTGCTTGTCAAAGTATGTTTTACTTTTAACAACTCCTCTTGCTATTTTTGCATGTGGTCTTGAGTGTTTTCCTTCACAGGCCTTTTTCTGTTGTCCAGGAAAACAGCCTTATTTAGCGAAGTCAATTTTCAGAGAGGTGCTTTAGAATATTCGCAAATGAACGGAGTAAAAAGTTCGGACCATGTTATTTTCTGTTTTGTGACTATACCATGTATCGCTATGAGAGTTAATGTTCCTTGAGCCACTTAAATCAACCTTTCTCAGTGCACACATGTCCCTTTTACGTTTGGAGACTGCTTATCGTAAGGCGAAGATTGTACCTTTCAATCGCAATCGTCGGATTAAACTGATTTTAATCCGACGAGTGTCACGGAGAAAAACTGATTAAAGTGGGGAAAAAAAATTAAGGCTAATACAATACAAGGTTCAGTCGACTGAATTAGCACTGACTTAGGCACTGCAAATTTTCTGTGTATCAGGTACTTGCAGGGACGCCACTATTTCCGACAGTTTTATGGATTTTCAATTGTGCCACACTACTCAGTAATCGCGTTTTTGATGGTTATTCCTTTTCAGCTCTGGGGTGAGTTATTGTTGTAATCAAAAGTGTCAAGTAAACCTGGAATGGGATTGAAATCACTTGCATACCCCACAAAGGAAAAACAAGTTCTTGTTCACTTCTCCGAGCTTGGGCTGGGTCTTACAAAGCGAATTGTATAGATTGTCTGCAAATTAACCACATTTGTCTTATTTTTGGATATAAAGGCTGAAATGTGCTTTACTTAGACTAGGCTTATTTTATTGGCGTCGGAGGTTGAAAGGTTGTCACTGATGCCATTCTTTCTTTGATTAGCGTGGGGATTGACGGTACACCGTGTATCACTAATAGTGTTAATGTATTTTTTTTTTGACACAAATAAATTTTTTTCTGTGCACACGTTGGAATTTTAATTCAATAGTTGCGATGTTAAGGTTAGATTCCTACCTTCCATTTGGCAGTTTCAAAACGGAAATTGGACACTTGGTGCATGGAGAAAAGTTGATTTAATGAAATAGACATCAACGCTAATAGCGATACACGGTGTAATTTGAGAGTTCCTTCTTTGTGTGTCATCTTGGTGGTAGCAGGCCCCTGTTGGCATTTTTGGATAGCCACAGAGGCGTTTTCCGATGGCAGATATGCTTCAATTTAGGTAATTATTTTAACCGATTCTTTCTGGTGCATGGTCCCTGACATTCTCAAGAAATGGAGGTTCTCTCTCTCCCCCCCTCTCTCTCTACCCCCCCTCTCTCGCTCTTTCTCTCTGTGTCTCTCTCTCTCTCCTCTCTCTCTTTCTCTCTCTCTCTCTCCTCTCTCTCTCTCTCTCTCTCTCTCTCTCTCTCTCTCTCTCTCTCTCTCTCTCTCTCAACAAGACGGTGCAAACATTTATAAAAACAGGTCAAGCTGGAAGGCACTCCATTTGTAAAAGTTGAATTCATAGGAACAATTGTACCCAGCTGTCAAATCCACATTTCAAAAAGTAAATAATAATAATTACGAAAGTTGAAGAACAATAACATGAGGCTCCCTTTGTGTGGTAATTAGGGTCCTTCCCCTTGTAACAAAGCTCCTTGTGACAGGTAAAAATCTAGAGGAGCCCTATTACTTCTTAAAGGGATTGGGTATGTGTCTTGCAATATAATCTTGATAATATTTTTCTAACAGCATCACACATCTCATCAGTAGGACCGCTTTCTGAATGGTCTAAGATCATGTAGTTGGGCAGCACTCAGATGAAATAATTACTTCAATTCCGTGGTCCTATGGTGCCTCCATTTTGTATTTCTTGGCAATAGACACGGGGATGATTTCAACCTCCCCTTCTTGTTTCTTAACTTGTACTTCTACTTGGAGGTTGGTCACTGATTATAAAATGTGAATTTTGCCAATGATGCCCATGATTTCAACATGGAATTGTGGGTTTTGATCAATGCACAAAATGTACGAATAATAAGGTAAGTTGTTGAAAATAATGTAAAAAAAGTTTGTATGCCTGTAAAATATGAACTTTTGTTGCTTTGAGGTTTACAATGGTGCATAGCTTTCCACTTAACAGAAATGAAATGGAATTCTCTGTCCATGACTTTTTTTCTTGTCTTTGTTTTCCCGCACCGGAAAAACGAACGAAGGACAGGAAGTCTAACTTTATTTTTTAGTCACACAAATTTTTTGGACGAATTCCTTGGAAGTCTCTCCTTTTCTCTTACGTTTTTTTACAGATTTATCGCATTTTTTAATTTAATCTAAAATATAATTTCAGCCCATGAGACAGATTTGGCATGAGATGTCCCTTGATACATTAATTTCTGCGATCTGTGAAGTCGACTTTGTACAGAAAAAATGTATGAATTGTATGGGAAAAAAGGAAATAAGCAGAGTGGACGGAGAGTAGAATTAGAATACAAAGAATGAAATAAAGATAAAAATATATAAATAGAGGAAACAGGAAAAGAAGGAAACAGAGAAAAGTGCTCAGTAGAATTAGCATAAAGTAGGTCAAAATAATAAAAGTGTGAAACAGAATATAAATACCGAGAAAATCCAGACTCATGCCAAATCCTGTGTATATTATTTTTCAGTTTCTCACCTTTTTTCTTTGGACAAGATTTACTGTAGAAACTAATGATGTAATCGGGAACAAAAGCATTTTGTATGCTTGTGTTTTTGCTCCTTGGTTTTGGCATTATTCTCTTTTTGGTTTCCTTGAATTGTGGATGTCCCTAGTGTGTTTGCTGTGATGCATCATCATTGCCTCCAATATGTTAATTTTTTGTTGGCAATGGCAATGTACTTTAACGGGTTGTCTCGTCTCCTTTTAACAGTAGAAACTTGACCCAATGGATCCTTAGAACCTGCATCCAGATTCTTTTGCTGGTTGATTCGTATAGGATAATGTCTGTCATGAATTTGTTGAATGATGATGTTACTATTCGGCTCGTGTTGTCTACTTTCTGTTGGGGCGTTTGTTTTCAGCTGATGTCAATCTATAATTAAATTAGGGGAACTTGCGGGTGCAGTAATGTTGCGAATGGTCAGCTTTGGATTGGACTATCACTGGGCGCAGTGTTCTCGACCAACAGGGCTTCGCCAGGTGGGCCTCATTTGTATTTTTCTGCATGTCAATTTTTGAGTGTGGCTGAAAGAGGCATGTGTGCCGGTATTCAGTATGGTCAGTTCAGTTCAGTATCTGCACGGCCTCAATTTTCCTCCCTAGGCCAGCTTTGTGTGTATGGTAAGATATCTCTATATTTCCGATACAATATAAACTTGTCATTCGTTCTTTTTCATTGCGGCGTGAATGATATGGCACAGTACACAGGCTCCTGAAATGTTCGAGTCTTTGCCTCATATATAAGAGAAAAAACAGTACTAGTGTCTGTACGAGACCTAACTTTTATTTGCCTGTCATATACGAGTTTCCGTGCTAAAATACTAGGGTTTGCTTCAAAGATTTGTATTCTGAAAAAGTTTAACATAAATCATCACGATTGCAAAATCTACAGCCTGGAAATGTACTTCTGTATACTCTGTATCACGTGCCAAAAAAATGAATGATCTGGCACCAGTCCGTATTGTCTTTGTATGGAGAAGAGTAATTGCTTGAACAACTGCATGTTTTCTTTTCTAGTTTTAATTTATGCTTCTTAGGGATTTCAACCTGCACCGTACTGCACCGTTGACATTTCCTCCTTCATGCAAGCAAATACGGTTGTATGAGACAGTTTCCTTTTTTCAGATCATACACATGTAGATATCATGGAACCATTTTTTGAAAAAGCGATTGCAGCAGAAGGCAATACTTTAGGCCTTTTATTTCTAGCCTCAAGACATCACAGTGCATTAGGATAAGGGGTACTAGATTGATGCTTCTTTTTGAATGTTTTAACTTCTGTGGGAAGTGGATCTTAGCAAAGTCTTTCTTCTTGTACATTTGTTTTAAGAATTCAAAGTAACGTATGTAGCCTAATTTAGTTTCTGAATCAATTACAGTTATTTATTTTCTGTTTGACACAGGACCATGTGAAAAGCTGTGAGCACTGTTTACACGGACGACTCTGTTACGTTCGTCGTCAGGTAGACTCACCTTTTTTTCTTTTAAGCCTCTAGATGACTGATCAACATTTTCATTGTGCGGTCATTTTTTTTTCTGCCTCGTCTGTTGTCTCCCTGTCCTGTTAAATCGTAAAGATATTGCTAATTTATCTTAGGAGTAGGAGAATTTGTCTTTTAGGTCTACTCTTTGTGATGTGAAACACGTAGCTGCTTGCACTACAATATGTACTTTATTCTTGTCCGATGGAAGTGAATTGCAAGAATAATCTTGTCACTAAAAATGATTCACTCAAAATGTCATTGTCAGTCATGAGTCAAACCAAGTAGTGCCTATTATTTTGGTTTGTGATTAGCTCTTACTTGCATGCCTTAAATGTAGTGTAGTGAGGTTTCAGTGAAAGACGATTAGGTGGGCTTTAGTTAACGTCACTTGTTATGGTGATGGCCAGTTGACTTCTTTTGAAAGGGCAGGTTGGCTTTTTTGGTGTCTAGGAGACAGGGCCAAAAGAAAGTTACAACTGGATGATTTACATGAGCTATCTTCTTTTTGCGCCGCTTTATATTGCTGGTCCTATCATCACTTTCAACGCCTATGCCTCACAGGTGCAACAACTATTGGTCCTTAAAAACTCTCGATCTAGATCTTCCTGTACTTCCTTTTTTCTTCCATCACTACATCCTGCTTTTGATTTTTGTCCTGCACTTGGATTCTTATGTTCTTTTGAGCTCTGCAAACTCACTTTTATGACTACAAGTTGTTACTTTTTAACTTTTTTTGGCTTTCCTAGAGATTGGTTCTTTGTTTTACTGACTTTTTTACTAGGGTTTGACGAGCTCAGATAGATTCTCCACAACAGACAAACACCTGGCGCCAAATCGGGCAATATGGGGCCCGCTTAGTAGCTTCTCTTCTTCTCATGGAAGTCATATCTCACTTTTGCTTCTTCCCAGCACTCACCTCTAGGTACAACCTTTTGCTGATTTCCTGTGTGAACCCTGATGTCCTTATGTGAAACCTTTTTCTATTGTCTGATGTCTTTTTCTGATGTCTCCTGAAGCCTTTTTTTAATGTTTGAAACCTTTTTCTGCTATTTGAACCCTGTTTCTGTTTAAGCGCACGTTTCACTCTTCTTGATTTTGATAATTGTTTCATTGACCCAAATATTTCAGAATGAAGAATCCAAAATAGCATTCTTAGTTTTGTACTTGTTGATGGAAAATGAATCTTAGAATTTTTGCGATGGAAAATGAATCTTAGTTTTGTTGTGATGGAAAATGAACTTAGTTGCATATTGGTGGTGGAAAATGAATTTAGTTGCATATTGGTGGTGGAAGATGAATTTAGTTGCGTATTTGTGATGGAAAATGAACTTACTGCTCCATCTTTCCTGTTGTCATTATAATGCGTGTACAGTGGACTATGGAGGCAATTTACTCCTCTGGATGTCTTTGTTCTCGGTTACGGGGTATGGTTTTTCACCCCAGACCTCCTTCCTCTGTATTCCGGCTTATCATCCTGGAAAGATAATCCTCTTTATACATGAGCTGGGAGTGCAAGTGTTTCTGTATAGTTAGCATCAATTTCAATACTAATTCCTTTTTCCTTCTGGAATTCCCTCAATGTTTGAGCGATGTCCTGTAAGGATTCATTTGTGGGCTATATGTATGTAATCTGTTGCCATCCAATATCTATTCTCTTTGTCGCTTTAGGTGGATTTTTGACAATTTCATTTGTTTCCTGAGGCCCATCTCTCGCTCCCTATTGCGACAGTTTCTCACCTTCCCTTTTGTTGTACAATTGCTTATGGGATTTCTCTCATAAATTGCAGGTTCTTAACGTGATGTGGCTCAAGTTTCTCATCATTTGGCGGTACTTCCGTCTCTGGGCTCTGGTTAGTTTTTGCTTCTTTTGTCGCAGGAGGAAGTCGATCCATTTTTGAACAAAAAACCTTTATCCATCTCAGTTCTATCTATCTCAGTTCTGAGCATTTTCTATTATAGAACGCAGCCTGTTAAGAGACATAGAGTGTTTGCTGCTCTAATTTGACTTCAAAAAAGGGGTGAAAATGTTTTTTTCTTTCAACTCCACTTAGCAGTAAACACATTTGCTTACGCAGTCGCAGGTATAGCAAATTAATCATTTGTCTTGACTGGGACTTCTCAGAAAGTTTAGGTTCAACTTTTATGACTTCTCATATTATGACTGTTAAAGAACCGTCACTTGCCTGAAAGAGCACAACTGAAAAGGGTTGTAGAGGAAGATACCCTGGAAGACTGAATTGAATCGACTTTTGGAACCAGCAACGTAAACGTTTTGAGTTAAGCAGAAGTATGTGTAAGGTGTTATATGGTCGATGCTTTCCCATTTACTTCTTTTAGGTCCGTTGCCAATTTTCGAAGTGTTGAATGTTGGAACATGCCCATTTGTCTCAAATGCTGTTATTTTAACTCTTTTAATGATTTTTTTTTTAAATTGGGTACAGTATCCTCGGTCTTTCATGCGTTTTTAGCCTTTCCCTTAATGAACGCCTTAAATGTTCACTCTCTTTTTCCTCCTCTGCGTGTGTTTCCTGTATTTTAAAACATGTGAATTGAAATGATGTCCTTTCCCTGGTGCTGATTTTTAGGCTTAAGTTGATTGCTAAATTGACTATGCTACAATATTTATGAAAAAATGCAGATGAGTGGCATAGAAGCTCCGGAGAATATGTTGCGATGTGTGAATAACAGCTATGACATCGAGGGATTTTGGAAAGGATGGCATGCCTCCTATAATCGCTGGCTAGTCAGGTGGGGAAAATGGGGAAAATTGGAAAGAAATGTTAGTTTGCGAGTTGTTAATCAGGTTGCTGCAGAAATTTTTGATCCATTTGTGAAAGTTTCTTTTGGAGGAATACACATAGTTAGGTTCGGCTTTGTTTTCATGCATCCATGGTACGAATCCCTGGGCTGCAGATATTTATATATTCCTCTGGGGGGTACTAAGTGGCGAGCGATAAATATGTGGATTATTTTCACATTTGTGGCCCTTTGGCACGATTTTGAATGGCAAGTTCTTCTTCTCTTTACTTCTTTTCCAACTTCAAGCAATGGAAGATAATTGGAGCTAACACCTTTCCCTCTTTAGGGACTTAACTTCCTCTCCCTATGAAATTTTTTGTCCTTGTTTGCAGGAAAAGTTGTTCCTCCAATGGCTTTTGGAATCAACATATTGTTTCTGAGGAACATTTTTGCAATAGAGGGTAAACGATGGTTTTGTTGATCACAGAAGAATATTTATACACTTGTAAAGTTCTACAGGAAGTTGCTGTCATGGGCATGGGTGACCTGTCTGCTTGGACTGCCCGAGCTCCTCGCCAAATCGGCCATGAAAAGCAAACGAGTGAGTTTTAAAATTCATAATTTGTGGATTGTTCTGTTTGATGGTGTGTCATTACACTTCTTTCTTATCAGACAGATTCTCTCTGTTTTTGATACTATGGCACATTAACCGAGAATAAGCAAGAATCGACAATTGCAAGTCTGTCATTCTGACACTTTTTCATAATTCTTTGAGTTGTCATTTCATTGGTGGCCATAGGAAAAATAGCAGTGTGTTGTTTTGGGGTGGATGACTAAAATAATCGACTGGTGAGAGAAGTAGCTTGTTAGGATAAGTGAAAAACTGCTTCATAATAATAAAACAGTTTTATTATGGGAAAATCCGACTACATATAACAAACTGTTCATATACAGTAAACCCTTCATGTGTTTATGCCGACTTTTTTTTTATCTTTGTGACGTTAACACCAAGTTTTCCCGTTTACTAAAGATAGTATCTGAAGGATCATTTGCTGTCATGAGGCAGATGAAGGCTATTCGAGGGTCATGGTTGGAGCGTGAGCTCTGTGCCATCGGCGGTACACTAACTATTAGTGGCCTTATGGTGGGGAATTCCTATTCTCTGTTTTTCGTTCGAATATTGCACATTCATTTTGTTATGTATTGAAATGTGTTCTTGTACCTTTCGTGAAACTCCTTCCACTTGTTTGCTTTTGCTTATTAAAATAGTATTATAAATATAATTGTTTTTTTTTCAACATTAATTCTGTAAACAGTTCAAAAAGAGCCGCGTCATTTGGAACTATTTAGAGTTAATAACACTAATATAAACCCCAAGCTAATAAATTCCTCCTTCTAATAATGATTCACAGTGTACTGGATCATATTCTATTTTGTTTGCGGGGACTAATTTATGTTTTGGATAATTAAAAGATGAAACCGGCTTTGTTTCAAAGCTCAATTTTGTTTTTCTGGACGTCAATGTAGGTTGCGAATCTTGTGGGGTTTGTCATTGGGCCCGAGGGTATGCAAGCCTTCGGTCAGAAACTTCTTCTGAGGGAAAGTACGTTTCAAACATTGCATTGAGATTCTAAAATCAAATTGTCAGAAACTTCTTCTGAGGGAAAGTACATTTCAAACATTACATTTGAGATTCTAAATTCAAATTAAGTTTTTTTCATTATCTCTTTTGGAACTCGTACTAGACAATCCAGTGACGCTCTTTTTTCCACGACGTTGTTTTTCTCGTGTCTGTGAAGTTTTATTTTAGTCCAGGTCTTTTCCATGTTAATTAGACTATTGTTACATTCTTGGTTGTTAATTTTTACGGGAACTATTTTGGACCATCTGATAAAAAACTCGTAAGAAATGGAGCTTTGGCTACAAGCATCTTAAGAGTTTAAATCTATCTATGATCCATGTTATTGTATTTTATGTATCTTTGACTCGAGTTTCTTATGTTCTCTGCAGATGTGGGTATTATTGCCTGGGTACTTCTTTCATTCTACATTGGAACAAAGGTACGGTGTTTTTCCTATGTATTGGAAGGAAAGGTGGTATTTGTAGTATGTATTGGAAGGAACAGTGGTATTTTTCTACTATGTATTGGCAGAGAAAGTGGTGACATGGTTTCCGTCTGTGGATTGCTTTTGCTGACAAGTGTTGACGGGTCATCGAGGAACCATGTTGCTGATACTATTTGCATCATTTGCATGAAGTTATCTCTGTTTTTTGTTTTTGCAAGTTGGTGATAAATGCATACTTTTGACTTACGTTTTTTTCTCGTTGGAACTATTCCTCTCGAGTCTCTTCTGGAGCACAAGACATATGGCATGTAAGGATAAGATATTAGTGATAATACAAATAATTTTTTGGGATGGTGTGGACAGTTGATGTTGGAGTTGCGAGCGAGAGAAGACCGTAAACGACTCTCAAGCCTAAAATTGAGCCATTCCTCTTGAAAAGAAACGGAATACTTTTTGAAAATGAAACTGTAAATGAGTAGTGTGTTATATTGTCTCTCGAAAACGAAAGTTAGTAACTGCAGTAAAGAGAGTAGACTGGAGCATGTGTGTAAATCACAATCATATGTGTTTTATTTTTGTGGTTTCTTAAAGGTTTTTTCTCGATGGTGTAACTACACAAGACAATTTGTAACATCACATTTATCTATGAGCTTCCAGTTCCGTTTGTATATTTTTATGAAGTTTAATGCAAGTAGAATCCAAATGTCGACTATTTAATGTTATTTGTGGCCACTAAAAAATTTTCAAAAGCTTCTAACGTTTGCTATGCAATTCTGCGATTCAGCTTTAAATGGAAATGATTTTCTTGAGAGGGTATGTTATGAAGTGAAATGCAGAGATAATGTGAAAATTTATGTTTACAAATATCGATTCGGCTGTTACAAGAGTCTCTTATCAGAAAACACATATCGAGGCAATTGTGCATGTTCACAGCATTCTGTGCTAGTGAAGGTATGTGTAAGTCGCAAGTTGGTACTTGTTTAAACATGTGGTTGTAACTTTGATTATTCGGCTATGCCAGTTTAAACGCGGGCTCTTAGTGCGATCATTCGATTTTTCCCACCGAAGACAACCTTCGAACGTTCGCTATGCAATTCTGCGAGTTTCAGCTTTAAATGGAAATGATTTTCTTGAGAGGGTATGTTATGAAGTGAAATGCAGAGAGTGTGAAAATTTATGTTTACAAATATCGATTTGGCTGTTACAAGAGTCTCTTATCAGAAAACACATATCGAGGCAACTGTGCATGTTCACAGCATTCAGTGCTAGTGAAGGTATGTGTAAGTCGCAAGTTGGTACTGGTTTAAACATGTGGTTGTAACTTTGATTATTCGGCTATGCCAGTTTAAACGTGGCTCTTAGTGCGATCATTTGATTATTCCCACCGAAGACACATAGCCTATACCGACTGATGACACAGGGTTTTTTACCACAACAGACGAAAGTTCCAATGATGTCTGGATTTTCCTATTCTGACGATTTGTATTTAAAAATTCAACGTAACAACTTTTTGAACAAAATTACCAAAGGAGGAAACACACTGCTAATTGTTACACTGCGAATTGTTGTGTGCACGGAGAAAGATGTTTTAAGTGGCCAAAACAACGTTTCTCTTTTAACGATTAGCGGTCTAGTGAATGTTTTAGGAGAAGGCCAATGGTAACTCAGAAAGCACAGACGTCAGCATGAAGCGTCACGCAACTCTCTCTCTCTAACGAAGCTTTCCAACAACTTTTTCTTGATTTTTGAACTCCCTGGAGAGCTATTAGTTCTACCATTGGTGTTGGTTTGAATTGGTGGTGTAGCTATTTTAATCTCAAGCGCTTTCAAGCTTTGTGAAGGGGAATGAAATAGTATTCTAGAGTAAACTTAAAAGGAAATATGTTCCCACGGGTTCAAGGATTTCTCTTTTTCTTGCTGAGACTTTAGATTTACTGTTTCTTTTTTGGAATCCATTTCCATCACTACCCACCTGTACTATGACTCGTTTTTTTTTACAGTGTTATACCACGGCAGTCTCATCGTGATATTGTCAAACGAAATGCTGTAGTTGTTGTAATCAGTGTTGTTCAAATCGTGCGATTTTTTCAATTTTTACGATTGAAACGTATAAATCGTGACAGTTGAAAAAATCGCAAAAAAACGCGCTGTACTTTCTGTCCGGTAAACTGAACGGACAATTTACGGGAAAAGTACAATATTTCCCGTAAAATGTACGTTTCTTTACGGAATGTACGGAATTCGAGGAAAAGATATGTCGTAGTTATTAATAATTTTTGTCTAGTGAACTGAACAGAAATATCACGTAACCTGTACGTCATTTCATCAAAAATGTACGGACATTTTCCAAAAGAGACGTTGAAACGTCACAAAATTTTCGCGTCACAAAATTGATACGTCACAAAATGTCTGAGAGATAGAGAGAGAAGGCAAAGAGAAGGCGGCCATGGCTGTCGGTCACATAGTATCACCCAGACATACTTTAATAAAAATGTGTTGATAAAAAGGTGCGCTTAGAGAGATTTGGAACCGGTTTTACCACATTTTGGCTTAATCCGTTCACGCGCTCTCCGCTACCGGTTCATAAAGGAATAATGTTGCATAATTGGAGTGTGATAGGTATTTAATTATATATAAAATTTTAAGCACTCATTTAACAGGAAACTTACAAACTACGCTATATGTAAAAAAAAAAAAAGTTTTATATGTACGGAAGTACGAATGAAAATTCATTAACGATTTTTAACGATTTGTTCAAAACGTTTAATGCGTTCGTTACGTATAATTCATCGCAATGGAATCGTTCGCACTAAACACTATGAACAACTATGAAAATTTCAAACAAGTTTAGTGCGAAAAAATCCATATAATACGCACGTTATAGTATTGGCCTGAAATGTACATCAATATATTCATAATTGATTTGGAAGTCAGGATGATCTTCGTGATCTTTGTTTCCTACATCATCTTTTTCAAGTGCTTCCATCTTTCTATGACGTGTCACCTCCGGATTACATCCTCTAAGCTGATATCATTGATTGTAGTCTCACTAAAGTGATTTACTAAATTGATGCTGCAACAACTTCAATGAAGCTTGAATGAGATACATGAAGCTGAGGAAATTGCTACCTCAAAATTTTTAGTCTTTGCAACAACTGCAATACTTGATATTACGGCATCAACATTTGCTGCTTCTAAAGCACATATCAATACATTATCCGTTTCTTTTTTGATATGTCATCCGTTTCTTTTGTCAAACTTTGTTTTCCTGCAATCAGCAACGAAGTGATTGATTGGTCTAATAGCAATAATAGCAAATTTAGCTTTTCTTGTTGCTGCTGTCCGAAGCGTGGTTGTAGTTCTGCCTTGGTGATTGATATTTGCTGCTTGAAGCAAATACAGCTCCGCGCATGGCACTTATAAGTCCCATATCTTTCAGGTGATTTATATTTTTTCGAATTTTCATAAGGCGAACTTTTACATACAAGCAGGTTACCCCATCCTTTTATTGTCCTGGCAATGAAATCAACAATATCTAAACTTTTGTTCCTTCTGCAAAAGGAATCTACAGCGCATCTTCTTCATTGAAGTGACCATAGAGTTTAGTTACATGTTCGTGTTAAAATTATGTGTCCATTTTCTAATAAGGACAAAAATCAAAGTTGTTACGTGAGCGAGAAATCAAGTAGGCCCGGTACGGTTCGGTACAGTTAAGTAAACCTGAACGTACATTTGTGTAGACGTCAAGTTATATTTGCGTAGACGTCAAAAATTACATTTATGTAGATGTCAAGTTATATTTGCGTAGACGTCAAAAATTGGTCATTGACTTGTACCGTACGGCAAGTCAAGTTGTCGCAGATTTTGAGTATGTGTCACGTAGCGAATTGTGACCATTGATTCGATTACGTAGGTCACAAGTTAAGATTGTACTTCCTTTACGTGGAACACAAGTAGCGTAGGACCTACGTCACCTACACATAAAAATGTACTCATGCTCACATTGAAAATTAATCATCAATCTACTGAATGATTCTCTCCACATTTTCCCTGCTGCTATTTTTGCACTGAGTGATTATTTTGTTGTGTCATAATTTATCTTCCTTTTTTGTTCAGTAATTAAGCCTTGCTTTCTCATATAGAGATTTGTTTTCCTTAGCTTCGTGTCTTGTAATTGGTCGATCTTATGGCCACTTTTTCGGAATCTCAACATGGTATCCAAGCTTTAGGTAAAATTACAAACAATTAGAAATTAAATGGTAGTAATTATTTACTATGGAAAGCTAAGATGACCCGTATTCTAAAATTTAAGAATTACTGGGGTATTGTACAGGCACTGAACTGAAACCTACTGAAGCTCTAGCGGCAGCAGGATATGATAGAAGGGAAGAAGAGGCAGCGACATTAATTTTTCTAGCAGTAGACAGTCTACTTTTGCACATAGTTGAGTTAGAAAAACCTAAGGCTATGTGGGATAAATTAAGGACTGTACATGAGCGTACTTATCCGCCCAATATTATCCAATTAAAAAACAAATTGCTGGACTTTAGTATGGAGAGTGGAGATGCTATGGAAACCCATATAAATAGATTGAAAGAGCTTAAATTACAGCTAGCCACAGTCGGCACAAAACTGAATGATGATGATTTGACCCTCACACTGTTTAGGTCATTACCATCACAGTATGCTGTGATGATCACGGCTTTGAAAAGTCAACCTACTATAAACTTTGATCCAGCATGTCAGCATTTCATTCAGGAAGAAGTTGACATTAAAAAAAAGGAAGAAAAATAGTCAGATGCAGCTCTTTATGCCAAAGGCAAACAATCAGTAAAAAATACTGAGTAAGTAATTGCTTGTGCTATATGTGGAAAAACCAATCATCAAACTGCTAACTGTAGATTCAAAAAGAAAGAGACTGAAAACTTCTAGAAAAAGATTGTTTGTTATAGTTGTGGAAAACCAGGTCATAAGTCTTCAACTTGTCGTAGAAAAGACAAAAACAAACAGAACAAACAGTCTTTTGCTATGAACATTCAAGATGAGACTAAAATTTTCCTCTCACAGTCTAATGCTCAGAAAAGCAAATGGATTATAGATTCTGGAGCATCTCATCATATGTGTAATGATAAGTCTATCTTTTCTTCTCTCACAGCATTACAGAATCCTCGAAGAATTGTACTGGCAAATGATAAGATTCTAGAGACCAGTTTAATGGGCGAGGTTAAGTTACAACTATAGTGTGATACTGGTGGTCATGAACGCCATCTAAAAGAAGTTTTATACTTACCAGGTTTAAAGCATAACCTTTTCAGTGTTATGCATGTTGTGAAGAGTGGACTAAAAGTTGAATTTGGGAAAAAGAAAAATGAAAGGTGTGAAATCAAAAGTGGGGGAAAGCTAATCGCTCTTGGATATCCGGAAGGGAATCTTTTTGCTCTACGTTTGGATGAGGAATATGCACAGATGAATTTCAACAAAGAAGCACAGACTTTGGAGCTATGGCATCAACGATTTGGTCATCTGGGAGAGCAGAATCTCAAACGACTCATCCAAAAGAAGATGGTCCGAGGACTTAAGGACGTCAACGCCCAAGACAACCTTAAGGTGTGTGAAGGATGTGCTCAAGGTAAGCAAAGAAGGCTTCCTTTTCATAAAGATGATGAACCCAAACATAGAAGGAAGATGGAGCTTATTCATTCTGACTTGAGCGCTCCTCACCCCTTAAGTCCTTGAGGTTCTAGATTTTTCATCACGTTTACGGATGAGTGCAGTAGAAAAGTATGGGTGTATTTTATGCAATCCAAAGGAGATGCCCTTAAGAAATTCAAAGAGTTCAAAACCATGGTAGAAAACCAGGTAGGAGAACGGATCCAAATTTTAAGGTCAGATAATGGGGGGGAATAAACCTCCAATGCTTTTAAGGAAAACTGCAAAACTTGGGGGATATAGCAAGAATTTACAGTAGCCTATAGTCCGCAGCAAAACGGAGTATCAGAATGACTTAACCGAACTTTGGTTGAAATTGCACGTTGTTTAGTACATAGTGCAAAATTGAATCAAAACCTATGGGCCGAAGCTATCCTTAATGTTGTTTATTTGAAGAATCGTTCTCGAAGTACTTCTCTGAAAGATATAACACCTGAAGAATCTTGGTCAGGCTTTGAACCAAATGTTAAGCACTTTAGAGTTTTTGGAGGCAAAACATTTGTTCACATCCCAACACATAATAGAAAGAAATTTGATAAGAAGAGTTAGACTGGTGTCTTTGTAGGTTATGATATAAATAGAAAAGCTTACTGAATTTATGACCCATTTACAAGGAAAGTTCATGTTAGTCGAGATGTGACTGTATATGAAGGGAAGGAAAGTAGTTCAGATGTGACAGGTAGTTTTGACCCTTGGTCTGAAGAACCAGAGACTGTCACTGTTCCCTTTAACAATCAAGAAGAATTGGAAAGCGAGTCTCCACAAACACGAGGTACTCCAAGCAGAGAAGATGAAGTGGAGCCTTCGTCATCGACGCAAATTTCTATTCCAGTTCAGACTTCAGTCATCCCCGGTTGAACATCAACCTTTCAACCTTTACCAGTGGAGAAGTTACCGGCACCACAACCTTCGCAAATTACAACCTCTCCGAATCCGATTCAACAATCGAGATAAAAGGTAACCCCTCAAAGAGTATCTAACTGGATACGTGCTAAACCAAAACAGCTTATTGAAGAAACGGGAGATGTGGGTTTAGCTTGTTGTTTTATGGCGACAGAGGGGGCCCCGCAAACTTTTCATGAAGCTTTGGAGAGTTTTGATTCTCATAAATGGAAAGAGGCAATAGAATTAGAATATGACTCATTGATCAAAAACAAAACTTGGACTTTGTAGAACGCTCAATAGAGAAAAATATTGTGGGATGTAAATGGGTCTTTAAGATTAAAAAGAAGTCAGATGGGTCAGTGGAAAGATAAAAAGCGAGGTTAGTGGCTAAAGGGTATTCTCAAGAAGAGGGGGTTGATTATACTGAGACTTCTCACCAGCAGTGAAGTTTAATAGCCTTAGGGGCAACAGAGGGTATGCAGATGCATCAACTACATATCAAAACTGCATTCCTAAATGGGGATTTAGAGGAAGAAGTCTACATGGAACAACCAGAGGGCATGATAGAACCAGGAAAGGTGTCTAAACTTCAAAAATCCATATACGGTCTAAAACAAAGTCCTAGGTGTTGGAACATCAAACTTGACACCGAAATGAGAAAAGAGGGCTTTGAGAGATGTCATATAGATGGGGACCTCAACAAAAGGAGGAGCACTACCACATGGACTTTTACATGTTCAAGAGGACCTATCAGTTGGAGAGAACATGTTGAAAAGAAATTTTTAAAGTTTGAATTTGTTAGTTCAGCTCAACAAGCAGCAGATCACTTGACTAAGGTAGTTCCTCGAGATAAAATTGTTGTTTGTAATCAGCTCACAAGAGTTGGTCCTATTTAGTGTGGACAATCAATAGTATGGAGAAAATGACCCAGAGAGGGGGTATTAAAATTATGTGTCCATTTTCTAATAAAGACAAAAATCAAAGTTGTTACGTGAGCGAGAAGTCAATTAGGTACGGTACGGTTCGGTACAGTTGAGTAAACGTGAAGGTACATTTGTGTAGACGTCAAGTTATATTTGCGTAGACGTCAAAAATTGGTCATTGACTTGTACCGTACGGCAAGTCAAGTTGTCGCAGATTTTGAGTATGTGTCACGTAGCGAATTGTGACCATTGATTCGATTACGTAGGTCACAAGTTAAGATTGTACTTTCTTTACGTGGAACACAAGTAGCGTAGGACCTACGTCACCTACACATACAAAATGTACTCATGCTGGACATTGAAAATTAATCATCAATCTACTGAATGATTCTCTCCAATTTTTTCCCTGCTGCTAGTTTTGCACTGAGTGCTTATTTTGTCGTGGAATTAATCTATCTTCTTTCTTGTTCAGTAATTTTTCTCATATAGAGAATTGTTTTCCTTAGCTTCATTTTTTGGAATTGATCGATCCTATGGAAAATTCTTCAGAATCTCAACAATTTCTTGATGGCATGCCATAAGTTGGAGCGCATTAATGAGTTGAAACGTTACCTTGGATTACATTTCAAAGTAACAAACCTTGGAGAGGTACGATATATTTTGGGGATATAAGTGATACACAACAAAAACGGGATCATTAAATTGAGTTAAGCTCAATATTGTAAGGAGATTTTGGAGAGATTTGGTATGACTGACGCGAAACCGCTTTCTATGCCGTTGGATGCAAATTTACATATTCGCAAGTTTGAGGAAGAAGATTCTATCGACGTACGATATCGAGAGGTGGTTGGTTCACCCATGTACATTAGCGATGGTACTTGTCCAGATATTTCGGCCGGGGTTTCCATCGTCAGTTGTTATTGTCACGAGCCAAAGAATGCGCATTGGGAGGCCGTACGACGTATCTTTCGATATTTAGTTGGGACGATTGATCTTGGACTTTTATTCACTTATGACAAAAAATCTTTTGTGTGTTGGGTATTGTGACGCGGATTGGGGCAGAGACTTTGATTCAAGTAAGTCCACGTCAGGGTCGCATTTATTTTTGGAGGAGCCGCGATCTCGTGGAGTTCTAGGCTATAACCTACGATTGCGTTAAGTTCTACAGAATCTGAGTATAAGGCTGCGTGTCATACATCTAAGGCTTCGATTTGGATTAAGGAGATGTTACGTGAGTTAAGCGTTCCTATTGGTTGTATGACGATTTATTCTGACAGCATGAGTTCGATGGCGTTGGCGAAAAATCTAGTGTTTCACAAGAGGACAAAACACATTAGGATCTAATGGCATTTTGTAAAAGATTCGGTTACGACAAACGAGATTGTATTTTTGTACGTACCAACAAAACAGGAGGCAACAGATTTGCTGACGAAAGCTGCCACACATGATGTATTTGAGAGGAGGCGACCGAAACTTGGATTATGTTGAGGAGTTTTGGGAATTGCGACAATAAGAGGGGGATTGTTGGGATATTGTCGTTTCGTGGCATTTGGCGAAGCAACATACCAACATTTATTTGTTGGACGTGAAGTGTCACGTCATCATACAAAACGTACGACGTTTTTTCGTGGCGGTACTTTTGTTAACCGCGAACGAAATGTACTATTTCGTTTCGCGTGATTTTTGTTTGCGTGCCAGGTGTTTGATTTTGCGTGCAGGTGTATTCGTGAAGCGACACGTGTAAAGTCAACTTTTGGTGTTAGTCGTTTTGAAGGAAGAAAGCGCGTGCGCCTTCCTTCGTGGAACTTTCATTACAGTGTGCGACAGTTAGCTAGGGACAGACTTCGTCGCTACGCTAAGTCTTGCTTGTTTTCCCTTGTTGTCTCTTAGTGCAGAGTAGCGAGTATATAGGCAGCAGTGTACGCTGTAGAGTATATTAAATAATGAATTAATCAATCTATCTTAGATGATTAATCCTAGAGTAGAGATTATTTAAAGAAGAGAGAGAAGAGAGAAGAGAGAAGAGAGATGATGTAAAGAGGCTTCGGCCAAGAACACTTATAAATCTTTTTGGCTGAATATTCCTCTTGTCTTTTATGAGCTTACGCTATTTAATGTTTTATGTTTTGTGAATATATTTGAGTGAATGTCTTTTGCTTAAGATCCTACAGAAGAAAATGACAAAGCAAAAACGCAATAAAGCTATGTTCTGATGGGACTTCAACCTTTTTTTTTCCATAGTTCAAAAGTAGGCGTTTTTATTGTAGGCCTTTGGTAAGCGCCTTCATTGCAAGTTGTGTTATGGGCTTTTCATGTGATCTTCTTAGATCGCTACTTTCATCAGAGATTGTCCGATCGTCCGAATCTGAAAGTGTAAGTAAAATTTTTTGGTCCAAATGTTTTAATTGGTCCAATTTTTGGTCTGAATGTTTTAATTTGTCCGAATAGGTCCGAATACAATATGGGTCTTAAGGTCATATTGTATGTTTTGCATACAATAGGCATATTCTATGGGCCTACTTTCACCTATTTTGAACTATGGTTTTTTCTAGTGTTGTGTATCGGTAAAAAAGAAATTGCGATAACACCGATACCGATAGTTATCGGTTATCCAACGGTCAGCAGTCTCGATATATTTGTACTTTTTGTACTTTCTGTTCGGAGTGTTTTTTGTCCGGTAAACTGGACGATAAATTTACGAGAAATGTACGGTTTTTTACGGGAAATGTACGGAATTTGACGAAAAAATACGTTGCACTTTTGTAGTACTTTTTGGGCGGTTAACTGAACATAAATTTTACGGGAACGTACGGAATTTTACTGATAAATTGATTATCATGGAACGGTAAAAAGACGGCGGACACAAAGTACAACGGATGCAAAATATCATTATGCGCGCCGCCGGAATCGAACGGACGACATTCAATGAGAAAATACGAGCAAACAGTCAGCGTGAGCGCCGGCATCTCGAAATGGCTTTTTTGGCGGGCTTTTGCCAAAAAAGCCGACGGATTGACACGTGGCAGGTTTCCAGTGGATCCCAAAAAATAAAGGGACAAAGCCACGGCGGCGGATGTGAAAGGTACATTGTTTTAACTGGATAACTGGAGCCGTACTAAAGTCGTACACATCTTATGCCGACTACTATACTTTCGGCTTGTACAAATGATCTGATTGGTAGGTACCTCAGGGGTTGTGAGTAGGGCGCTTCGGGGGAATAAGACGTACAGTTGAGTGTACATGCCGTACAGCTATCTGTACGGCTCGTATAGTTATCGCCGATAGTTATCGTTATCGGCATTATCGCCGATAAGTAGCCGATATTATCGGATACTTATCGGCGATAAGACCGATAACGATATATCGTACCAATATATCGATTATCGGGTCCCCGAAAAAAGGCTCATATCGGTTATCGGCAAATCCTTACCGATACACAATACTAGTTTTTTCGCATATGAAGACAAAATACAGTCACGTGCTGTAACGCGGCCGGATAATATGGCTCTTTTGTCGGCTTGCCGTTGTCGTTCCTGTCCGTAAAAGGACGTGTGTCACAAATATCAAATTTTATCTCACGAATACGGGAAAGTGCCCGCTATAGTCCAAATACCAGAAGGACCAATTTACAGTACAGTGTCGTCAGTACAGTACAGTACTATCTGTACTATAACGAACTGCAAAACGCCAAGTTCTCCAGAAGTTGTGCCGTACATCTGAGTATCTGACTTCCCTCGCTTCATTCTGACGAACAAAAAATCTACACGTGTATACCACGTGACGGTTAGCGAACCCGATGTGCCGCGTCCTTACCAGAGAGAACCAATCAGATTGCAACAGGCGTTTCTCCGCTAGCTCATCCATAAAATTTTCGTACCTCGACTGTACTGTACTTCTTATTTTTCGTTTCCCGTCATCTTTGTTTCTATCTCTCTCTCTTTCTCTGTTCCTCGGTCCTTCCTTTAAATACTAATCAGATTTTAAGATATTGTGTCTACTAACCGCCTCTCATTTGTTCTTCCCTCTCTTTCTCGCGCTCTCTCTCTCTCCCTCTCCCTCTACCCCGTGGATATTTTGGCACGATGGGAGAATTTGGGGAGGAGAAAGCGGAGATTGGAGGAAAGTAAGTTTGTAATTTACTCTTTCTTTCTTTGTTTATTTATATGTTTTTTTTGTGTATTTTTTTTTTTCGATTTTACTCGTTGCCTTTTTCATTTCAATCATAAAACATTAATGTTGTACCTGGTTTTAATTTTGGTCCATGTTGTAATTACAAAATACTAACTT
>JBBHKE010001644.1:253232-329180 GCA_037447655.1 Zygnema cylindricum
TCTCTCTCTCTCTCTCTCTCTCTCTCTCTCTCTCTCTCTCTCTCTCTCTCTCTCTCTCTCTCTCTCTCTCTCTCTCTCTCTCTCTCTCTCTCTCTCTCTCTCTCTCTTTTCTCTATCTCTCTGTTTTTCCAGCTCTTCTTTGTTTGACTCACTTTTTCCCCTTTCGCTTTCTTCTCCCCGTTTTCTCCCTTCTCCCTGTTTTTCTCTCACTTCTCAAAATTTTGTCTCCTCTCACTTTTATTCTCTCATTCTCACCCGTTTCACTCTCTCTCCTGTCCAGTTTCCCCTCTCTCTTCCTACTGTCCTTTCTTCTCCCTTTTTTCTCTCGCTTCTTGCCCTTTTCTCTTTCCTTTCATCTCTCCATTTAATTTAACATTCTCCCTTTTTTCTCCCTTCTCCCCTCTTTATCTCCTTTCTCCTTTTTTCTCTCTTCCCACCATTTTCCCATCCTTCTTTATTTTTCCACCTCTTCCCTCCCCTTTTTCTCCCTTTCCTTTCTTCCCTTTTTTCTTCTCTTTATATCTCTCCCTACCTTTCTCCCACACCATTGGTTGTGTGTTTTCCCTGTTTTACTGAATTTTGTGAAGTTTTATAGAGTTCTATTAAATTCTTGTTGGTATTCTGGAATTTTATTGAATATTGTTGATATTTTATTAATAAAGTTTACAGATGTTTGTAGAATTTTAGAGGAATTTACAAATTTTATGCTGCTTAAGTCAAATTTTCCTTAATCTTAGGGAAATCTACTATTTTTTTTGTATTTACTGATCGCATCTTCGTCTTCTTCTTCTTTTTCTTCTACTTTTCCTTCGCTTTTTCTCCCTCGTCTTTTTCTCCTTCTCCTTTTCTCTCTCTTCTTCCTTCACTCTTTCTCCTTCTTGCTTCTTCTCTTTCGTCTTCTTCTTCTCCCTTTTCTTTCTTTGTTGTTGTTTGTTTGTTTGTTTTTTTTAAGTTTTAATGTTTTTACCGTACTGTTTGAATTTTACGTTTGAACTTACGAAAATCTACTGAAATTTCACTATTGCTTTACAACCATTGTACCTCTCGTTTCATTTGGCGAATACTAAATTTATACCACCAACGAAAGCGTCACTCAAATTAACCAAATGTTCCCATTTTTCCCTTTTCCCTTTTTTCCTTCCGTTTCAACTTTCTCCCTTTTTGATTTGTTCTGTTCATTCTTTCTTTCTTTGTTTTTTTTTTTTTTTCGGTGCAGTGTATCTTGCCATCTGCTTGCCCACCCTCGAATTCCCATGTCGTCTTATCCTCAATAATTGGCTGCCCGGAGACAAAAAAGTTTTCCCGAGGGTTCGTCACGTCACCATTACGTTATCAATTTTCACTTTCTCTCTATTGGTCGCCATGTTTTGGGCTGCGGGATCTGCGAAGATTCTCGTCGTCACAGCGGCCACGGGAGTATTTATGGTTTCGTATATTCTCCCCATTGGGAACCATTTCCTACTTTACTTTGACGCCACCCGTCCCTCACCATCCTCACACATCCTCATTCCAACCCATCCTCCTCCCCTCCATCTCGGTCTCCCCTCCTCTTTCCACTCCTCCTCTCTCTTCACATAAGTTCCTTCTCCGTGCACCCTCGTCCGCTCTCTCTACGCCTCTTTCCCAGCCTTTGTCTGTCCACACTACTTACGGTGCTGTTGTAATGTCCGTGACGTGATGTGACGTGACGCAGAGCGAAGTGCCAGCACGAGGCCGTGTCTCAGTTCAAAGAGGAGATGGCCAATGGCGACCATTCTCACTATGAAGGACATCCGATTCCCAAGTTTATCGACTCTCAGGCGGTTCCTTTGGACGAAGCTTTAGGTCCGGGAACTATCGAGGCTATCGGGAAACCCGGAGTTCTGACGTACCGGAAAACTCCTACAAGCTTATTGGAGTTTGTGAGTGAGGGCCTTAATGAGATTTTGTTGCCCATTGTTATCGTATGTTTAGGGAGTTTTACGAGCGCTATGGCTCTCTGGTCGACTTTTAAGTAGAAGGAACTTGCACGGGTTTAAGTCGTTAGTATTGTTATCATTGGGAGTGTAGTGAGTATGGTTAGGATAATTGTTAGTATATGTGATTATTGGTTTTGTTAGTATTGTTATTAGCAATAGTATTGTTATGGTTAGTAGTGATATTTAGTGTTGTTAGTTGTTTTTATTGTTTTTGCTGCAAGAAAATTGTCGGGTATTTTGCAGGAAATAATAGAAGTGTCCTGTAAAATATCAAATAGTGAGGATATAGAGAAAAAAGGGACACGAGCAAATAAAACGAATATGTCACATGACTTTTTCAGGCATTTAGGGTTTGAAGGACAGATTCCTCCCTTGTGAGGAATAAACGTTGAAGAAAGAAAAAAAGTTCAGAAAGGAATAAACTTGTTGAAAGTAAATGTTAGTTAAAAAAAAAAAAAAAGTGCTGACTTTATTAAAAAGCGCGATGGTAAACCATCTGAGTAAATGTTAGTAGTAGCAACTTTGCTTCCCGCAACTAATGTATAAATGTACAAACTTTTCAAGTGTCTTCAGATCCACTTTATGGTGAAATTTCACGAGTTTTTCATTGAAAATGTGGAGTTTTCAGTGTATTTTTAGTTTTCTTATATGAACCTTGCAAAAAGAAACTGCATATAAACTGCATATAAATTATAAATATCATAAAAATTGTCACACATGCAATCAACCAGTTTAAGTCGGAGTTTTTTTTTTTTTTTTTTTTCGTAAGATGCTAATAGAGAAAGTTTCTATACAGGACACAAAGGATACTTCAAGACCAAAAAAAGATGTTAACGACACATCACAATTGTTCATCTTTGACCATTTACACGAATCTGTTTTCTTGACATCTTCTCGCCTTCAAATTATTTTAGACAAGTCTGTCTATCAGTTGAGATTTATTATAATTAATTCAGAATCATAATCATCATTACTAAGAATGAAAAAACAAACAATTATGAATCAATAAAGAAAAGGCGATAAAAACCATTTGAGTACATGGGGACATAAGACAAAAAACGGTCGAAAGAAGCCAAAAAAACCTTTAAACAAGTAAGAAAAATAACTTTATAACAACTAAGGAAAAGAAAAAAGAGGCATATTAATAAAGTTACAACAACAAAAAAAAGGAACATAAAATCCGAAACCCTCCAGCAAGATAAAACACTCCCACAAGTAAAACTATAAATATTAAAACAAACACCAACAAAAACTAAAACCCACTTAGGTCAATGAATTCCTCCAATCCGACAAAGAATAAAACTAAAATCCAAACCATCTCTCCGATACATAACCACAATATCGAAATGAAAAAGACCCACGGTTCCTCCTCTCAAAAGATTGTGGGCCACACGTCTTCTCCTCCTTTTCCCTCTCTTCTCCTCCTCACAAAGACAGTCGAACTACAGAGCCCAACGCCATTTTCGCTCAATCAGTGCGAGGGAGCCCTCCCTCCCTCCCTCCCTCCCTCCCTCCCTCCCTCCCTCCCTCCCTCCCTCCCTCCCTCCCTCCCTCCCTCCCTCCCTCCCTCCCTCCCTCCCTCCCTCCCTCCCTCCCTCCCTCCCTCCCTCCCTCCCTCCCTCCCTCCCTCCCTCCCTCCCTCCCTCCCTCCCTCCCTCCCTCCCTCCCTCCCTCCCTCCCTCCCTCCCTCCCTCCCTCCCTCCCTCCCTCCCTCCCTCCCTCCCTCCCTCCCTCCCTCCCTCCCTCCCTCCCTCCCTCCCTCCCTCCCTCCCTCCCTCCCTCCCTCCCTCCCTCCCTCCCTCCCTCCCTCCCTCCCTCCCTCCCTCCCTCCCTCCCTCCCTCCCTCCCTCCCTCCCTCCCTCCCTCCCTCCCTCCCTCCCTCCCTCCCTCCCTCCCTCCCTCCCTCCCTCCCTCCCTCCCTCCCTCCCTCCCTCCCTCCCTCCCTCCCTCCCTCCTCCCTCCCTCCCTCCCTCCCTCCCTCCCTCCCTCCCTCCCTCCCTCCCTCCCTCCCTCCCTCCCTCCCTCCCTCCCTCCCTCCCTCCCTCCCTCCCTCCCTCCCTCCCTCCCTCCCTCCCTCCCTCCACAGGTGTGTCTCGACTGAGGAAAGGCCTTGGGAGTCCTCCCTCTGTTGTCCTTCCTTTTTTTAGTATTTGTTAGTGGCTGTTTAGTTACTACAAGCTTCTATGCTCTGTTGTATCTGCTGGTATGGATCATGGGTGGGATTTCGAAACTCCTTCAACATGCTCCATTGAGCCTAAGGGATTTTAAGGGGTTGCTTAAATTTGCTTAGTTTTTAATTTGCTAGGTTTTCAATTTGCTCAGTACTTAATTAGCTTAGTTTGGTCAAAGTTCGGTTAGGAAGTTTCTGTTTTGGGTAAATTGTTTTGTTGTTGTTTTGTGACTATTGTCCCTTTCCATGTCCTTTATTAGCTTGAACTAATTCGTGTGTTAGTGCTTTTCCATTTCGTTTTCTTCCACCCACGTTCTGTTTTTCAGTTTCGTTTTTGCCCTTCTTTTTTTTATGTTCCCATGTACTCCAATAGTTTACCATCGTGCTTTCTTAATAAACTTGCAAAGTACAAAGACTGTATTTACAGATGAGCAAATTCCTCGTCAATTGTATGCATAGGGAATAAATTTTGCAATAGAACAACTGAATAACTGGAAAAGTTCGGTTTCATGAGGAATAAACATGATGAGATATATTAGTAGGAAGTGTTTTTGCAACGAGTAATTTTTGAAAAACTTTCGATTTAAGTTGTAGGGTGGAATTTTATAAATACTAACAATTGACACACATGAAATCAGCCAGTTAAAAATTGCCATAATAGAAGATTTTAATTAAGGACACAAAAAACGGTATTAGAAGATGGCACAAAGCGACAAAACAGTGCATCTGTGAATAATTACGAGAATATTACTTTTCTCCTTTCATTTCTGTGATCCTTCTTTTTTTCCGCTTGATTTTCTCTCAAACAAGGTCGTCAATTATCGAAACTTTATTGAACTTTTCCATATTCCAGTCATAATACCATTTATATCCCCTCCTATTAAGGCTTTCCTCCATCCTTGGAAAAGTTCTTAAAAATGCTTTGAGGATTCTAGAACTTCGACTTGTGACATTTAAAACCTCCCTCGATCAAAAAATTTAGTGATAACCTTTATCTTTGCAAAAAGACGAGGCCTCGAGTTTTTCGAAGTAAGACTCATGACTCATATCATATCTTTTTGTAACGAGAAACGGAATGTAGATGTAAAATGTACCGTAAATTTATTTTACTCAACCTTTAGAGATCGAATTGCATCAGACAACATGCTGTCGGAAAGGGCTAAAAAAAAAAAAACAAAAAAACAAATACCTCTCTTTATATGTTAACGTGACTGCTCTTGAGACAGTACAATTCGTCCTTTTCTGACAGGATTTCTTCTGAGTGCCTTGGCGGCGAGAAAACAGGTGGCCACCGATAAGGTGTACCTACAGAAAAGACAAAAGAGTTTCAGAAAGGACGAAACCATCGTCAAATAAGTTATAACAACGGCCTAGCAACAAATTAAACTCCAGCTCGAATCCTTGAACAGCACTACAGTCAACGCAAAAAAAGTACATTGCAAAACAAGAACACGGTACATTCAAAAAAGAACATTCAAAGCCGAGAAAAACAGTATTTCAACCAATAGCCAAGAATAGCGTGGCCTTGACGTTGTGCTCGAGTTGACAGATAAAAGGAGAAAAATGAGAATTAGTTATGATGTATATCGATCGAAACTGCAAATGATATATCTACATTTCGGTATATAGTAATAATATCGTAAAGTTCGTGACTCGATATTTATCGACTTTGCCAATAAATATCAATATCGTGACAATCACCGATAAACTAACAATATACTTTTAAAATGAAGGTAATTTAGATTATTAGGCGTACAACGGAATGTTATGTTGTACGGAATGTACAGAACACATGGAATGTACGGAATGTACTAAATATACGCCTATATGGTTGGCATCGCAATATTGATATTGAATAGTGCAATTATCAGCAATACGATATTTTGCTTCAGTACATCGAACATCGAGACTGACAAAACAGTACATATCGATTACCGGCAAAACCTGTTCGATAAACAAATCACTAGAAAAAAGAGAGAAAAATACCATGTTGCCGCATAAAGTAGATGGTCGTGTGGCATAACTTTTTGTTGAAGTAGTTCCGAAACATCCTTGGGAGCTGGAAACTGAGGATGATTATTTCCTTTTTGAAAATTTTCGTTACTTTCTTCCTTTACTAAATCCACAAGAGGAGTATCTTCTGGCAATCTACAGGATTGAGCCATTTTTGGTACATCGATAAAAAACCATTCTCCTCTTTCTGGCCTATTGGGAGGTACGAAACTGTTTGGGATTTCACTACATCTTATCACTCCTGTAACGCTTTCAGGAGGAGGAGGAGGATCATCAACCTTTTGAACCTGCAAGAATTTTTGGAGACAAAAAAAAAACACAAAAACAGAAAAACGAGAAAAAACAAGGAAAAAAACAACGGAAAAAAAAAATTAAGCTCCAAGAGATCAGTAAAAGTCAATAAAGGAAAAGCGAGAGGAAATGCGGAAATGTAGATGAATCTCCTCACCGCTATCTGCGCCGTTTTTGTTCACAAATTTGTAACTGTCTAAATAGCGTTTGTGTAATGCTTCAGCATCACATTTGTTCCAAAGTAAATGACATATTGTACTAAATAGACAGTCCCAATTTACCTCAAAAAACACGAACTGGATTTAGTGTTTGAACAGCGTACTTGTTGAACCACACAAGTCACACTATTTATGGTGGATGGTCTAATTTTCAATTTACCGAGTATCTTATTCTCACTTTTGCTTGAAACTGTAGCCACAGTTTGAGATCTGTCATTCAAAAAGACATTCTACCGACAACAAGGAACAAACAGGAGCCTTCATAAATACCAACCTTACGACTCTTTAGGACTCATTTTCGAAACAATTGTGCCATTCAATTCAGAACCAACCGTAGCAATTGTTTCACACCTTCTTCTCAACTGTTTCTTTTTTGTCTGACGTATTCCAAGGCCACCACCAACTTCCGCCTTTATTAAACGGGGGAGGAGATTCCTGTGCCTCACTTTCAACTGAAGTTGAAGGGCTTTTTGGTACTAAAACATGGTTAGTAGAGGGATACTTTGTACTGAGATCTTGGGTCTCTCTCCAAGTACCGGGAACCCAACCTCGGTTTATAAGCACTGCAGGTTGCTCTCTGCAAGAATCAAGTTTTAAACATGAGACAAAAGAGTCATTTATTTCAAATCCTAATATCTGTCAGTTATTTCAAATTTTCGATGTAAGACAATAATATCATTTAGTTCAAGTCTAAATGTCTGTAATTAATTTCCAGTTCTGAGACAATATTATCAATTTCAAATTCTACTGTCATTTATTTCAAGTTCCAAATTTCTCATGGATTTGCAGTTCAAGTCCTAAATCTCAGACACTTGGTTATTTCAATTTCTAGATGTGAGATACTGTCATTTAGCTCATAGACAAGATGACAAGTAAAAAAAAAAAAAAAATTAATTCTAACCGAATTCGCCCTAGGATCTTAAGTGTGAACTACGCTTGTAAGGAGTTCTAAGAGTGGGAAAAAAAAAAAAAAACTTGTGACAATGTCAGACAAAAAGTAGACAAGGTACAGAAGTACATCGAGCGACCAAGAAATACAGGATGACCAAATTAGTATGGTCCCTTGTTATCTTAAAAAACCACTAATGCCCATAACTCGAAAGAAAATGGAGCGTTTTCAAAACTTCATTTTTAAAAAACATCGTATTTAAAAATCACTATTTTTATATTTTCATAGCTAACAGCTGTAATTCAAGTTTGGCAATAAAGTAATCCTCAAACGCTGTGAAATCGCACTGATCAATAAAGCTCATGTGGTTAACTTGAAAAAAAGATGCAAATAAAATTCAGAATCCCATTGCAAGTGAATTAACTCTCTAACTCTTAAAAATATACAGCGAAATCTTCTCAACTGACAGAGAAGAAGTACCTTTCCTTACCCAGATTGCTCGGGAAGTAAAGGTGTGATCATATAAAATCCTTTTTCAGTTACACCGTGGACGCTTTTCCCTCTTGGTCCGACATACAATGATAGATCCTCTGCAAAATGACCTTTACACACTACACGGCGGTACTCCAGAGGACTACATTCCTGTAGTTCATCCGAATTTTGATCTTTTCCAGTCACATTTTCGGACGAGGAAGAAGACAAGGAGGAAGAAGACAAAACAGATGCAATCGGTTCAGGTTCCTGAGTCAGCCTCTGTTGTCTCAGGTCCAACAGCTGAATCTGAAACAGAGAAACAAAGCCATGAAAGTTAGAGCTCTCCCTTTGGTTAATATATGCATCGCAAACTATCAGTGTTAATTAGAAATAGGTTCTTCCTACTATGATGATGGCTCAAAAATCGACCCCCTCCCCCCTCCTCTCTCCCTCCTCCCCCCTTCCCCCTCCCCTCTCCCTTGACTAATGAATTCTAGCTCAACACTTCTAATTTCTACAATATTTATGACTAAAAATCCGCCACGCATTGTATTTTTTCCCCCTCCCTTCTTCAAATATCAATCTCTTCATGACCAGCCCTTTTGAATTGCGCAAATAGGTGGAGTATGGAGGATAATATTGAGCTATTTTGTTATTCTTATTGTCTCCTTCCTGGTTTGCAAACTACAAAATGTAGCAACTTTCAAATTTAAGCCAACCAGGACCTAATCTATTTTTGCATTCTGACAGCATTCAGTTACTCTAAGCTTATTCAGTGAAAGAAACTATCGCCATACAATACACGTATAGTATGATACAATAAACTTTTAAGTACGGTATGATAGGCGAATAGTACGCATAATCTTTTCCAATTGTTATTGCACATTTGAACTACGGTCTCAGCTGACCTTCCATTGGCGCCTCTGGAGCTGCCACGTGCCAAGACCGAATGTGATTGCTGGGGGCAGCAATAATACGATGGCGGAAAGTCCAATCTTTCCTGCTTCTCCTATTCCCGTCAAATCACAACCAAAAAACAGTTTGAGAGAGAAAGGGAGACAGCGAGAGAGAAAGAGGAAAAGAGGGAGCTAAAGGAAAGGAGAAAAGGATAAGAGCGAAGAGAAAAAAAAAAATAGAGGAAAATAAGGCTATAAGAGTCAGATTTTTTAGATTCTCATACACTTTGATGATGCAAAATTTGCCATATACATTGACTGTATACATTATTACAAAACGTTATTAACGTTATTTACTCCGGCTTAGTTAAAGATAAACCATTACTAAAATAAACATTAAAATGGAAAGAAGGAACATCGGTAAAATCACCTTTCATTGATTTTCCCCTATTTCAGCTCAAGCAACCATGGCTGATTAACCTCCCTCTTCTCCTTTTGGGCAGTATGTCCGTACGGGTTGTAGACAACCCTCTTCCTGGTACTGTACTTTCATCACTCGTACCACTTCGTTTAGACTCGCACGTGTGAGGCTGGAGTCGCCAACTCAATAATCGAAACGACAAAATTTATTCCCCTGGCTCGTGGGACTTCCTCGTGACAACAAAATCTTCCTAAAAGTGCGAGAAGCTCTTTCCATAATATTTCGTGCGTAGTATGTGTGTGTTTTAGAACTTTTAAGAATACCGCAGTTTAGAAGTGCGAATGCGTGTGGAAATGCTATATCTATTATCTACAGTAGTAAAACCCGTATTATACGCATACTCTGCCGGCCTTTTGAATTAAAACCGTATTTTACGGCCTCTTTTTTCGCACGTTAGAAGCGAAGCCCTGCTAAAAGTACACCGTATCATTATAAAGTCAATCATCTTTCTCCGTGCACATTTTTCAGATTCTAATCTGACGGCTGCAATAGAAAGTGTAAGGATCTTAGCTCCGATTCGCACGTGCACTGAGAAAGCTGATTAAAGTGGCAAAAAAAACATCGACGCTAATAACGCTACACTGTGTACCAAGTGCCAACAGTCAAAAAGACAAAAAGTACACTCCCAACTCCAAGGAAAAAGGCAGCATTTAGGGCAAAAGAGACGCTTCTGAGGCACTTATCCATGGCTCACCTGCCTCCCTTGATGGAGGTAGGTGCCCCGCAGCCAGCTTGGGCGGGTGCCATGGCCATTTTTGCGGTTATGATTGTTCCTGTAGCTGCTCCGTCTTTCGGAAGGACGGCAAGGAAGGTGTTGGTGAGTTGATTTTTCTATTTTAGTATACTTTTCATGTTTTTTCCTTTTCATATTTTTTCCTTTTCATGTTTTTCTTTCATGTTCCGCTTTTACACGTATAATTTACTAACTTTCATAGTGATGTAAATTATACTGTATAGATGTGAATAATGATGTGATGATTTTTGATGGAATGCTTTAATGAAAGTTATTTGGCAACTTTGATTGATCCTCATATGTTCGATACATGATATGAGAATAAAGTCTTGATGCCCATTATTGTTACTATGCTCAATATTCTTACTTTTTTGTCATGGCATTGTGATAATGTTGTATGACCATTATGCAGCAATTTTCCATGAGGTCTTGCTAGAAAATTCATCATAAGTGCGTAAAAGAGGCAAATTTCCAGTATTTTGTACAAATTTCTAGACATGCCTTGCGAATGTGACCATTACATGGAATGCTCCAAGTATACATCAATATTTTGTTAAGGTTAGTGAGGAATCTAATTAGTCTCTAAAGGCAGAAAAATGCATCTACACTGTTGTGTGGTCGGCTTAGCAATCCATAGCCTGGGTAATTCACCCGTAGTTGACCTTTTTTTGAACATATGTTTCACCAATGAATCTTTATGATCCTTTTCCGAACATTTGTTTCACCTTAGTCGATCTAAATGTTCGGTTTTTTTTTAATTATAGATATAGGAGTCTGATTCTTTTTCCAAAAAAAAATATTATGTATTTTATATTTTTCAATATACTCAGAATATTGTTTGAAGTAGACAAAATATCCTTTTTCAAACAAAAATGTAGAGAGTCGACCTATGATAATTTCTCAATCATTTTTTTTGCAAGTACCTTATGTTGTAATTGATAGTGATTACAGCAAGGACTATTTCTTGATACTCGGCACGGGGTATTAGTTTGATCCTCGTTATGTGATATTTTGCCTGTTTCTGCGTCGAGTGCGTCGACGCTCGATATTTGAGGGACGACGCTGTAAACCAAAAATCAAATGTATGAATCTCCACAATTGGTCAAGATGTAGCTGTTCGATTACAGATGGGCTTTAAAGTACCGGAACTCTGCCAAAAATTTGCAAAAAAATGCACATTTTTGAGTCCCCACATGTCAAGTACATGATGCCGAATTTAGGGTCTAGACTTATTACAAAGCACAGCTGTGATGCTTATAGAGCATATCGCTCGGTATTTTAACATGAAATAGGTGTCATTAATCTTAGACGGGATCTCATTAAAAAAGGTCACGTTTTTCCTTTTGTTTGAGAAGATTTTAACAGATATATTTTTGATGATTGTTATCAAATGACTCAAAGATGGTATTCTGATGGTGACTAACTGAGATCGTTAAAGACACTCGAATCATTTTCAGAATTTTCGAGACATCAGTTCAATAAGTAACAGCCAAAATCGGTCATGATGCCATGGAGTGCCTGTCATGCCTCAAAGGTCATTAGATATATCTCATACCTTACCTGGCAATCTCACATTTAAATTAGTCACGGTTTTTGTTTGTAAATATGGTGAAACAACTTACGTCAAAAGCCTACTAACCTCTTTACTTATGACAAATGTGTGGCGGTATGTTTGCAGAAAGCTCGCAAGTGCCTCGAATGTCTTGGAGTCGGCCACAATGTATGGAATACTTATTTGAGGAATTATAGGATGATAACTTGACAGATAAATGCAGTAGGATGTTTGGCGTTTTTAGTTGTGACTTTATTTGGAGAGAGGGTATTTTTTATTTCCAAGCATGTTCTTTTGGAGGTAATTTTGACCATTTAAGGTATCTTCACTTCGTAGCCTTACTCTTGGGGACTTTGCCACTTCCACATGTGCAGCTTTGTACTTGCTGCAAAGGTCGTGGGAAGCAAGGTGCCCTTTCCCTCTCCCTCTCCCTCTCACTCTCGCTCACCCTCTCCCTATCACAAATTTGGACCGGTGGACCGTCTATGTAGACACGGGGTTAATAATTATCCTTTTTCCCTCCATCTTTCCTCGGCCTTCGTCGCCAGCTTACCTCTTCTGCCTTCCTCGGTTGTTCCTTTAGTTCCTCCCACTTCTTTGTCTCCCAGCACCTTGTATATGAGAAAGAGTTATCTTGCTAGAATTCAGAATTCAAATCTAATTTGAAATCAAAGTTGTGTCGTGCATCTCTATGTCTACTCCAATAAGTGTTATAAACTCTATTTTACAGTTAGTGTTATTGACAATATTTTATGATTTCGGGTGAAAAGAAACCATGACAGTACTTGGGTTACCAACTCTAATGCGATTAAACAGTATAGTATTAATGTTTTATTTATCAGAGTTTTATGAAGTTCACCTAAGTGTATTCTGAATATAGCATGAATATGGACATAAGCATAATGCTTTTGCAATAGACGAGCCTTACGAGTTCATCCCTAATTGCCACTACATTGTTTATAATTGTTGTTTAGATTTGTTAGGAAATTTGTTTTTTTGCATATATACAATGCCAATCTTTACAATGTCATTACGTTAAACATTTAATTCCGCTAATTTTGTCCTACACAAGAAATCATTTGCTGCTGTTAAAAAGACTTAATAATCCAGAAAACTGTTTGGTTCAGAGTCTTGGATTCTTTCGTAGTTGGATTCCTTTTATGGTTTATTTATAATCTGGTGGTATAGGAAAAGAACACTCTTTTGCGGTTATTTTTTCCAAAGCATAGGAAATAACACTTCTCCTGTTTTGCGGTTACTTTTAACAAGGTCTTTTAAGGGATGTGGTATTTTTGCAGGTGGTTTATTTACTACTGAAGTACTGCAAAAGTGCCCGATTTGCAAAGGGAGGGGAAGGATGCTTTGTGGGTCGTGTGAAGGGGCAGGACTGGCAAATTCCTGGCTCTACAAGCCTGTTAAAAACGGAGGGTGGGGCCCACGGGGAGAGTAAGTGGGGAGAGGAGCACTTCATCACCTTCAACCGACTGTTCGAGTTTACGGTTCCCATGTCAGTCTAAATCCCTTAAATCCCTAAAAGCTTCTAAAAGGGGCCCAGAGAGAGAGGGAGTGGTTCAACTCTTTCTACTGACAGAACGTGTTTACGGTTTGTGTTTTTGGTTTACATGTCAGTCTTTGTGATGGCATAGGAGAAACGGAATCTTATTTAAGTTTAACTGTTTAGGAAAGGTGGGATCGTTTAAGACTTAAGGAAAGGTGGAAAACGTAATGTGAGCATGGGATTAAATTGATAATTTCTAAACGAGTAAAGCTTTAGGAAGCATTGACTAGAAACAATTCAAATTCATTTCTTTTTATAGTTGTCTTATTTATTCTTAATAAAACGAAGTCTTTAGATACTAAAAACACGCAAATAGTTGACAGATAGATACGCCAAAAGTTTGATATAGTAGAGTGACTGAATAATAAACAATGTACATGACATGAACATAAATATGTGTCATAAAAAATGGTTCACAAGAATTTATTCTTATTGCTTTAGTTTATTTATTCCGTTCCAGCTACTTTTGTGTTTCTTTACTGACCTATTTTGTTGAAGTTTTTAATGCTATACATGTATGAATGATTCGTATGCACAGAAAATTTGACCATGCTTGTTTATTATAGTGTGATGCCCTCCGTGATTCAGGGAGATGTAGTTTGTTTGGAAAGTGTTATATTCATCAGCTTGTCGTCTTGTTTTAGTTTTTTTCTTTCTCAAAATGGAGAGGGATCGGTGTAAAATACGAAGGGTTAAAGCTTGCTACGATTTCAGTATGGTTTTGCATCAGACTATTTACGGCAGAAAATGACAAAGCATCGGCATTGCTGCCGTTTATTTGTTTGATTTTCAGTTAAATGGTGGCAAATTGTAGTGTTGTGGATTTTTTCTAATACCAGCAAGGGGTTAAGTCACAACAGTGGAATTTGGATTTGATTATTCATTTTAGGACATGATATACACTGCCAATCTTTATTAGAGTTAAACATTTTTCGGGCAGTCAAAAGCACTTTTTCTAATAAGACATTTTTTTTCGATTCAATCGTGACAACATGATCAAAGGTTAAAGACCATCACTTTTGACTTGCTTACCTTGAAACAAAAATCCGACGGTCGATCATCGAGTTAAAAGCACAAATCTTTTTGGTCGATCATAGAATTACATGACATTTACATTATACAATTGTGACCGCTGTTGTTCAAATCGTGTGATTTTTTCAATTTTTCCGATTTCTACGTATAATTCGTGACTGTTGAAAAAATCGGAGGAAAACGCGACGTACTTCCTGTCCGGTAACTGAACGGACAATTTACGGAAAAAGTACAGTATATTCCGTAAAATGTACGGTTTTTTGCGGAAATGTACGGAATTTGACGAAAACATACGTCGCAGTTATTAGTACTTTCTGTCCAGTAAACTGAACAGAAATTTCACGGAACATGTGTGTAATTTTATCGAAAATGTACGGACATTTTCGAAAAGAGACGTTGAAATGTCACACAATTTGTGCGCGGTAAGTTTGAAAACTGTATGAACGTCTTCTTCATTTTTTTTTGAAAGAAGCTGGCATGGAATGTTGAAAACGAAACCGCAAAGAAGCCGACAGACAGACGGACTTTGACAAATATTTTGCGTTGGCCGAGATTTGAACTTGGCACTACTCCATTTCGCAGTAGCCTAATTTACAATTGTCCGCTACCAGTCGATGAGGAAATTCCGATACACACATGGAGTGTGATACATGTATAAATATTTAAAATTGTTTAGCGCTCATTTAAACGGAAAACTTACAAACTGCGGTATATGTAAAATTCAGTTTTTTTACATGTATGGAATAGTACGGATAAAAATTCATTAACGATTTTAACGATTTTTTCAAATCTTTCAATGCGTTCATTACGTATAATTCGCGCGTTTGAATCGTACGTAAAAATGCGTTTTGAACAACTATGATTGTGACTGTCCAAAAAATGTTTAATAACAATGGGCATTGTAGTTTATGCAAGACATCAACAAGATCAGTAATAAAGCTGGCGAAGCTAGGGAAAGAGGAGAATGTTTGATGGGAGGATAGTATTGTGGATCATATCTCGAAGTTGTAACATTATAGCTTTCACCAAACCAGTTCTCTTTACAAAGAGAAAAATATGAAAAGAAACTTGCTTTGTTGTAGCATAGTCTGTCAATTCTAAATCTAGTCAAATGAAAAATGCCTGACATAATGAAGACTTATTAGAATGTGTAATTGGCTGATTGGACGCTATTAACGCAAATTCACTGAAATGTTCATGTGGAACATTGTAAGGCTAATAGTAGCACAATTTGTGCGCACAGAAAATATGCTATATCGGTATTTTAAATCGTTGTATTTCACTATTTTCTTTTAATAGTTGGTAGAGTTGTGTATCGGGTAAAAATTTATCGCGATAAATTAGATATTCGATGTATCGATAATCGAACGGTCAAAGGGCTCGATGTATCGCTCCAGGGCCAAATAAAATTATCCCGATATATTTTGTAGGTGTCCGTACAGATATAGTACGTTAAATCGTACGGTAAAAAGTACGGTAAATTGTACGGAAGATCCCCCCCCCCACTGAGCGTTCGCCACGTGGGGGGGGGGTGGCTTTTGAATTTTTTTTTGACCTAGCATATATAGCGATGTATCACCATAAAAGTTTATCGTGATATCGGCTGATAAATCCCATAAATATCGTGATATTGAGCTCCTCGATATATTGAAGCGATATATCGATTATCAGGTACCCAAAATTAGGTACATACCAAATATCAGCAAGGGGCCTTCTATACACAACACTAACAAAATGTATTTCTTAATGACAATAATGAAGCGTTCATTTTCATCTTTTCTTTTTTGAAAATTTTACCTCCATTTGCTTCTACTTCAACTATCTCCTTCCTTCTTTACTCCCTTTTCCAAAAGCTTTCCTGAGACAGTCTAGCTAACGACCAATCATGTACAATCGTACATTGTCAAGGCCGATTGTAAAAGGATTCCTAAACACTTATTGTGGCTATTTAAGCTATTTTTAGTATATTCCTATATACTTTTAGAGTTTGAGTATAATTTTATTTCATACTAAAGAAAAATAGGCATGAAGTCTAGAGAGCGTAAACCCAAAGCTCCTTTCTAAATTCTATTTATAGTGTGGCCTTTGTAATAAGCAAAACTCGTCGGAAATACAAGATAAAAGGACAGAATTTATTTCAAACGGATTTGTCATCCGTCATTCTATCTTCAGTCCTGTCACAAAAAACAAAACGTACTGTAACGGACTTGACGGCCCAAAAAAAAAAAAAACAAACTGTCCTTTGCTGGACGTTATTCTCACGTCTCCGCCTGAAATCTTCCGCCTACTGACTTCATCCGTACGATCTGAACAAAACACTACCATCTTACGGCATCGATTAACCCGACGGTACAATATGTACGGTGTACGGTAACCCGCAATCAAACAAGCAAACGGCACGAAAAACAATCGTATTTAAATCTTAGGGTTACAAGCGCCTCGGTGGTCGCTGTCATCCATCACGACCTGTCACAATACATTGCCGCCGAAAAACGAAAGTAAAGTACTTCGACAGACGCGCTGCGATTTGAGACCGTCGATTATGAATCGACGGCTGCAAGGCTATCGGCGGTCGCTGTCATCCTTTACCGACGGTCACATCTTCCTAAAAATTGGGGCGCTAGGACGGCTGATTCCTGTTCGCTTCTTCTTTGAGACATATTTGATATTCCCTGTCTCAATAGCTAATCATATGGCATGGGAATGTCCAATTTTAGTCACGTGTTTTTGTATTTTTATTGTCTTCGTACAGTAAAATATTTTCACGTTTTGTTTTATACCTTGTCTTTTGCTGATTTTTTAATTTTTCATGGTTCCTTCGAGGATAGATTTTCAGTTGGATGTTTCTCTTTTGTTTTTTTGTTAGAAATCAGCGCCACGTGTCATAACAAGGGTTCTTGAGATATACAGGTTAGGTGCCACGTGGCAGCTGTAAGGAAGAGAGAATGGCGGAGAGTTAGAGATAGGTAGGGAGAGAGAGAGAAAAGAAAAATATCTTGGATTGTTTCTCTCATTTCTATTTTGATTTAAAAATTCTACATCGACAACTTTTTTTTTTCCTTTCGAAACTAATAACAATATTTGTTGTTCACCTTAAAAAAGCATTGTGTTTTGCTTTCATTCTTTTTTTATGTATTGAATGTCTCAAAAATCAAAATATGTGGCAAAATTCTCTAACCGTTCAGTTTCCCGATAGGAATTTTAATTCCATAAATGACCCAATTCAAATTCAAAATGAAGATACCCAAAAAAATGATCCAGAAAAAGAAAAAAATCCTATTGAACTTCTCGAGAAAGAGAAAAAAAGAGTAGAAAGTGAGAACGAAAATTCGCAAACACACTTGGAACACAAAATGAAGCTTATTTCGTGCTCAGCCGATTTAACGGAAAACGGAACTCCCATGTCACGTGAATCTTTAATCAATCCGTTAAACGGAAGCTTGGACGAAAATTTAGGAACTGGACATGGGAAATTAATTGCAATAGAGGAAAGAAATTTAAACACACAAAAACATTTGGCGAAAAATCTTTCACAAAAATCAGAATTCAACGGACATACAAATGTAAACGGAACCGGAAACAAAACTGGAGACGGAAACGGAAACGGAAACGGAAACGGAATCGTAAACGGAAACGGGATCGGAAACGGAAACGGAGGTGGAGCTGGGGTTCTCTGTTATTCAAGTATTAGTGTTGAAGGGGATTCCAACGGAACTGCAAAACCTTTCAGTAACACGAATATCGGAAACTTTATCGGAAAAACGGTAACGGAAACTGAACATGGAACGGCATTCAAAAAAGGAAACGGAAACAGTAATACGTTCGGAAACGAAAATTTCCCCGAAAAACCATTTTCAGGAAAAGATGTTGTATTACTTGATGGAAATAGTCCAAGTAGTGCATTATTGTGCGAAAATATTCCCCTTTCTGGAGACTTGGAAAAAGAAGAAAAACTAAATGGTAAAGGGGTAGGATTTGAAAGAAAATCGATTCTCGAACAATCGCCGACAATCAATTCCGGTTTACTGAAAGGAAACCAAGATGAAATTTTTGATTCCTCTAGAGGAGAAATTGTCTTATATGGACATGTGGAAAATAAAACGGAAAGAAGCAAAGGTGAAGAGGGGAGACAGGAAGGAAGCGAGATAGGAAGGGAAAGAGGAGGTACAAACGGGTCTATGTTTCCTACGCATCAACAAATGGAGTTTTCGAATACGGATATGGGAGGAAGGGGAATGGGAGGAGGAGGAGAGGTTTTAGGAGAAGGAAATCAAACGCAAAGTGGGTCGGAAGACGAGAATATGAATATTTTGAAAGCGAAAATTGTGTCTCACCCTCTTTACGAGCAACTTTTGGACGCCCATGTGTCTTGTCTCAAAGTAAGTTTTTTTCTTTTCCGTTCTCTTATAATTTATTATGATTATTTTCTTTGGGTTCCCACTTGTTGCTATCCTCGCACCATAATTAGTGTTGAATTTTTTTATGATCCGTTCCGTTCAGACGTTCAGTTGTTCGTCAAGGATGTCTTTCTAAGATTATGTTTTTTTTCCTATGACTCCCTCCCTCCCTCCCTCCCTCTCCCTCTTTTCCTCCCTCCCTTCCTCCCTCCCTCTCCCTCTCCCTCTTTCCCACACTCTCCCTCTTTCCCTCCCTTTCCCTCCCTCCCTCCCTCCCCAGTTTCTCTCTACCTTTGTCTTTTTAGATGTCTTATTTTAGGTTTTCTTGTTAACTGCTCTTGCTTTGTTTTCTGTAATCCTTTTTTTCTTTTCCTTCTCCTTTAAAGGAGAAAATACAAAAAACACCGGAAATTACAAAAATAAAACGTATGTTTCTTGAAATTAGCGCTGAAGAATAAAGACAAAGGTTAGTAAATAGAAACCTCCGTTTGCTTCTTCCTTAAATTGCTTTTCTTTTAATTTATTGACAGAATTCCCATCCATGGTGATAAGAAATTGTCATTTTTTTGTTTATTTTTTGCTTAATGGAAAACCCCAAAATGGAAAACCCTTAAATAATTATGGCAGGTTGCAACTCCTTTGGATCGACTCCCTTTTTTGGAACTCCAATTAGAGAGATCTGAACTTGTGGCCGCAAAGTATTTGGCTTTTACTCAAAACTCAAGTACGGAAGTTTGCGAAGATAGTGGGGAACTCGATCGTTTTATGGTTAGCCTTCCTTTCTCTCCCTCTCCCTCTCCCTCTCCTTTTCCCCTCTCTCTTTCTCCCTTTCTCTCTTTTGCCCTCTCTCCCTCTCCCTCTCCCTCTCCCTCTCCTTTTCCCCTCTCTCTTTCTCCCTTTCTCTTTTTTGCCCTCTCTCCCTCTCCTTGTCCCTCTCCCTTCATTGTTCTCCCTCTTTTGATGAGACCTTAAGTTTGGACTCGGGGATTGTTTGAGTCGAAGAGGATTTTTTTTCCAATTTCATTTTTTTGCACTCTACTGATATTCTCTTCATTTCTTTTTAATTATTTTCTATTTTTTCCTTATACTCATTATTCTCTAATCTTCTTTAATTCTCGTCAATTCGCGTCGATTTTTGTCTATTTCTTTTGAATTTTCTTTAAATTACTCTGTTTTTCTTGAATCCTCACCAATTCTTCAACGTCAAACATATTAAACTCTCTTGCATTCTTTGGTGGGTGGTGATGTGTGGGTTTCTTTTTTTTCATTTCTTTGATATTTTATTTTTGCTTCAACTTTTATGTTACACCGTGAACCTCTATTTGAGTGAAAAAACAATTAGGGTGAGGTAATTAGTGTCATAAGTGTTATTATTTGCACAATGTTGTTTTTTTCTTTCGAATTCCCAATGTCCTGTTCGTTTATTTTTTATTTTTATTTTTCCTTATTTTTCCTTATTTTTCCTTGGCTTTCATTCATTTTCATTTCTCTCTTTCCCTTTTCCTTTCCATTTCCTTCTCTTTCTCCTCTCTCTCTCTCCCCTCCCTAACTTCTCTCTCCCCCACTCCCTCTCTATTGTCCTCTTTTCCCCTCCCTTTTTCCCCTCTCCCTCATTCTCCCCCTCCTTTTCCCCCTCTCTCCTCCTCCCTCTTCCCCTCCTCTCTTTTCCTCCCCTATTTCCTTGTTTCTCCTTGTTTTCCTTTGTTTCTTACTAATTTTCCATTGGTTTTCTACTGTTTTCCCCTTCCTTCCCATTGTTTTCAATCAGCTTACCTTCGTTTCTCATTGGTTCTTGGTTTACATATGTTTCCCTTGGTTTTTTTTGTTTTTTTTAGGCCCAGTTTGTGGTTCTTCTCCGATCCTTCCGCGGTCAGCTCGAGGAGCACGTGAAGGTCCACGCGAGGGAGGCCGTGCTGGCGTGCTGGGAGTTGGAACAGTCGCTGCTTTCCATTACCGGTAATCCGTACTTTAGGCCATGCTTTAGAACGTGCGTTAGAACGTGCGTTGGAACGAGCTTTAAAACGTGCGTTAGAACGTGCTTTAGAACGTGCTTTAGAACGTGCTTTAGAACGTGCTTTAGAACGTGCGTTAGAACGTGCGTTAGAAAGTGCTTTAGAACGTGCTTTAGAACGTGCTTTAGAAGGTGCTTTAGAACGAGCTTTAGAACGTGCGTTAGAACGTGCTTTAGAACGTGCTTTAGAAGGTGCTTTAGAACGTGCGTTAGAACGTGCGTTAGAACGTGCTTTAGAAGGTGCTTTAGAACGTGCTTTAGAACGTGCGTTAGAACGAGCTTTAGAACGTGCGTTAGAACGAGCCTTAGGACATGCTTTAGAAGGTGCTTTAGAACGTGCGTTAGAACGTGCGTTGGAACGAGCTTTAGAACGTGCTTTAGAACGTGCTTTAGAACGTGCTTTAGAACGTGCGATAGAAAGTGCGTTAGAAAGTGCTTTAGAACGTGCTTTAGAACGTGCGTTAGAACGTGCTTTAGAACGTGCGTTAGAACGTGCTTAGAACGTGCTTTAGAAGGTGCTTTAGAACGTGCGTTAGAATGAGCGTTAGAACGAGCGTTAGAACGTGCGTTAGAACGTGCTTTAGAACATGCTTTAGAACGTGCTTTAGAATGTGCGTTAGAAAGTGCTTTAGAACATGCTTTAGAACGTGCTTTAGAACGTGCGTTAGAAAGTGCTTTAGAACGTGCTTTAGAATGTGCGTTGGAACGTGCTTTATAATGTGCTTTAGAACGTGCGTTATAACGAGCTTTAGAACGTGCGTTAGAACGTGCTTTAGAACGTGCTTTAGAACGTGCTTTAGAACTAGCTTTAGAACGTGCGTTAGAACGAGCTTTCGAACGTGCGCTAGAACGTGCTTTAGAACATGATTTAGAAGGTGCTTTATAACGTGCTTTAGAACGTGCGTTAGAAAGTGCTTTAGAGCGTGCTTTAGAACATGCGTTGGAACGTGCTTTAGAACGTGCTTTAGAACGTGCGTTAGAACATGCGTTAGAACGAGCTTTAGAACGTGCGTTAGAACGTGCGTTAGAACGTGCTTTAGAACGTGCTTTAGAACGTGCTATAGAACGTGCGTTAGAACTAGCTTTACAACGTGCGTTAGAACGAGCTTTAGAACGTGGGCTAGAACGTGCTTTAGAACATGATTTAGAAGGTGCTTTGTAACGTGCTTTAGAACGTGCTTTAGAACGTGCTTTAGAACGTGCGTTAGAACGTGCTTTAGAGCGTGCGCTAGAACGAGCTTTAGAACGTGCGTTAGAACGAGCTTTAGAACGTGCGTTAGAACGAGCTTTAGAACGTGCTTTAGAAGGTGCTTTAGAACATGCTTTAGAACGTGCTTTAGACCGTGCTCTAGAACGTGATTTAGACCGTGATTTAGACCGTAATGCAAACTACACCGCGAATCGTTATTAGCGTTGAGAAATTATTAGTGTAAAGAAAAAATTAGCGTCATTTATTCTAATTTAGTACCGGGAGACGTGGCAGGCTATGGTCCACGTCCTTAAATAGTGTAGTTTATTCTATTTAAGGTATTAATGTCAAAATTTTGGGGCGCCGATATAGAGTTCATAACGCTAATAACGATTCGCGGTGTAGTATTCAAACTGTACTCCGAACTGTACCTCAGACCGTACATGGAACCCTACTTCAAACCGCGCTCCAAACCGTAGTGGAAACTGTACTTCAAAATGTACTTCAAATCCTACTTCAAACCGTACTTCTCAAGTTGTAGTTCAAGTGTGCGAAAACAATTGAGAAACATTCGGTTATTCTGTATATTTTTTCCGATTGTAATAAAACTATAAAAGTTATAAAACTGTTTTGGCGCGAAGATGTTGGGAAACGGAATAATCCTTAGCCTTGATTACCGGTAAACCGCATTTCAACCAAAGCTCAAATTTTGAATAAAAGTGCGAAAAGGCATGCAAACGTTTTATCTTGTAACCCCCGTATATTATTTCAATGCATGTTTCCTGGCATAATACTAAAATATGCCTATAAGGCGGGTTTATCTGTTATAGCGCTCATCGAAGCAAGGTTTTTACTTTTCTGTGTACTAAAACTGTAGAGTATGTCGTTACCACATATGGTGTTTCCATACTTTTTTGCACATGAAATAATTGTCCAACCAAAGTCTTGTTAATGGTAACGTTAGTATGTTGATACATTAATTGGATTAAACCAGATATAGTGTTTCCGCTCGTGTTCTCGCTTTTGGGCTATAATGGAACCCACTTTAGTACCCATTTGTCACCTATATATGAAGTCTTTGTGTGCCATTGTGTTGTGGTCCTTTGTGTCCTTCTTTGTATGATTTTCATGTCCTTATATTTTTACATTATTTCTATTTTTTAATGTTAGGAACAAAAACTAGTTTTATGGAACGGCTCCACTAATCAACGAATTAAACACTATTTTCCCCATCTCTTTCTTTTTTTTTTCTTGTCCCAATTTAGAATTGACAAAACCCAAAAATTACTTGCACAAGTTATAGTTTGTACCAAGGTGGCTCAAGGAATGGTTCTACCCTTTTAAACTACTTTCGGTTTACTTCTATTTAACCCATTTTCCTCCCCCTTTTTTATTTTCTTCTCTTTTTGTTGTCCATCCTCCTCTCCTTCCCTGTTTTTCTTTTCATTTTTCTCTTACCGTACTTTTTAATTTTTCGTTTATAGGAATGGAAGCTGGTCCGGGGAATGGTGCCACTATGTCTGACGACGAGGATCTCGATGGTGATGAAGCGGACGTCAGCAATTTTGGAAGGAACGATAATGGCGGAACAGGTCCTTATGGCCCTTTGGTCCCGTCGGACAACGAGCGAAATATAATGGAAAGGATGCGAGAAGAATTAAAAATGGAACTTAAGAATGTGAGGTTTTTTGACTTAGAAAACAAAAGTTTGTTTCCTTTCTAGTTTCAACTCTCGCTTCCATTTTTTTTGTGTGTGTGTTTGTGTGTCTGTTTCGATTTCTCTCTAGGTATCCCTTTTTTTTATGTTTTTTGCTTGGTTTTCCTTTTGTTAGGAGTTTTTACAATAGTTTGATAAAATATAAATTGGTTTGTACGAATGCATACTCAGTGTTGAAATTGTCAAGAAAATGTTTGATGCTAATAATAATGCACTCTTGTTAATGTGGATACGGAAATTACACTTGCATCTACAAGAAGATAATCAAAATAAAATCATTAATAGGAAGTGTGTTGCATTTTTAATCCACTAGTTGTTGTGGGCACTTCTCTAGTAATTGGCATTTGTTTCATCCTAAAAATTGTCATTTTATTTTTTGGTAAAACAAATAGGGATACCGCGACAAAATTAGCGATGTTCGAGAAGAAATTATGAGAAAAAGACGAGCCGGGAAACTTCCGGGCGATACGACAGCTGTCCTTAAAACTTGGTGGAATGCCCATGCCAAGTGGCCCTATCCTACGGTAAGGAATATTTGCCTTCCTTATTTTATCTTGTCTTTTTTCTTGTTTATTTTTCAACATTACGTCTTTCTAGATGAAATGTTTGCACTCTCTTCCTATTTTTGTTTTTTTAACTTACTTTTTTTTCTTTTTTGAGATTTTTCTATGCATACAAGTCGTTGTTTTCTTTTCTACTTGTCTCTTCCTTGCCTTCTTGCCAAAAAGTTACAAAAATTGAAATGTAAGTCTTGTAATTCATGTATATTGTCAAAACTTAGTTCGAACTACTAGGTTTTGGCTTTTTAAGAAAGATATTAACTAGATTGAAGTTATGTTGTTCCAATAATTGATTGTCCTAAAAAGACATTCATTATTCACTGCAAAAAATACAAACGATTTTTTTTCGTGTTCTAATAAGTTTCTCTGGAATTATCTTGTAAACGTTGTGTAGGAGGAGGAAAAGGCGGTATTAGTGAATCAAACTGGATTGGAACTGAAGCAAATCAATAATTGGTTTATCAACCAACGGAAACGGAACTGGCATACGTCACCTTCGCAGCAACCATCGTCAAAAGCCACAAACAAACGAAAACAATCTTTGTAGTTGTAGGAATATTCTATTTTCAACTATAATTCGCCTCTCTAAGGGCGAACTAAATTTGAATGTCACAATAACTTTTACAGTTAAATTAGCTAAGTTGATCAAATTACATTATAATTTCTCATTTATACGCCACATTATAACTTCTCATTTATAGAATGTTTTTTGAAAGAATAAGACATGTGTTGATTGATTGAAGGTAATTATTTTGGGTTGGCATATGAGATTGTATTGTTTCGGTGGAGTCGTATTAAATGTATTAAAAATCCTTCTTTGGATTATTAGTAAGATGTAACGGATACGATTCTCGTGGTTATGAAATGAAGATAAAATTTGTTATAAATGATAGATATATTGACAACTAGGTTTTTGAGCTTTAGATGTTACTCGACAACACGTTTCAAACCCTTGCGATTATAATTTACATAATGAATAACGGTTCTACAATATTTTTCCCATGTTGTTAATGGGACCAAATGCAAAATTGTAAACCATTGTTTTCATGAATTTTATATATAGTTGAGACAAACGCTTGGAATAAATTGTTGAAAGATGTATGGAGCTAGGAAAATCGAGATAGTATGGTAATGAATGTGTTGAAATTGTCGTACGATGTTGTTGTTTTGTATTTTCCCTCTTTCGATGAAATTCCTAATTGCAATTTTTTATTAAATCATGCATACTCTTAACTTGCAAGTGGATTTGTTTCCCCATATTCCCTCACGTTTTGGGAGAAAGTACATCATATATCGTTATTAGCGTTAATGTTTTTTGCACCACTTGGTTTTTTAGGGTTTTTTAGGAGTTTTTAGGGTTTTTTAGGGTTTTTTAGGGTTTTTTAATATTTATTTTCCGTGCTCATAAGTCTTCCTTTGTCTGAAGATCACCAATCCGAAGGTGACACGCTACCTCTCCATCGAAGCTTACAACGGACAAGAAGGGAGGAAAGTTCATTTAAATAACCAAAAACACATTCATTTTATTAACATCACACGATATAGCAGTCAAATAAAAATCGTTAAATAATTTGGGTGTTTATCACATACAAAGTACCAAATAATTAACACACTTCAAAGAAATAAAAAAACTCCGAACGTTTTTTTTTTTAGACTTAGACTCTGATTGGTCCAAAGCACCAAGTTGTCAGATTGTACGTTGTTGCTTTAGGAGATTAGGAGGAAAGACGCCAATATAGGAGAAGTCTAAAGGAAAATGCAAATAAAGAAACATTGTCTCATGTTATAAAAGAAACGTTTTCCAAAGACATCACTTTTGGGAGATGTATTCCCTTCTACTCTAATTCCGAAAAGGCGCTTTCTACGGTCGACCTGCTTTCGCCTCTGAACCCCAACCGCCAAAATCCTAGATTTGCAGTTCGACGGGTAACTTTGATTTAGGCGACAAACATACATTTCAAGATCCACGCAAGGGCAGACCTATTCTTGGCAGACCTATTCTATGTAGTTACTAGTTAGCGTGCGAGCTGGAAAAATTACGCGAGACGGTACCACCAAATTCCGACTAGTGCCCGCGAATCGTAATTAGAGTAATGAAAAAATTAGAGTAAAAAGGCAAAAAAAACAATTAAAGTAATGAACTCTAATTTAGGTGATAGAACTTTTTCACAGAGGAAGTTTACTCTGATTTATTTAAGTACTCTATATTGGGTTATGTCGGCAATAAATATCCGCGCTGAAATTATAAACACTAAATTACGTAAACGTACAAAATATGTCAGTCCGTAATTATGACGTTAGTATTATTTGTCGCGCTGAATGTCAGTTAATGTTCACACAGACGACGATGCTGTCGATGGACGAGAGTTATGCGAACGGCTTTTTCCCGATGTGATTGATTTTTCGTTTAGTGCGATTTCACGTGCGAGCGCGATTCTATTCATAGTTCAAAAGTAGGTGACCGTACGCCCATACAATATGCCTATTATATGCAAAACATACAATATTGGCCGCAAAATGAAATAAAATAGTTACAGGGTTGAGTTGCACATCGATCGATAGAGAATTAAACGTCATGTCTAAATTTGAAAAAAAAATCGGACAAAAAAATATTTTTCTGTGAGTTTTGAGCGACTTTTTATTTAAACCGTCAGATTCAGACGATCTGGCGGTCGTTGATGAAAGTAACGATCTAAGATGATCACATGAAAAGCCCATAACACAACTTACGATAGGACTATCGTCAGATTCGGACGATCGGACGGTCGCTGATGAAAGTAGCGATCTAAAAAGATCACATGAAAAGCCCGTAACACAACTTACGCTAAAGGCGGCCTACAAAAGGCCTACCAAAAAACGCCTACTTTTGAACTATGATTCTATTAAATCATTATTTGTACCTTTTTACTTCAAAAAGCACAATTTTGCACGGTCGAACGTCGTCCGTACTCCACACTATTAAAAAACGAACCTATATTACAACTTTTTACGCAAATTAAACTTTCCTAAATAAAAATAATGAAAAAATTAGAATCGTTTACTCTATTTGATGTCATAGATTCGAAATTTCGAGCGACCGAATTATAGTAATTTACTCTAATTACGATTCGCGGTGTAGTGTTGGGTAACGGGTAATTTCATATCGCAATAATTTCGATATTCGATATATTGAATATCGAGCAAACTTCTTGATATATCGTACCAAGACAAACAAAAATTATCGCAATATATTTCGCGATATATAGCATTTTTTAAATTTAATATTTTGTATAATATGTTATTTTAGCGATGAAGACAAATTGTTTGATACGCCACGTACTCCGTGATTTTCGTTCCATCAGGCGAAAAGTGGCGTAGTTTACATAAATTCGCGACCCTCCGTACCAAATCGTACCGCCTGTTTTGTTTTTATACGAAAAAAAACATTACAAAGAATCTTGCCGATACTCTCCGAAGGTCTTGGAGGTAATACCGGCCGTCAGATGTTCATGTGCGAGGAGTTCGCTTCATTTTTTTTCTGAAACTATCAACCCACATCGAGGAGGTGGGTTGGCAGATACATAAAAAAAAAGTTCGTGATACGCTGGACGATTAAGCTACGTGTCATGATGGAAAACCAACAAAAAATCTTAAGATTTGCACATGACACTTGCTTTCCAAAATACACCGATAATAAAAACGAAATTTCGTAACATTCCTACATCACGCTATTTTCGGTAACTTTTGTTCGTCACACTATTTCTCTCAAATGACTTTCGCTATGTTCGAAAACATAAACCCTAAAAAATGAGTTGGCGTACAGATCGGCGTCTACAAAAAGTATAAAAGTTTTGTCGTATGATTACTTTGTACGCAACTACATGGTACGAAAGTGAAGATTTGAAGCTAGTTTGTCGGTGTTAAACATCTAAAGATATTCAATATCAGATCGTAGATTGCGTGGCGCCATTCATTTTAGAACACGTGGCTTACAGACTCTACGTGATAGAACATCGACTCAATCAACCCGGTCTGTAGAGTTTGCCGTACAATTACAAAAACGTATGATGGACCTTCACCCTTAAAGGTAGACGCTGCAAAATGTAAAAAAACAAAAAAAGTAATAATTTCGTAATTCATATTATTCATTATTTAGTACGTAGAGATTTCACATACGAAAAGGTCACGCAAATTAAGCAAAAGTATAATCTGAAAAAAACAATTGCAAACTGTTCTTTTCATGCTTTCGGCCAGGAATACCTACCAATCTGCAGGCATTTTTATAGGCATCTACCTATCTGCAGATTGGTAGCCATTACAACTTATCCATTTCCAAGGACTAATATTATAGAAAGGTTACACTTTTAGTTTTCTCCATGGATTCCCAAGGGATGGGAGGTAGTATGGGAAGTGAAGAGGATAATGACATTGACATGCTTTTGGATATTTACTACCAGTTGCAGCAATATTAATACTAGCAGCAATAGCAAAAATATTTATAATTTTTTGTTTTAAAAAGCCTCGATATATTGGAGATACGATATATTGACGATACATCGCGATATTTAGCTTTTCAAAATATTGAAGCGATATATCGATTATCGGGTACCCGAAATTCGATATATATATCGAATATCGGCAAAAGGTCCTCGATACCCAACACTACCGACTAGGTTTACCAAAGACTGACGGAAGATTCACCAAACGACGGCCAAAAGATAGGAATTGGGCAAGTACAGTACACCGCGAATCGTAATTGGAGTAAAGAAAAAATTAGAGTAAAAAAAAAGAAAAAAATAATTCGAGTTATGAGCTCTAATTTGAGTGATATAATTTTTTCAAAAAAGAATTAACTCTAATTTATTTATGTATTCTAATTTGACGCGCTAAATATCTCTACTGTGAATTAGGTATTCGTACAGAATTTGACAAAACGTACAGTTTATCGTTAATATGACGTTTGCACTACGCGGTTTGTTAAAACGCAGTTACACGATAACGGTATGTATTAAATCATTATTTGTACTTTTTTACTTAATAAAGCGCAATTTTGCACGGTCAGACACCGACAGTACGTCACACTATTTAAAACGACACTGTATTAGAGTTATTAACTCCTATACAAAAAATACCTTAAACAGTATAATGCAAATTTTAGAATCATTTACTATATTTAACGTGATAGAGTCAAAATTTAGGGCGACCGGATTAGCCTTGTTTACTCTAATTAGGATTCATGGTGTAATGTACTGCTCTCCAATGCACTGTACTGTACTGTACTTTAGCGTTAAAATATAGTTTGTATGAGGATTGCTTCTGCGTTTATAGTGTTAAAATATAGTTTGTATGAGGATTGCTTCTGCGTTTATAGTTCTTACGTCTGGTCTATGTGACATGGACGATTCGCAACCAAAAAAATAATTAGCCTTAAAAAATAACAATTAGTAGTAGTAACGCTATTTTGTGTTCGATGGCAAAAGTCTAAAGGACGGAACTAGAGTTGTTAACGTTGAAATACCCATTCATGGTGTAAATTACATTACACCGCCAATCGTTATTAGCGTTGTGTACACTAATTCCGTCCCGCTTTTTTTTATTATTCTCTATTAGTGTAGTTTATTCTATTTTTTTATTTATTATATTTAGGGTTATTTTCAGTACGTTCTCTTAAATAGAGTTGTGTACGGTCAGTGTCAAACCGTACATAGATGTACCTTTTTAAGTTAAAAATTACAATAAATTTGTTTTAGTAACCGCAATCGCATGAGAATGTGCGTTCTAAAAAGGAAAAAAAGCGAAGTCGTAAAAAATCCCGTTCCCACATATTCGTGCGACAGTCTTGTTTCGACCGTGTGCATGTACGATTTGTGTACGATTTGTCAGATTTTGTACGGAGACCTATATTAGTGTAAGCATGTTTGCGACTGACATTTTTTTTTTCAAAGATCTAAATTACCATAATCAAACAATTAGAATGTATGATTTTTTCCAAAATTTTAAAATTCTTAAATAGCGTACACCACTGTAATTATTATTATACGCTAATCAAACTCCCACGCTAATAACGATTGGCGGTGTACTGTAGCTACTACACCGTGAATCGTTATTAGACTTATGTACTCTATATCGACGCCCCAAAAGTTTGACATTGATACCCAAAATACAATGACTGATTCTATTTTATCCTTAATGTTAATTACGGTTCTTGTGAATTATCGTCACTGGAATTTCCGTACTTATTTCATGAATAGCGTGGTGTACGGAATGTGTTTGCTGGTACAAAACTGTACTTCATTACTTAAAATCGCACGGAAATTGTAGTTAACTTATTTTGGTCGCATACAAAACTGGGCTTAGAATAAACGTGGAGTCGAGTTTGCGACAAACGCATTCGCAAACCCAAATAAGAATTATGGATTAATTACGCTGAAAGGACGCGACGTGGTACGGATTGTAGATTTTGTACTTCAACCTATTTTAATGTATATGTAATGACGACTGATTCTGTATACCTAAGGGTGGCGTTCCATCAAGAAATTTTGTAATCGTACGAACAACATTACAGGATGCTACACTTTGAACGTTGTTATCTCGCGCAGAGTTTGTAATCCACGTGCTCCGGAATGAGTGGTACGGAAGATAAGATCGTATTTTGAAAATCGTCAAATATTTTTTACACGGAGCAACTTCAACTCGAAATCGTCATTTGCATACCATGTACATGCGGACCAGGGCATCTTACCACACACATTTTGTACTCTTTGCAAACGCTTGTCAGATGCCAGTTCATTACTTACAACCCTTGTCAGATGCCAGCTCATTGTTTTTAGGGTTTATGCTTTTTCGCGTGACGAATGAGCGCTTCCACAAATAGTGTGACGAATGGCCAGTAACAAAAATAGCGCGACGAAACCTCGTTACGAGATCACTTTCGTGATTTCCGTTGAATTTTTTAATGCATATATCATGTGCGAAATTTTTCGATTTCCGTTGGTTTGCCGTCGTGACACGTATGTTCATTATCCAACGTGTCGCGGCTCAATTTTTTATGTAAATGGTGATGTGCCTCCTCGAGGTACATCACCATTTTCATAAACTTTTGAAGCGAATACCTCACGAAAAAAAATCCAACGGTCTTTGTTACCTCCCATACCTTTGGAGAATATTGGCAAGATTCTCTATAATGTTGTTCGCGCATAAAAACAAAATAAGAGGTACGGAATAGTACGGATAGGTCCGGATTTCTGTATACAACCTCACTTTTCGTCTGATGGAACGCCACCCTAAATCATCGTTGTATAAAATTTTACAATTAAACATTTTTTTCATAATGGTATTGATACACAAATTAGAATCAATGACACTAATTTATTATTGATACTAATAATTTCTATAGTCTAAGGCTGCGGCCCCATGTAGTTGTAACTTAGCGTACTTACTTTGTATTTTAGCGCGGATCCGGCGGACCCGGATTTCAAGTGTCTCTATGTGTTCAATCGAAATTATTACTTAAGTTTGTGACAATTGTATACGTCGACAACGCCCGTGACGGCTGTCACCGTGTACAATTTGTGATGACGCACCATATTTTCTTGAAACTTTTTGAAGCGTCGCAAGACACATCGTAATTTTTGAAACGATTTGCGGATTTGTATGTTGCATGTCTTTGCGAGACATCGTTTACGTACAGCCTTGCACCCGTGGCTGTGCAAAATGCCTTGACGTAAACCTCTCCCGTCCGGCCGCCATTACTTCGCAGATTTTTCACGTTCGCAGACTTTTCAACTTTGCGTGAAATGACACTGCAACGTCGAGACCCCTGCAAAAAAAAAACCGTACAACATGCAAGCCGACAAAAACAAACAAACCCTGTACTTTTTTTCGTCGTCAAAACTTCTGAAATCTTTTCACACGTGGGAATATATTTTCAGATTGGTGTAGACGGATTTGCTTAGCTTAAAACACAGTGCCGATGTGTTTTATGATAAGCTTGAAAATGACGTGACAGTGGGTCGAAAAACCGCAAGACGACAAAATTTCGTACATCCTAAATTCAAGAATGACGCAAATTGTACTTAACAAATTTGCGATTTCTTCGTACGGTCGCAACTTAGGCAGTACGGCGCTAAGTTATAAAGGAAAACGACAGAAAAAAACCTGAACTTAGCCACATGGGGCCGCAGCCTAAGGGTGAAGTTCCATCAAGCGAAAAGTGGCGTTTCTAACAGAAATCCGCGACTCTCCGTACCAGATCGTACCGCCTATTTTGTTTTTATGCGAAAACCAGCATTACAGAGAATCTTGCCGATACTCTCCGGAGGTCTTGGAGGTAATACTGGCCGTCGGATGTTCATCTGCGATGAGTTCGCTTCAATTTTCTCTGTTAGACTCAACCCACCTCGACGAGACCTCGACGAGGTGGGTTGGCATACACAGAAAAAAAAAATTTGTGACACGGTGGACAATTAAGCTACGTGTCATGATGGAAAACCAACGAAAAATCTTAAGATTTCCACATGACACGTGGTTTCCAAAATATAAACGAAACTAAAAACGAAATTCGTAACATTCCCTCGTCACGCTATTTTCGGTAACTTTTGTTCGTCACACTATTTCTGTCAAAAGACTTTCGTTATGTTCGAAAACTGAAACCCTAAAAAATGAGCTGGCGTCGTCTGCAAAATGTATAAAAGTTTTGTCGTATGGTCACGTCGTACGCAGGTACATGGTACGCAAGTCAAGATTTGAAGTTAAGTTTGTCGGTGCTAAAAATCTGAAAGATATTCAATATCGGATCGCAGCTTGCGTGGCGCCAATCAATTTAGAACACGTGGCTTACAGACTCTACGTGATGGAACTTCGGCTCAATCGACCCGGTCTGTAGAGTTTGCCGTACAATTACAGAAACGTATGATGGAACTTCACCCTAATAACGATTCACGGTGTACTGTACTGTACTGCAGCGATCCATGGTGCAATGTAATTCACTGTGTACCTTTCTACCGGTACTGTAACTTTTCTCCCGGTATAAAGAACCGAACGACTGATCGTGTCGTTGTGCCAACTTACAACTGTTACAAGTACGTACAGTTGTTGTTAGGTCGATATATCGGTGTCGCTGCGGTATGCAATCCTACAAAGCGCTACGAGAAGGAGATCGGGTCTATCCACGGCGCCGCAAAAGCTTGCCGCAATTTTTTCCGGCAAAAGAAGCTGCTGCCATGTGTGACGCAAAACAGCGCACCTGTCAAAAGGAATCGGAGAAAATGTCACTCCAGCGTCCCAACTCCCAAGTCATTGCAGCCGGTCCAATTATTGCCACCACGTCTGCTGGAATTAGAAATATCTATTTTTGATATTTCCGCGCGTGCGACGATAACTTCCAGAGTGGCGCTGCAGTTTGTCGTACAGCAAAAGTGTAAATTTGGACACGCGGCTGATTTACAAATGAAGACACTAGTGAAATCTGAGCAATCTATTGTCCTTGGAGTACAGGTCTTCAGCTAAAGTTCGCTTTTTTTGTCGTTTCTGAGGTGACTCGTCAATAACTGCGCTGCAATGAACGGCGCGCTGATCGCCAACAGGAGTGGGACAAAGAGTCTAAACTCGTTTACGTCGTCTCGGTTAAAGCCAGAATATGTGTCTAAATAGACCAATGAGAAGTGAAAAAAAGTCGCAACGAAACTTTTTTTTCTTGTTCTTGACTTTCTACCGTACTACAAATAACATGGTCTTATGACGAACGTTCTTCATTAAACCATGTTTCATTTTTTTTCAAAAATCTGTAAGACCGCACGGGCATGTGAAACCGTTCGCATTCTAAGGATTAGCTAGAAAACGCCTGCAACGCGTATTATACGACTTTTAGCGTCGGTGGAGTACTGGAGTGTGTGTTTAGTGCGCTGCAGGATACACATTCTACCATTATTTATTTAGTTTACTTTGAATAGAATTTCGAGTTTTGCTCTGCGTATCCTAAAGTAAGACCGCACGTCACAGCTATGGCTTGAGACCATAGTTCAAAAGTAGGCGTTTTTTGGTAGGCCTTTTGTAGGCCGCCTTTAGCGTAAGTTGTGTTACGGGCTTTCCATGTGATCTTCTTAGATCACTACTTTCATCAGAGACCGTCCGATCGTCCGAATCTGACGATAGTCCTATCGTAAGTTGTGTTATGGGCTTTTCATGTGACCTTCTTAGATCGTTACTTTCTTCAACGACCGTCAGATCGTCCAAATCTGACGGTTTAAATGAAAAGTCGCTCAAAACTCACAGAAAAATATTTTTTTGTCCAATTTTTTTTTCAAATTTAGACATGACGTTTAATTCTCTATCGATCCAGTGCAACTCAATCCTGTTACTATTTTATTTCATTTTGCGGCCAATACAATATGGGTCTTAAGGCCATATTGTATGTTTTGCATACAATAGGCATATTGTATGGGCGTACGGTCACCTACTTTTGAACTATGCTTGAGACTTTTGACCGGTTTGACCTTGGAACGCTGAACTTTGGTATTGAAAGCACGAGAAGAGCAAGACCAGCTCGCTCGTATTTGTCCATATTTGTCCGTACCGTAAGTTACGAAATACCGGCATTCCGAAAACAACCGATGTTTTGTTTTTTTTGGTATTGTCGGGCAGCTTAAAAAGTTTCCGGATTCCCTTAACCACTTCCCACGTGTTTCCTGACTGTACACGTTGAAAATATTTGTACTTTATCTGAACTGTCAACGTACGACTTTTTCAAGTCTTTATGTACTTTTTGCCCTGATATGCTCTGCTTCCTCCCAGATCTCTGTTTCCTTCTTTATCAGTTGCTGGCTTGCTGCTCATCCTCATGTGTGGCAACCTTTCCATTGCAGGTTGACGACCATTTTTTACATTTTCTTATTCTCCATATTTTATCACTTATAAGCGCTAGTTGTAGTATGTAGTTAAGTATGTGTGTTATTTAGTGAAGGATTATGGCATATTTTTGTGGTTCATTCTTCATAAACCAGAATCAGTCAAATTACAGTTTCACAAATATGCGGTTGTCAGAATCTCAGACTGTAGGTGATGTCTGTTTGATTGATACAAGAAAAAATGCATTCGAGCACGGGTTTCAAAAACTTTTTTTTTCAGCAAAGCAAAGTTATTTCCAAAGTTTGTGATGTAAAACTTCTTCTGCAGACTGTTTTTTTTTGCGGTTTGTTCTTAACTCAAGCCAGTGTAGGGTAGCTGAATTCAATGCGATATCTCTTTTAGTTTTTAAAGGTATTATCAGATTATTTCGTTCTGTTTTCAAGGCTGTATGGCCCATTTTATGAGTTATTGTTTATGGAAGTAAATAACTAAGAAGAAGAAAGATACTGTGCAATTTGATTCCATCCAGCGTTATTTTACGACATTGCAAGTTTTTTGTCTAAATTCTTCTCAGCTTTCTCGTGCTTTATGAATTTGAAGTATAGGAATGTAGTTGAATGATGTATGTTTTCGAATGTTATCTTGACTTCACGCAAGTGCCATTGGATGACATATTTCAGCTTCTTAGGTCCCCTGTCCTTAATAAAATGCTCGTTTAATTTGGAATGTAATTGCCTTTAAAAATGGCTGCTGGATCCATGGATAGTAACCTTGTGGATTCGCAAACGAATTTGTGTTATTGATGTGTTTAGTTACTTTGTTTTTTATGTCAAATTTGTTGGCAGGTATAGCAATAGGAGATGTTTATGTGAGTTTGCCTGGTTACCCTCCTTCGATCTTCGGTTTTTTCTCGCGACATTAGCCAACAACAAATTTCTCTTTACATGGTAAAATTATAAATGGAGACGATGCATTCACATGTGTGGAAATATTCTCTACTTGTTCATTTTCACCCTTTTTTGTCCTCCAGAATGGTGTGGTGGTCATCATGACAGTTAACACCTTCAAATGTGACATACAACTTGTCAGTTGCAACTGTCATTGAGAAGAATGACGTGATTAAGATTATAATGAAGTTCAGGTACCAGAGAGAATTGAGTGGAAAAGTGGTTGATCGTAGTTCTTCCTCCTTTCTCTCGTTTTGCCTCTTATGACATTGTTGACCAGTATTGTTTTTGTGTAACATAATTGTTGTTTGTTAAGACTATAAGTATAGGGCACATGTTGTTCTTGTATAACATAATACAAACTATCATATATATTTTTTAAGACTGATGTATGGGGCTTGTTGAGGGCATTGCCGGGCTTTTAGGATGGGACATTTAAGAATTTGAATGTTAAAATACCGACTGGGCCATCTGATTTGGTATCCCAACCTTCTGGAGACCTCAGCTCGCCAGGCTCCACTTTTCGTTCCTTGCCCTTTCAAAATCCAGATTGGTCGGAAAAGGTAAATTTTGCAGTTTTTCAACATTAAGTTTTTGTTTTTAATTTTTATTTTCTGTTTTTTGTTGTTGTTTTTTTGCATGTATAAAATGGGGACATTTGATTGTACTGTTGCAGACTGAGCAGCACTAAGTTTTCCATTTTAGGGCTAGAAGTTGAATGCATTTTTTTTCTGTCAAAGAACATGTGTGTGCTTGTACGAAATATGGTCCGGCACTCTTTATCTTGCCTTTACCTCTTTTGAAATGTTGAACATCCTTCGATCAGTCTCTGTGTGTTTATGTGTTCCTGATAATTGTAAATTTATTTTTTCTCATAGGTGCTTCAATCACAGGCTCTCTACTTGCCTCAGATATGTTGTAATTACTGTTTTTGTTCCTTCTGCAATCCTGAGGGCTTTGTTTCACGCAGTAAGATATAAACTGCTAGCTGTACTTTCTGCAATCTTTATTTTCTCCCTGACACTGACCGTTTTTTCTGGCCAATTGTATTTGAAGATGTTGTTATGTCAGTCATCTCTTTCTGGCTTTTCATTCTAGGAGTGCTCTCCCGTGACAGTGTATGAGGATTGATTTGTTTGGCGATGTCAGTAGTGAAGGAGTGGTAAAGGAATGGAGAGGAAAGAGTGAGAGGGAAACAAAAGGTGAAAGAGAGGTGAAAGAATGTCCATGGTATTGGGCTGAAACACTTCAACTTACGGGGGCTTCTTTCCTCTCTTTATTCAATTTATTCATGCCTTAGATAGTTTTATGTGTCTCTTCCTCCCTCTCTATCCTCTCCCTTCCTCTCTCGCTCTCCTTCTCTCCCTCTCTCCCTCCCTCTCTCCTCTCCCTCTCTCCCTCCCCCTCTCTCTCTATAGATATACATATATATATAATGTGAGGAGAGAGCTAGAGAGAACAGCCTGGCACTCTCTCTCTCTCTCTCCCTCTCTCTCTTTCTCTCTCACCATATTGAACCCTACAGCAATATTTTACAACCATTTGTATCCGTTAATGGGAAAAAAATGGTAGAACACCCATAGCACGAAAGTGACGCCAAGCTAGGTGAAAGCTTTGTCAAAAACGACAAAGGAAAAAGCATCAAGGACACCATTGGAAGACTATGATTCGGATTGCACCGGCTTTCTCTTGGTCAGGGGTCAGCTAATAAGGGAAAGAAGCGTCAAAGATGTCATTAAAACTTTATGAATTGGTGCAGTATGAATTGGATTGCACGGATATTCTCCTGGTCAGATGTCGGCTTGTAACGAAACAAGCATCAAGTATGCAAGTGAAACACTATGAATTGGATTGCACCGACCTTCTCCTGGTCAGGGGTCGGCTTGTAAGGAAAAGAAGCAGCAAACTCCGCCATGGCTGCGTCGTCCTTTGCAGCATACCTGGGTCGAGTCTGCTTCAAACGCTGAACATGGAGCTCCATCATCTCCACCACCATGCGACGAATAGCCTGTTGACCCTTCGACTTCTTCTTCTCCCATTGCGTGGTGTCTTTCAGCTTACTCAATCTCACTTTTCGTGAAGTGTCAATATCTCTGTAGCCATTCTCACACATTGCAACATTGAAACAAGACACATTAGAACCTTTGAGAACATCCTCAGACATCATATATCCAAACAAGAGTTAAAGTGCTGGGACAATTGATAAATCAGTATACTGCAGTGGAGTTACTTTCTTAGTGATTCTTTTTCACCATCTAAAGTGAAATAACATTAAGGAGGTTACTAATGATAAATTGTTATAATGTGGTCAAGTGTCTTCGTTAGCGGTTCCTTTTCCTTATCAACAATAAAGTGACATTAAAAAGGTTAGGAATGAATGCCAGCTATTTCTGTGGAATCATGACAGTGATAGACAACTTCGAAATGTAAAAGCAAAGGGAAATAAGCCCAGTACCTCGATGCTCACAATTAAGCAAAAAAATGCTGGGGTAAATTAAACTACACTGTGAACCACTATTAGCATTAATTACAGTAATTCGGTCCCGGTTTCCTCTTGAACACACATGAAAGTTATTAATTCTAATTGTTTTTTTCCTAACAAACAAAAACAATAATCATCCACCTCCTTCAAACCAGAAACTATTATTCACACTCAAACAGTCCTCATACTGATTATTTCTTAACGATAATAACAATTCACGGAGTATCTTATTAGTGCATCCAAACATCCTAAAATTTACGAGCTATGGTGCCTTTGTTCTACTAATGTCAAGAAACTGAATCAACTTTGGTAGGGGTATCGAAATGCAGAGATCTATATGGACTAACCTCAAAAAGGTTCAGTCAAATGAAGTCGTGTTGGTCACTTATGGGAGAAAACGTTGAAACAAAATTCTAGTTTCAAACAACTCTCTGTAGAAACATTATCACATTTGGTCCTGTACAAGAGCAGTAAAATTGCTCGGCCCCGAAATGTCGAAGAATATATAGAAGGTCAGTTCATATGCGCAACTATTAATGGCAAAAATGGTTGCTAACGCCAAAGAGGCTTGAAAAGAGAGAAACAATAAGGCACGACTTGTTTGACCTAACAAACAAAAGAATTCCTCCAACTTAAGAGAAAAGGTATAACAACCCAGATCAGTGGGTTTGCAATGTTAAAGAAACTTCGCAATGTTTTTTAGTACATTGTTGTTCAGGTGAACGGAAACAGGGTTGAACTCTGCTTTCGGTATACCAGGGCTGCTCACTACTAACCAATTAGAAGAGCACTTTTCTTAGCCTGATTTATGTTTCGAATTGCTAACATATCTCGAGCATGTGAGAGAATTGCCCAAAATTTTCTGGGTGTTCTTTGCTCCTCTCCGCATCCCCCCCCCCCATTTTCTTTTACAAGTTCTGTTCCCTCTACGCTAAAATCCCGTGTGCAAAATGGGAAAACACAGCATATACTTGGTTCTTGGACAGACTTTAAACTACTAATCGATTGGTCGCAAATCTTATAGTGTGCTGCATACATTGCCCTTCCATAAACTTTGAATAGAAATAAAAAATTGAGTGACGTATCAATCACTCTAATTCGAGTAATGTTCCCACTAGTACAAATTAAGTCAGAAGACTACAAGCCACCATGTCTCCCTTCTAAATTAGTATTTTAAGTTCTAATTCCGCATTTACACTAATCATTCCTTTACGATAATAGTGATAGGCAGTGTAGTGCGAACAAGAACATCCAACGAATCCTGAATCCTGACGCAAAATTCGAGTAGAGAAAAGAAAGGAAAAAATAAAACAGGAAAGGGAAGCAAATGTTATGGGCTTAAGATTCCTCACACAGCAAACTTGTAAAGAACTTTACGTGCCTCCTTTGCTGACACCTTTGCTTCTCCATCAGCAAATTGCAAGTATACATATCGTACTGGCTTGGTCTTGCCAGCAGGAACTTCCTTCTTAAATTTTAAAAACTTTGAAATGCCGTACTTATAATGTACCACAAAATCGCCAGGAAGAAGCAAGTCTGGATCAAGAGTGTAGCTTAGACTTGCTAAACCCTTCGGAGTCGCCTCTTTCTCCTCAGCTTTGGTAGAAACCGGTGATAATCCTTCTTCAGTTAAACTCTCCTCATCTCCTTCTTCACCCACATCACTTTGTTTGTCCTTCTGAGTTTTTCTCCTCAAAGCTTCCAAACCTCCCAAGGCCCGGCTCCTTTGCTCGGCAAAATTCTTTCGAAAGTCGGACGAGTTTTCTCTCTCTTTCTCTGACTCAAATTTTGTCTCTTGGAGAGCGATGTTTTCCTTCCATTCCTTACTTGCTTTGTATTGTAATTGCAGCTTTCCATTTTCATTAGAATGCTGCCCAAGAGCTGATGGCAAAGGAGGCAAATCTGTAAGAGCGCTTGAGGCGCCAAAAATTGTGACCTTTGTCACATTGGAGGATTTTCTTGCCAGTAAAAGTGTCTTGTGATGATATTCCGTGGTCCTTAAAGGATTTAAAAAAGCGTTTGAAGGCAAAACAATGCCCCCTGGACAGCGGAAATAACAAAAAGCCATCGTATACTGAAAACAAGTACACTTTTATAGAAACTCAAACCTTTGGTAAGTTCAAATGATGAATTTTGAATGCCATTTACGTCAAGAATAAAGAAACATACTTAAATAAATCGACAATAGTTACTGTACAACCAGAAGTAAGCAAATTCGATTCACTTTCTTAATAAATTACACAAGTGCAATCAACCTAGCATTGATTAGAAAAATAAAATATGAAATTGAGTGATGTAAGGCATGCCAATAAGTACTACGCATAATAATTAATAAACATTGGAATAAGACTCTCCAGCTGATTCTAGGTTTAGCTAAACCCCTTACTGCAATTCTCAGGTTAATTCTCCAGCGGTCATTTCTGCATTCAACATTTCGAAAGCGTTCGAAAAGTGCGGATTTTTTATTTTTATTTTTCACTGGAGGCTCGCACGAAATCAGCTAATGGTGATGTCGGTCCAGTTTTTCAATGACTGGGCAGTTTACGTCATCCAGATCATGATCCTAAGGTTTGAAACAGAAACAGCTGGAACGGAACGGAGTTGATGGAACATCAACTCTTGTCATCCGTAATTTCTTGTTAGGGCACTTTCCCATGTAACCGATTGTTTCTAGCGAAGATTCTCCGTACTACTTTCAGAGCATTGTAATTACAGTGCAAAAAATCTAAGGGTATGTCCCCATGTGCATAAGTAAGGGTTTTTTTCTGTCGTTTTCCTATAAAACTTAACGCCGTACTGCCTAAGGGTACGGCCCCATGTAGTTGTAACTTAGCGTACTTACTTTGGAATTTAGCGCGGATCCGGCGGACCCAGATTTCAAGTGTCTCTATGTATTCTCTCGAGATTGTTACTTAAGTTTGTGACGACTGTATACGTCAACAATACCCATGACGGCTGTCACCGTATACAATTTGTCTTTGCCGCACCGTATTTTTTCGAAACTTTTTGAAGCGTCGCAAGACACATCGTAATTTTTGAAACGGTTTGGCATGTCGCGTGTCATTGCGTGACATCGTAGACGTAGAGCCTTGCAACCGTGGCCAAAGGTCGCAAACGGTCAACCGAAACCGTGACCGACCGTTAACCGACCGCCCGCGCCGGATCCGGAACGGATTCAGTTGCCAAATTTTGGGGGTCGGGCAGTTACGGTCGGTTGACTCACCAGGAAAAAAAAAACGGTCGGCTACGGTCGGTCAAACAAAAAACCAAAAAAAAAGAAAATTTTGTACTTTTTTTTTCCAACATTATTGTTCTTTGTACTTTTGGTATCGTGGAAGTACGTGGCATCATGATTAGCGTCGCAAATCCGACACAGTACACCGCGCATCGTAATTAGAGTAATGAAAAAATTAGAGTAAAAAAAGAGAAAAAAATAATTAGAGTAATTTACTTTAATTTATGTGATAGAACTGTTTCAAAAAGGAATTTACTCTAATTTATGCGGTGTACTCTAATTTGGCAAGCTAATATCCTCTACTTTAAATAAGGTATTCGTACAGAATCTGAAAAAACGTACAGTTTATCGTCACTATGACGTTTGCACTACGCGGTTTGTTAAAACGCATTTACATGATAATGACCTGTTTTAAATCATTATTTGTACTTTTTTACTTATAGAAGTACAATTTTGCACGGTCGGACGTCGTCCGTACTCCACACTATTTAAAATGAACCTATATTAGAATTAAAAATGCTAATTAAACCTTACCTTAAATAGCATAATGAAAAAATTAGAATCATTTACTCTATTTGATGTGATAGAGTCGAAATTTCGAGCGACCGAATTAGAGTAATTTACTCTAATTACGATTCGCGGTGTACTGACACTATTCATTTCGAATCTTACAAAAAGATAAGGGCCGCAAATCGTAATCTATTGTAAAGTGTTAATAATGCACTTTATGCGGTGTTTCCAAAAATATGTCAAATTATTATATCAATATAACGCGACAGATCGTAATTATTGGCTTACTCATACATCGTACATTATTGCAAAGTGCTAATTATGCATTTTAGGGTATGTCCCCATGTACTTGTAACTTAGTGAACTTACTTTGTATATTAGCGCGGATCCACCGGACCCGGTTTTCAAGTGTCTCTATGTGTAAGAACGTAATCGTAACTTACGTTTGTGACGATTGTATACGTCGACAATACCTGTGACGGTTGTTAACGTCTACGATCTGTGTCATCGCACGTTATTTTTTGGAACTGCTTGTGACGTCGCATGTCTTACCGTGACATGGTAGACGTACCGCCTTCCAGCCTATGAAGTTTCACGGTTGAAGACGATGCACTTTGCCTTCGCGTCGCCTGTTCGCTCGACGTGAAATGGCATCGAAATTTCGAGACCCCTACAAAAAAAATTTGGTACTGAAAGAAAACAGACAAAATCAAACAAATTGTGTACTTCTCTTCGTCGTATTGAACGCAAACGTACAAAACATAGCGAATTCTGTACTTTTCTTTGCCCTTGGAAATCGTATGATTTTTTTTTTAATTACGGCACGTGCGAACATATGTTCCTATTTGTTTATAGAAAATCCCTAGTTTTAAAACACATCGCGCAAGTGTTTTAAAGATAAGGTTTAAGATGATGCTTTTTGTCGTCGAAGTGGGTCGAAAAACACAAGACGACAAATTTTCGTACATCCTAAGTTCGAGGATGACGCAAATTGTACTCTACAAATTTGCGATTCCTTCGTACGGTAGGAACTTAGGCAGTACGGCACTAAGTTTTACACGAAAACGACAGAAAAAAAACCCTTACTTATGCACATGGGGGCATACCCTTATATTGCGTTTCCACAAATATATCATATTATTAAGTCAATGTCACGCGACATGTAGTCATTATTAGTTAATAAATCAGCGGAAATCAAATTATTACGTAAATTCCCAAGACAAATCCTAATTATTAGCTTACTCACATGTTTCAAACAATAAATCGACAAATGGGAATGCTATTTAAGTTAGAAAAACTTTACCACAATTCAAACAAAACCTAGTCATAGACCAAAATGGACAAAAGCAATCTCGCTTCTCTTAAGACTACAATCCAAAACGAACTTCAAAAATCAAAAAATGGTGAAACTGCTCAGTATTACCTAGTGAAAAAAAGCACGGCCACTAAAGTTGTTGGAAAAAATTTGAACATGTCTATGAAACTAAAACATCAAACAAATACATAGTAAAGGGGGGAGGTTTAGTGGCTTGTAATACATGTTTCGTAGTTTATCAATACAAGTCAACAAACGGTACTTCAACAATTAACACTCACACATGTTTAGCTTTGGGCGACATGGATAGTTCTAGAGGAATTCTTCGTAATTTTCTTTCAAAAACGGAGGCGAAAACAAGTGACTGAAAAAAAATTGCGAAAATGGTGGCGTTGATGTGTTGCGAGGACCTTCGACCATTTTCGATGGTCGACGGTTCAGGTATGATTTATTTTGAATTCCATTTAGGATGGCGTTAATGTATATGTCATTATAACTTGTTTTGTTGATAAAGTTATATTATTGAGCTTCATCACTATTTTTTATCTATAATTTATATTCGTACGCTTATTTTTATTTTTTTATTATTGTTTGGTTTGTCATGATGTTATTTTGATATAAACCTTATTTATTGATCATGGTTAATAGTTGTATGTTATATTCTTATTCTTTTTTTTTGTTCCCAAGTTTTCAAGCATTTTGTCAAGCATTATTTGATGTTGGTGTTTCGTCCAACAAAAGTGTTGACATCGACCAACTACTCCCGTCCGCCAATGGCGTAAAAAACTACATTATATCTTTTGCCAAAGATATCCGTAATTTGATCATCCTAAAACTTAAAGAAAATATTGATAACAATATTTTCGTCGCATTTACGACCGATCTCTGGACCGAGACAATAAAAAGAACCTCATTCATATCAGTAACGGCTCATTTTATTGACAACTAATTTAAACTTCATGCTCGGACGCTTCAAGTCGATAATTTTCCGGAGGAAAAACATACCGCGGAAAATGTGTTAACGGCTTTCAAAAAATGTTTGACCAATTTTGAATTGTCCAATTTTGATGTTTTGGCAAATCGTTGCGTTGTTGTGACTGACAGTGGCTCTAACACGTGTGCTACTTAAGGTCTACCGAGTATGTTTACTTGGATACCTTGCGCGGACCATAAAATTGCTACAATTGTGACAATGATTTTGAACAAGAGCCGAACTTCCAAAAAATACAAATACGATGTGGAAGTTGCTGAATTCTTTTATCTAATAGATGCGTGTAAATCATTGGTCACGTTTTTCAAATAGAGTAATTTACAAAATCTTTTGAAAAACACTTTAAAACAAGAAAACGCAACGCGGTGGAATTCTTTGCTCCGAATGCTTAAGAGTAGTTACGATGCATTCAATGAGATAGGACCAATCGCTCAAGCAAAAAATAAATTGATACTTTTTGCTTGTATCGATAAGACTCACCTAATCGAACTTATTCGATTTTTTTAAAGGTTTCAAGAAGCGACCCTAAAGTTGGAAAAGTTAAAAAAAACCAACTTTACATTTGGTTTTGTTTGAACTAACGTCTTTGCATAATCATTGTCAAATATGAAAAACATCTTACAATGACGGTGAAAAAGAATGCCCAACCGATCCCCCAAAATTGCAAAAATTGAAAGAACTTTTTATGAAATTTGCGTTAGCGAAGTTGGGCTTTCATGAGTATCATATTATCGCGGCTCTCTTAGATCCCCAACAAAAACAAAAGCTTGAAATAATTGGGGTATCGAAAACCGAAATTGAAAGCGTTAGGGTCAAACTTCGAGAACTTGCTAACGACCTAGGGGGTGACGTTGATTTCAGTAGTCCTCAACGTATCACAAAAAAACGAAAAATATCACAAAATATGGACGGTTTCCACAAATTTGTTGGTGAGAGCGATGACAAAAATAAGGTTTTTATTACCACCCACAAAAAAACGCTCGTTAGTGACGAATTGAAAAGTTATTTTTATTTAAAATTAACCAACGACGAAAAAATTGAACTTTAACATACTTCAATGGTGGAAAAAGAAATCATATGTACCTGCGAAAGATGGAGGATTTCCTATTCTAGCCGGTGTTGCTAGATCTATTCTAGCTATTCCGGCTTCTAGTTCCATGTCGCAATGTTATTTTTCGGATGCCTGGAACACGGTAACAAAGAAGAGGAGCGCACTAGCGGCTTCAATTGTTAGTGATATTTTATGTGTTAGATCCAGCCGAGATCTTTTAAATGCATAGTTTTTTGTTTCGTTTTTTTTCTAATTATTGTTATTTTTTTAGTATTATATATATATATATATATATATATATATATATATATATATATATATATATATATATATATATATATATATATATATATATATATATATATATATATATATATATATATATATATATATATTATTTTCACAATTTTTCTATTGTTTATCTTTTTTTTTTTCTTAAACCGGAATGTTTATTTTTACCAAATTACCAAAGCGAAGTATTTATACCACATTTAAATTTATATATTTTGTGTAATTTTTAGGTTTGAGGTTGAGAATTTGTATAATAGAGTCGAAAATATGACAAGGTTGTGATTTGATTTTTCATATATTTGATACTACAAAATATGTTTTGATTTTTTTGCTCATCACAATGTGTTTCTTGCTAATTGATTTTCTATGTGAAAAACTAAGATTTTTTTTGTAAACATTCATAATTAAAACTTTACATTTTTTGCATAATTCATAACATAGTATTGTAGTCGAAAGAAAAACTGTCCGAAAAATTGTAGCGAAAAATTTAGATTTGCGAGAGAATAAACATTAACATCACAAAATAAAGTTAACAATATTATTTAAAGACGTGGACTATAACCTGCCACGTCTCTTTGCATTAAATAGTATCATTAATCATAATTTTCCATTAACACTACACCGCGAATCGTAATTAGCGTTATTAACGCTAATTCCGTCACCACGAATTCTGACCCAAAAACCTTATAAAGAGTAAATAACTCTAAAATTTTCTTTACATTATTTAAGGTAGTTTTTTAATCAACGTTAACAACTTTAGTATAGTGCCGTTTTAAATAGTGTGGCTTACGATCGGTGTCTGACCGTGCAAAATTGTACCGTATTAACGACAAAAGTACAAAAAATGATTTAATACATGCCGTTATGATGTAACTGCGTTTTCACAAACCGCGTAGTGCAAACGTCATAATGACGTGAAATTGTACGTTTGTCAGATTCTGTATGTGTACCTAAAAATCAGATAATTATGACGTGAAATTGTACGTTTGTCACATACTGCAAAACGAATAATTATTATTGACAAAAACCTAAATTAGAGTTATTGATTAACTAGAGTACAACTTTGTTTTGGAAAAACGAAAAAATCTATATTGGAATGGATAACATTAATTATTTATTTAGGATGATTACGATTCGCGGTGTAATAAATGCTTAACGTTAATAACAATGAGTGTTGTAATTTTGTACCTTTTCGGTTACGGGCGGGCACGGTTAGTCGCTAGAAATCGAGTTTCGGTTTTTTTTTTTTTTCATAAACAACGGTCGGTTAACGGTTAACAATTGTGGAGCGTGACAAAACTCGGTCGGGCGTCGGTTACTCAGATGTTGAAAAAAAAAAACGGTCGATTTCGAGTATGAAATTTTTTGACTTTTGCGACCTCTGGCCGTGGCTGTACGACATGCCTTTGCGTAAACCTCGCCTGTCCGGCCGCCATGACTTCGCAAATTTTTCACCTTCGCAGATTTTTCAACTTTGCATGAAATGACATTGCAGGATTGAGACCCCTGCAAAAAATAACTGTACAAGGTACTACCGGACAAAACCCAACAACCCTGTATTTTTTTTTCGTCATTTTTTTTTGAAAAAAAATCACACGTGAAAAATTGTTTTCCTATTGGTGTAAACGGATTTTACTTAGCTTCAAACACATTGCCCATGTGTTTTGTGATAACTTTGACGATGACGTGACAGTGGGTCGAAAAAATGCAAGACGACAAATTTGCGTACATCCTAAGTAAGAGAATGACGCAAATTGTACTAAACAAATTTGCGATTTCTTCGTACGGTCGCAGCTTAGGCAGTACGGCGCTGAGTTTGAGAAAAAAACGACACAAAAAAATCCAAACTTAGCCACATGGGGCCATACCCTAAGTTGCAACCGTACGAAAGAATCGCAAAGTTGTAGAGTACAATTTGCGTCACCCTCGAACTTAAGATGTACGAAAATTTGTTGTCTTGTGTTTTTCGACCCACTTCCACAACAAAAAACGCCATCTTCAAATTTATGTTTAAAACACATGCGCGATGTATTTTAAAACTAGGTGTTTTCGATAAACAAATAGGAACATATATTCGCACGTGTCGTAATTTTCGAAAATTTTCATACGATTTTCAAGGACAAAGGAAATTACATAATTCACTATGTTTTGTCCGTTTGCGTTGAATATGACGAAGAAAAGTACACTATTTGTTTAGTTTTGTCCGTTTACGTTCAATACGTCTCGAAATTATGATGCCATTTCACGTGGACCGGACAGGAGACGCGAAGGCAAAGCGCATCTTCTTCGACCGTGAAACTGCACATGCTGGAAGGCGGTACGTCTACAATGTCACGGTAAGACATGCGACGTCACAAAGCAATTCCAAAAAATAACGTGCGACAACACAGATTGTAGACGTTGACAACTGTCACAGGTATCGGCGACATATAGAATCGTCACAAACGTAAGTTACGATTACGCTCTTACCATAGTTCAAAAGTTGGATTTTTTATGGTAGGCCTTTGGTAGGCGCACAAAACTTTGCACAAAACTCGCGCCACGTAGGCATACTGTATGTGTGTGTGCCGTGCACACTCTTGTACGAACGTCTGAATCTGATGTAAGATCAAAGTAAAGCTCACTTCGCCGGACGGAAATTTTTAGCGAACTGACATGGCGGTGGATGACATTCTGTGGGAAAAAAAACCGGGAAAAAAAAAAAACGCGGACGGGCAACTAAACAAAATTTCGAAAAAATTGCGATGGAGTTAAAATGAGCGCGGTGGAGAGCGGTGAGAGTGCGACGAGAGAGATTACGGACAGTTCATATCTTTTTCGGAAAGTTGTTTCGCAGCCACCAACGGGGTTGGTCCGTAGGTTTTGGTAATTTTTTTGGCACTGTGGTATTTTATTTTTTTTATCGTCCTATACTGCCTGGTTGGTCAATTTGAGGCTTTATTTAGTGTAGGCCTCAAAATTGCAGACGCTAATATGACAGATTGTCCTTTCGTAAGATGTGTTATAGGCTTTTCATGTGATCTTTTGAAATCGCATACTTTGATCAGCGACCGTCCGATCGTCCAAATCTGATGGTTTAAATATAAAGTCCCTCAAAACTCACATAAATATTTTTTTTGTCCGATTTTTTTTCAAAATTTAGACATGTTGTTTAATTCTCTATCGAACGATGCGCAATTCAACCCTGTTCCTATTTTATTCCATTTTGCGGCCAATACAATATGGGTCTTAAGGGCATATTGAATGTTTTGCGTACAATAGGCATAATGTATGGGCGTACGGTCACCTACTTTTGAACTATGGTTCTTACACATAGGGACACTCGAAAACCGGGTCCTACTGATCCGCGCTAAAATACAAAATAAATTCACTAAGTTACAAGTACATGGGGACATACCTTAAGGGTACTTTCGCATGTAACCGAAACTTAGTCTTGTTACTTTGTCTTTTAGCGGAGATTCTCCGTACATATTTCAGAGCATTCGTATGTAAACAAATGAAATAGTAACTTTAGATTATGACGGATGTAGACGTGGGTGTAATTTGTGACGATTGTAGACGTGTAAAAAACTCGCGACAATTGATGACATTTACAAAATAGAGACGGTTGTAGACGTCTACCTACTTGTGACATTGTAGATGTCTAGGGTTCGTGACATTTTGACGTCACGCGTACTTATGATAACGTCGACGTCACAAATTCCAAAACAATCCGCCATGGTTTCCCGATTTTGTTTTTTTCGTCCGTACTCATTCTACTTGCCACCAAAATAAGCTAAAAGACAGCCAAAAGAAATATTTTTTATAGATACTTCATTTGATACCTTTCTTGCCTTTTTTCATTGCAAGAATTTTGAGATAGACTCGTTGCTGGGAGAAGGAGAGAGAGAGAGGCGCTTTCACGCACTTCGCTTTTGCGAAATGGCGTCCGTTGGTCGAAACCCCCTCCACGGCCCCTGTACGGAAAAAAAGCGCACGGGAAAAAGTCACGCACAGGCCGGAAACGTGCGGTGGTTTTTTTTTTGGTACTTCGCGCTCAAAAATTGTAAAAAACTTCCGGCACGTACGACAACATCTGCCTATTCGTTTACCTCGTGGAACTTTGTTTAAAATCACCTCGCGAGGTGATTTTACATAAAGTTTGAAGATGAGCTGGAAGGACGCGAAATTGGATCGAAATGCGCTCGATGACAAATTGCTTCGCCCTAGACGACAAATTGCAGTACATTTAAAGTTGTAAGGAAACGCAACTTGTACGGTGTCAATTTCATTTTTTGGTACGGCTGCGGATTTTCTCATTTTTTTCTAAGGGTGAAGTTCCATCAAGCGAAAAGTGACGTTTCTAACAGAAATCCGCGACTCTCCTTACCAGATCGTACCGCCTATTTTGTTTTTATACGAAAACCAACATTACAGAGAATCTTGCCGATACTCTCTGAAGGTCTTGGAGGTAATACTGGCCGTCGGATGTTCATCTGCGATGAGTTCGCTTCAATTTTCTCTGTTAGACTCAACCCACTTCGACGAGGTGGGTTGGCATACACAGAAAAAAAAATTGTGACACGGTGGACAATTAAGCTACGTGTCATGATGGAAAACCAACGAAAAATCTTAAGATTTCCACATGACACGCGGTTTCCAAAATATAAACGAAACTAAAAACGAAATTTCGTAACATTCCCTCGTCACGCTATTTTCGGTAACTTTTGTTCGTCACACTATTTCTGTCAAAGGACTTTCGTTATGTTCGAAAACTGAAACCCTAAAAAATGAGCTGGAGTCGTCTGCAAAATGTATACAAGTTTTGTCGTATGGTCACGTCGTACGCAGGTGCATGGTACGCAAGTCAAGATTTGAAGTTAAGTTTGTCGGTGCTAAAAATCTGAAAGATATTCAATATCGGATAGTTGCTTGCGTGGCGCCAGTCAATTTAGAACACGTGGCTTACAGACTCTACGTGATGGAACTTCGACTGAGGGTAAGGTTCCATTAGGGGAAAAATGCCGTTGAATACTGAAAGCCGTACTCTTCGTACAGTACCGTACCAAAAAAAATAAAATGTCAGAAAAACAAGCCTACTGAATGAGGGATTTGATTCTCCACGTTTATGGGCGTAAATGTGGACCGTCGGATGCATAATCGGATACTCCATCGTCTGACACTTTCAGTTCGCAACAAGTGACCCGGAGTAGGTCAATTCTTAGCGCCTGAACGAATAACATCGTGCCTCGTGGAAAAGTGAACAAATATCCACGACGACCGCATGACCAGGTGGGTACACGTCGCATATGACATGTGCCTTCCGCCAGGGAGGATGCGAGGCCACCGGAAGACGCAAAAAAATCTTTGACGGAGGATATTGTTTCACGCGATCCACTAACCATTTTGACATTTTCGTACGCATTTACAAATCTTAAGTTTCGTCCGCTCGTACAGATTTTATTCAATAAGTCGTACGAGTCACTTTTTACCTTCGCTGGTACGAAAACGTGGTCACAATTTGCTGCCAGATATTCTCTGAAGATTACCAGAATCGTATTATTTTACTACGTGGCCAAATCAAAGTGTGCCACGCAAAAACAAATGTCGTTTACTGACCCGACACAATGGAACGGTCGCTTCAGTAAACGAATTTTTTATGTTTACAGAGACCGCCTAATGGAACAACGCTCTCAATCGACCCGGGCAGTAGAGTTGGCCGTACAATTACAGAAACGTATGATGGAACTTCACCCTAAGTTATGGAGCAAAACGACAGAAAGTAACTAACTTTAGCACATGCGAAAGTACCCTTACCCTTTAGGGTACTTTCGCATGTGCTAAATTACAGTTAAGTGTTAATAATTTTTTCGCCACTTAAAGCATATTTTATCCGTACACAATTGTCCGATTTTCAATTTAAAACAGCCAATCGGAAGCTGAGAATCTTATCTTTCAATCGCAATCCTCGGATGCACAATCCGACGAGAAAAGATGTTATAAGCGACGAAAAAAACATTAACACTAATAGCGATTCACGGTGTACTGTACTGAACCTTCGAAGTAGAAGCGCTGTGACGACACAATTCGTACATTCTCGCTGTACGTGTCCTTTTCTTACTTTTGATTGTACGATATAAGCATTTCACAGCATACGTGGTTAGTGTTTGGCAGTGCTCCCTTCACAACTCTCAGTAGTCAGCTCCATTAGGTTTCCAGGTTCCTTCATGGTTCCTTTTTTCTCACTCTTTATTCCACCCTTTAAAGTAAAATTTCCCTACGTTATTTCATTTTGGAAATGGAAAGAGAAAGTGACGTCCGTAAATCTTTTCAATTTTCAACTGTTCACATTCCTCCTTATAAACAAGTGTGGTTACCGAATCTTGGCGTTTGGGCTATGCTTCCCTCCGCTATGAGTAATAATAATAAAACTTCTAAAAAAGAAGATGATATCTCTTTGAATAAGAACCCTGGGGCTTCTTGTAGCAAAACTGACGAAAAAGGAGACAAAGGCTTTTCTTTGCAAGAACAAACTCAAATTCATGATCATATTGGAACGAGAAGAAAGTTCTATAATTTCTCTGCTTCTGATATTTCACAAGGAAACTCTATTCATAGACAGAGGGAGAATTTTGATACACCGAATCACGAGCTTCGTGACTTTCACCCTGTTTCTCAGTCAGCTTGTGATTTGCCACCTCAGCAAGAATTGTCTTCTTCTGCAGTTGAAAATAGCAATAACTTAGAAACCCTAGGTTCTCCCTGCTCTGTTCCATCCAGTTCATTTTTAACAAATCAAAACAGTTTAGCCGAAGATGTAACTGGAACATGTATTGAAAACGCCTTCACAGGATGCGAACAATCTCCTGATGCTGCAGTGGAAAAAGTAGGATCTTGCTCACTGCCAAAATTTGACGATCCAGATAGAAATGACTCTGGCCCTTGTCCAATTTGTTTAACGGCCATTGCACCGGAATCGAAAGCAATTTTGAAATTCTGTCTCCATACCTTTTGTGTCGGTTGTATTAGTCGATGGAGTAAAATTCGCCGCTTTTGTCCTCTTTGCAAAGGAAGGTCGTTTGTACGGTTTTCCGAGAACTTCCGAAATCTACAAAGTCGGTGCTCGGAAAGCCGTACATTATTCGAACGTCCGTCTGTTGCGGAAGTGATTTTTTTTCCGGTGGGAATAGGCTATGAGAGAAACGCAAATCCTACGCTCCCCAAAAAGAAAACAAACGGCAGAGCAGCCGGAAGTCAGAGGATACAAGAGACGGGGAGGGGAGGGGAGGGAAGGGAACGGGAGGGGTTCTGATCGTAAAAACCAACCCCGAAGTAAGGAATGCTTTGCTGGGTGTTGTTACTTTTTGGTTTAATAATTTAAACGTTTAAATCCTGTTAAAACGGGCGTTTTAAATGATCAGGCCATCGGACAGCTTCAATATGTTTTTTTAAACCACATTGAGATTAAAATTGTGTATGTTAATACTTAATACTAACCTGCGTGGAGGGAGAACAGAGAAAAAAATATATGTATATGCTCATACAATTACACGTCATTAAATACAATGCAGTACAATACTGTACATTATTGTAGAATGTAGTACTCCACTGCAGTACGATACATTCCAGTAGAACAGCACTGTACTGCAGCAAAATACAGCGTTGTTCAGTGCAGTATTACTGCTGTAGTAGAGTACAGTGCAGTACTACTGCACTGCACTACACCGCGAATCGTTATTAGTGTCAAAGTTTAAATAGGGTTGAAGAAAATTTACCGTACTTGATGCTAATTAAGAATTTGAAATTTTTCAAAAAAAAGTGTATTATAATTTCGGCGTTAATGCTAATTTGGGAACAGCAAAAATGGAATATTCGCCGTACGATTATATACATTAATATATGTATCCAAACAAAATATAAGAAATCGTACGTCGTCGCGAATTTAAAATATACGTACATACCATACTAAATTTCGTGTCAGGCTAATCCCGTTTTTTTTAGCGCACGTTCTTATGAGTGCGCGTCTGATTTAGGGTGAATTTCCATTAGACGAAAAGTGAGTTGTTTACAGAAATTCGGACCTCTCCGTACTACGCCGTACCTCTTAATTTGTTTTTATAAGGAAAACAACATTACGGAGAATCTTGCCAGTATTCTCCATAAATCTGGGAGTTAACAATGACCGTTGGATATTTTTTCGCCAAGCATTCGCTTCGAAAGTTTTTGTATTTGGTGATGTACCTCGCGAGGTACATCACCAATTACATAAAAAATTGAGCCGCGACACGTTGGATAATGAGCATACGTGTCAAGCTGGCGACCAACGGAAATCACAAAATTTCGCACACGATATACGCTTTCAAAAATCCAACAGAAAATACAAACGAAATGTCGTAACGCACTTTCGTCGCGCTCTTTCTATTAGCGCCCGTTCGTCACACTATTTCTGGCAACGCTCATTCGTCAAGCGAAAAAACAGGAACCCTAAAAATATGAGGTGGTATCTGACAAGGCGTCTTCAAATAGAACAAAAGTTGTGTTGCACGATGACCTGGTACGCACGTACATGGTACGCAAATGGAGATTTTTGGTCGGTGTGAAAATCATTGACGATTTTCAATATCAAATCTATAGTTACGTGGTGCCACTCTTTTGCTAACACGTGGACTACAAACTCTGCGCAATGGAACTTCGTTCAAAGTGTAACATCCTGTAATGTTGGTCGTACGATTACAGAATGTCGTAATGGAACTTCACCCTTAATTCATTTTTTTGTAAGTTTTCACTTGTAAAGGTACATTTATGTACGGTCTGACATCGACCTTACACCACACTATTTAAATTTTACTGTACTTTCAGGCTTGACGCTATTTTGTACGGTACCTTAATTAACGTCAAGGAAAAATTAAAATCATGTATCCTATTTGAAAAAAAAAATCAAAATTTTAAGAACCCAAATTAGAGTTATTGACACTAATAACGATTCGCGGTTTACTGTACTGCATTGTAGTGCAATGCAGTGCGGTACAGTACACCTCCAATCGTTATTAGCGTAGTGTACGCTAATTTTGTCCCGCTTTTTTTTTTATTATTCTCCATTGTTCATTCTATTTTTTTCTTTACTCTATTTAGGGTTAATTTTTTAGTACCGTACAAAATGGAAGTACGCCATCAGTCAATTAGTGTGGTGTACATACAGTGTCAGACCGTACAAAATTGTACCTTTTTAAGTGAAAAGGTATAATTAATGAGTTTTAGTAACCGCCGACGCATGAGAATGTGCTTTATAAAAAGGGGATATATTCGGGTTGGCAAATATCAAGTTCGCACATATTCGTCCAGCAACCACGTTTCGACTGTGTGAACGTACGATTTGTGTACGATTTATCAGATTTTGTACGAATACCTATATTAGTGTAAGCATGTTTGCGACCTACATTTTTATTTTTCAAAGACCCAAATTAGAATTATTAAACAATTAGGGTAAGGTTCCATTAGGGAAAAAATACCATTGTCTACTGAAAGCCGTACTCTTTCGTACAGTACCGTACCAAAAAAAAATGTCAGAAAAACAGGCCTACTGAATGAGGAATTTGATTCTCCACGTTTATGGGCGTAAACGTGGACCGTCGGATGCATAATCGGATACGCCGTTGTGTGACACTTCCAGTTCGCAACAAGTGACCCGGAGTAGGTCAATTTTTAGCGCCTGAACGAATAGCATCGTGCCTCGTGGGAATGTGAACAAATATCCACGACTGCGCGACCAGGTGGGTACACGTCGCATATGACATGTGCCTTCCGCCAGGGAGGATGCGAGGCCACCGGAAGACGCAAAAAAATCTTTGACGGAGGATATTGTTTCACGCGATCCACTAACCATTTTGACATTTTCGTACGCTTTTACAAATCTTAAGTTTCGTCCGCTCGTACAGATTTTATTCAATATGTCGTACGAGTCACTTTTTACCTTCGGTGGTACGAATACGTTGTCACAATTTGTTGCCAGAGATTCTCTGAAGATTACCAGAATCGTATTCTTTTATTACGTGGCCAAATCAAAGTGTGCCACGCAAAAACAAATGTCGTTTACTGACCCGACACAATGGAACGGTCGCTTCAGTAAACGAATTTTTTATGTTTACAGAGACCGCCTAATGGAACAACGCTCTCAATCGACCCGGGCAGTAGAGTTGGCCGTACAATTACAGAAACGTATGATGGAACTTCACCCTAAGTTATGGAGCAAAACGACAGAAAGTAACTAACTTTAGCACATGCGAAAGTACCCTTACCCTTTAGGGTACTTTCGCATGTGCTAAATTACAGTTAAGTGTTAATAATTTTTTCGCCACTTAAAGCATATTTTATCCGTACACAATTGTCCGATTTTCAATTTAAAACAGCCAATCGGAAGCTGAGAATCTTATCTTTCAATCGCAATCCTCGGATGCACAATCCGACGAGAAAAGATGTTATAAGCGACGAAAAAAACATTAACACTAATAGCGATTCACGGTGTACTGTACTGAACCTTCGAAGTAGAAGCGCTGTGACGACACAATTCGTACATTCTCGCTGTACGTGTCCTTTTCTTACTTTTGATTGTACGATATAAGCATTTCACAGCATACGTGGTTAGTGTTTGGCAGTGCTCCCTTCACAACTCTCAGTAGTCAGCTCCATTAGGTTTCCAGGTTCCTTCATGGTTCCTTTTTTCTCACTCTTTATTCCACCCTTTAAAGTAAAATTTCCCTACGTTATTTCATTTTGGAAATGGAAAGAGAAAGTGACGTCCGTAAATCTTTTCAATTTTCAACTGTTCACATTCCTCCTTATAAACAAGTGTGGTTACCGAATCTTGGCGTTTGGGCTATGCTTCCCTCCGCTATGAGTAATAATAATAAAACTTCTAAAAAAGAAGATGATATCTCTTTGAATAAGAACCCTGGGGCTTCTTGTAGCAAAACTGACGAAAAAGGAGACAAAGGCTTTTCTTTGCAAGAACAAACTCAAATTCATGATCATATTGGAACGAGAAGAAAGTTCTATAATTTCTCTGCTTCTGATATTTCACAAGGAAACTCTATTCATAGACAGAGGGAGAATTTTGATACACCGAATCACGAGCTTCGTGACTTTCACCCTGTTTCTCAGTCAGCTTGTGATTTGCCACCTCAGCAAGAATTGTCTTCTTCTGCAGTTGAAAATAGCAATAACTTAGAAACCCTAGGTTCTCCCTGCTCTGTTCCATCCAGTTCATTTTTAACAAATCAAAACAGTTTAGCCGAAGATGTAACTGGAACATGTATTGAAAACGCCTTCACAGGATGCGAACAATCTCCTGATGCTGCAGTGGAAAAAGTAGGATCTTGCTCACTGCCAAAATTTGACGATCCAGATAGAAATGACTCTGGCCCTTGTCCAATTTGTTTAACGGCCATTGCACCGGAATCGAAAGCAATTTTGAAATTCTGTCTCCATACCTTTTGTGTCGGTTGTATTAGTCGATGGAGTAAAATTCGCCGCTTTTGTCCTCTTTGCAAAGGAGACTTTGTAGGGTGGTGGTATAACGTACAAAGTGATGCAAGGTACGACGAACAGGACTTGCCTAGTCTCTTTCAGGAAACTGGCCAACAAGGAACTTCTGAAGGAGCACCAGAATGGGCTTTGACGGCAAGAGGACCATGGAGGGCTGAGTGGAGACCTCAGAGGGGACCACGACAGCAGCAATCTCGCAGGTTCGGCTTCTGTTTCTTTTTCCTTTTTTTTTTTTTGGCCTTTATTTTTTTTAAAAGAGAGTTTGAACGCATGTTTCGAATAGTTGCATTTTTTGTGTTGCTGAGCTGTTGAAGTATTACTTTGTTATTGCGAGAATTTGATATTTCAAATAGGTGATTTTTCGTTGTTGGAGGCACTTGGTTGGATAAAAAAAATGATTTTCAATTGACCACCAAAAACATCAGTTTTCCTTTAAATCTCTGTTACATATTCTCATCGTTGTTTGAAAGGCATAGTAGTTCATAGCCTACCAAGTTTGTATGTCCAGCTAAGGCTGGATTAGAGATTCTAACTCTATGTTATTTATTTAGGTTCTAACTCCATGTTGTTTATTTTTTTATTGTAACTCCATGCTGTTAATTTAGATTCTGACTACTGTCAAAAAAAGTTGACGATAATTGACGCCCCCATTAAAGTCAACCTGTCTTACCTACTCAATTGTTGTTAACGATTTTGAGGTTTTTTTTCTGGATTTTTTCTGGTTTCTGGTTTTTGAGGTTTTCAAGTTATTATTGTCTTACACCTTTTCTGTTGCACTTAATCTTTTTGCATAGAAGAGAGGTGTCAAATTTCGTTTTTGTTTGTATTTGTTCAAACAGACCAGAGCAACCTCCGCCAGGCCCTCGGCCATATTTTTACCGACTTCAACGAGGACTGCGTTCTACTGATGATAGAGTACCTGAACAAGATTGGAGCTCTTTTCGCCCTGATCGACATAACGCACAAACGGCTTTTGCTGGAATTGGGAGCAGTAGTGGCCGATTTCGAGATGAACATCAACATGCACATAGAGGATTCGCCCAAGCATTTGAACGGCGACGACGGTATATCTTCTACTAGAAATTTTATTGAACTGCAATAAACACAAATTGCTTGTATATCTGATTCGCATGCTAGAAATACACTGTGCTTGTTTGATGTGATTCACTTGAACTGCAAGACCAACAAAGGTCCTGTTTAATGTGTTTATCACTTGTGCAATAAATAGAAATTAATGTCGGTAAGGGTGTTCCGCGTGCGTCAAACGAAGTCTTATTTGTGAGAATAGCTCGGTCTTCATATATGCGTGTGTTTGTCAATTTCAATGCAGTGTTTATGAACAGAATCTACGGTCTCTACCGGTGGAATCAGCTCGCCTTCATAGAGCGAGCCAGGTGAGGGGGAATCCGGATAGGCGATCATCGTTTTTGTTCGAAAGTTTTTGTTCGGAATCGTTCGAAGATTGTTTTTGTATGTTGTGCTACAAATGTTTAAGGAGCTGTGTGCGTCAAAGTGTGTCAATTTTCAAGTCGAAGGAATTTCAAAGATTAAACATTTTTTGGGCACTCAAACGTCTTTAACTCTATTTGCAGCCGTTGGATTTTCTTTTTGAGGCAAGTAGTTGAATGGCGATGGTCTTACCTTCCGATCGCTCCATTCAAGTACATAAGCCCAACGATTGAAAATAATGTTAAAGATGCTTAAGTGCCCGAAAAATGTTAAACACGTATGGCAATGGGCCATATACTGAATCAAAGTTTCCTCTGTGACTGTTCATTTACTCTTGGACAGGGTCAAAAGCAACATAGTTTTTGTGTATGAACAGAATTTGTATGAATCAAAAACAGCAGTTACGGTAGTGGCACTAAGTCCTCCAAAATTTTGGAAGAAATTCCAGCCCTTCGTTCTTTTGTTGGTCTCTTTTTTTCTTTTCAAAAACTTAAGGGTTGTGGTCTATGACAGGTCTTAGCTCGAGAAGATGTGGAGGGAGAGGCAAGAGAGAGACGGCGACTGGAGCCTTGGATTCAAAGAGAGCTCAAGGTACAGACAGTCATTAACGTTTCTCTTCTGTTTTTTTGTTTAAGATTTTTTTTTCATCGTACAGGGTGTATAAGTGAAAAGGAAAAAAGAAGAGTTGTTAGTCAAGATATGGTGAGAAAGACCTAGGAAGAAATCACAGTACTCTCATTCGAGAGAGAATGTCTTTGTTTTTTCTTTCTGTTCGGTGTTTTATGTTTTCAAAAATTGTTGGTAGCTGTTTGTAAGTTCCATATTTTGTGGAAAGTTGTTGGACTGAATTTGGGATATCTTGTACCACCTTCATGTACCTGCATTGCGTTAGGACTTCATGCTAAACCCAAAATAGACGTTGTAAACAAGCTAAGATATGCAAAAATAACTTACATATACTTGATTATGTGTTATGTAACCATGAGTAATTTACCCTCAAAAGCAAATTATTGTTGGTATGTTATTGAACCATGTTTTTGGATTGGGGGAATGCAGGTTCTTCTCGGTGAATCCGACCATTCAATTATTATTCATGTCATTTTTGGCCTTTGGTTCGCATTTTCCGGACAGACAGGTTCTTTGAGACAGGGGCCTCCCACACAAAATCGACCTTTTTTGTTAAGAAATATTCGACAAGTAGAGGAACAAAAAGTGACTGATGAAGGAGCCATGCGTGAACTTGATAAATTCTTGGGCAGTAATGCTTCGACTTTTTGGCATGAGTTCAGGTAGGTTCTGCAGACTGTCTGATCAAGCTCCTAGAGGAAATCATACCTTTTCTTATACTGAAGTTTTATGGATGAAGAGAATCTGGTAAGAAAATGGTGAATTATGTGTGTATGTATGTTTAGTGCATGCTTCATGTTAGAATTTGTTTTTTAGCAAAAGGTTCTTGACGTATACACGATTTTATCCGGCATGAAAATCTTACTCTTGTGCGATAAATACTGGTGAAATATTGACTTTTTGTAAAGCGATTTTATGAAAACAGGCTAGTTATTGACTTCCAGTTTGTTGGAGATGCACATTGTCTGGATGTGATGTCTGATGGCATAGCTAGGCAAATCCAATGTAGACGTTATAATGAGAATATGTTTTCCTTTTAATTTGAATTTTGTGGGATTTTTGCTTCACCGGGTTTCATTTATTGATTCGAAATCTGATAAGGTTGAATTTGTTGCAGGAATTTTGCGGAGAATCCATTTTCTATGCAAGCTTATGATTCTGTTGTACGTTATATTCCTTTCAATGAACAACAATCGAGTGACTTTCCGGCCAGTCAGGAGCCTATTTCTTTTCAAAATATTAACAGGTCTGATATAAATTCTTCTCCTCGCATCCAATCTCCTACTCATATCCAATCCTCTCCTCCTAATCAATTTTCTTCTCATACCCAATTTTCTCCTCATATCCATTCTTCTCCTTGTATCCAATCTTCTTCTCATATCCAATCTTGTCCTCGTATCCAACCTTTGTTTGGAAGAGAGACCAGAAATGGTATATGCGGGGAAAACGAAAGACAAGGAAACATGGGTAGATCCCGGGAGAGGTCTACGAGGATTGGACAATCTCGTGAAGGGAATCAAGCACAAACAGAAGATACTAGGATTGGTAAAACTGAAACAAGTACTATTGAAAAAAGACCATGGGATAGGAATTTGAGGATGGATGATGAGGTTAGTAGAGGGGAGAGGGAGCAAGCACGGGACACTCGGAATGGAGAAACTGAAACACGAATGGGCAAGAGGAGGCGTTCGAAGATAAATATGGGGGTTTATAGCTTGTTGGAAAGAGAGGCCAGAAATGGTATAAACGGGGAAACGGAAAGTAAACAAGGAACCTTAGATAGATCTTGGGAGAGGAATACGAGGAATGTTGAATTTAATGAAGGGAAGCAAGTTACTAGGATTGGGAGAACTGAAAAAAGAAAAGAAAAAATACCATGGGATAGGACGATGGATGAGGAGATTAGTAGAGGCGAGAGAGAGAAAAAAAGGGACAGTCCGAATGGAGAAAATGAAACAGGAATGGTCAAGAGGGGGTTTTTGAAGAGGAATACAAGGGTTTATAAATGTTTGGAAAGAGAGACCGAAAATGGCATAAATGGGGAAATGGAAAGACAAGGAAACAGGGATAGGTCTCGGGAGAGGAATACGAGGATTGTTGAATTTAAAGATGGAATGTCATTACAAACAGAAGATACTAGGATTCAGAGAACTGAAAAAAGAACTACAAAAAGTACTGGTCAAAAAAGACCATGGGATAGGAATTTGAGGATGGATGATGATGTTAGAGGCGAGAGAGAGCAAATGAGGGACAATCGGAATGGAGAAAGTGAAATAGGAATGGGCAAGAGGAGGTTTTTGGAGAGGAATTTGAGGGTTTATAAATCATTGATTGATGAACAACATCATATTGTAGAGAGAGAAGCACGGAATTTTCATTTTTAGTGGCGGAGATGAAAGAGTTTGCGATACACACTCTTCATAAGTACTGCAGATTATAGAGAATCAAAAGACTAGTTTTTTATTGTAATGATTTGACAGGGGAAACTTTTTCAGGCCCGTTTGCGAATTAGGAAACGTTTTGAGTTCACCAATTAGGAAGGAATAGTTCTTTCGATAGAAATAATGGTTGACAAAGTATGTTTAGGTCTTCATACTGTTGGAACATAGAAAGGAAAGGCATTAGACAAGCAAGTGAATTTGCATCAAATGGTTTCTCCCAAAATAGACGAGAATCAAGTTTATAGACTGAGTAGCAATGTAATGCTTATGAATACATAGTGTATTACTTTGCATGTATCATTTTGGAGTACTTAGGAAGAAGAGTGTATTAGCTCTATACTGATATTTGTGTAGATTTGTTTGTTTTTTATTCTCAATGATGGTGTGACCAAAATTTGAATACTAGGTCCTGGTTTGGTTTGTCATTTAGTTGAAATAGATCGAAGGACTGGCGTCAGTGAAGTGCAGGCAAAAAAATCTAAACCCTTAAACCCTAAATGGTTTTTATCGGTCCCCACACTGATAACGATAACCGATCGGTTTTCGTGCTTATCGCCGATAGGAAACTCAGCGATATACAACACTACACGCTAATCGTTATTAGTGTTAATTTTTTTTTCAGCGTAAACGCTAGTTTAGTGTCAACAACGCTAATTTGTGATTTTGTGTCCAAAAAAAAATCATTATCATTAACTTGGCACTTAATGCCAATTTGTGTGTCGACTTCGTAGCGTTGACGCTGAGCTGTCATCGATTCTATTTCAGGTGCAAGTGTACTATCCTGACAGCTTTCGCCGACATACGTACTTGTGCGGTTTGGAAATTGTACGAAACATATAATTTATAGTAAAGTTTTTGCTATTTTATGCTTTATATTTTGTAATGTTCCGCTCTTTCCGGCGGCTAACTGGTACTGAAATTTAATTTACATGCGGAGCGCACTTAATGTTGTAGAAATGAGATGTCATGTGGACGTGATGTACGTAAACGAGCTTCTCGTACATCACACTAATTTCGACGAACGTAATATATAATGGTTAACACTAAAGAAATACATTCCATATTAGCGTTTATTTCTATTTTAATGTTAATAGCACTACACCGTCGATCGTATTTAGCGTGTAGAAATTATTAGAGTAAAGAAAAAATTAGCGTCATTAATTCTAATTCAGTGCCAGGAGACGTGGCAAATTATGGTCCACTTCCTTAAATAGCGTCATTTATTATATTTAAGGTTCAAGGGTCAAAATTTAGGGGCGCCGAATTAGTGTTCAACACGCTAAATACGATCGACGGTGTAACATAATTATATACGAGCATTTTTTATTTATTTTACAGCACGATGTCAAACTAACAATTACTCGCCTTATCAAAAACATGTATATATCGGCGATAACACAACTTTCATCCCAAAGCGATTTATCGGAGCCCTTTGCATTCGACAACCGATATAATAGGTGATCAGAACCAGAGGCCGCAAAAGTCAGAATTTTAGATAACCGAGACCGACAGTTTTTTTTTTCAAAATCTGAGTAACCGACGCCCGACCGGGTTATGTCACGCTCCTAAATTGTTAGCCGTTACCCGAAACGCGTTTATGAAAAAAAAAGTTTAGCCGAAACTCGACTTCTCGCGATTAATCGTACCCGCCCCTACCCTAATAAGTACAAAATTAGTAGTACATCTTCCGTATACCTTCCACGATAACAAAAGTACAAAGTATAATAATGTTGGATTGCATGGACAGTACAAAATTTCCATTTTTCTTTTTCTGTGAATCAACCGCCCGAATCCGCCCGGCCCCCCAAATTTGGCAACCGAATTCATTCCGGATCCGACGCGGGCGGTCGGTTAACAGTCGATCACGGTTTCGTTTCACCGTTTGCGACCTCTGATCTGAACAATCGCAATAGGAAGTTTACCAATACACAGCACTACACCGCCAATCTTTATTAACGTTGTGTACACTAATTCTGTCCCGTTTTTTTTTTAATTATTCTCCATTGGCGTAGTTCATTCTATTTTTTTTCTGTATTATATTTAGGGTTAATTTTTATGTACCGAACAAAACGCTAGTACGACATCATGTAATTAGTGTGGTGTACGGATAGTGTCAGGCCGTACAGAATTGTACTTTTTTAAGTAAAAAGGTACACTTTTTTATGTTTAAATGCCGCGGACGCATGAGAATGTGCGGTCTGAGAAGGGGTTGAATCCGGGTCCTAAAAATTTACGTTCGCATTTATTAGACCAACAACCGTATTGTCAACAGTGTGAACGTCAAACAAATTCGTCTGTGGAAAGTCATTTTTTCAGTAAATGAACGTAACTAATGCAATGTCGCGGCGGCGTATAACTGTAACCTAGACATATACAATTTCAATACCGAGTAGGTTCTTTGTAAGCACTTTTAATTACTATTAATGCTATTTTATGGTTATGGTCCATTTAGCGTAAAAGTTTATTGTATTAAGGTGAAGATGGTCCCATTTAGTATAAATGTCCATTGTAATATGGTGTCGAACACAAAATAAAGTAAACGTTTATGTTAATACGGGGTTGATGTGCCAAAAAATACTAAATTAAGGTTGTTATTTGTATTTTTTAGAATAAAACTACATCATTTGGCGTTGGTGATATTTGGGGATAGGAAACGCCAAACGCGGACAGTACATAAAAAAACGAATCTGGTTTTGGCGAATCACAACTAACTGTTTTTTAGTGGGAATTTTTACGGCGTTTTTTTTACAAATAATTCATTTTGTTCACCGCGAAGCAGACGAACGCTCCGCCGCCTGCTCCACCTTTTATCCATGGGTTCCACCCTATCAACCTACCATTTTCTCGTCCAGCCACCCTGTCTCTTCCATATCTCCTTAACTTTATGGTGAATATCGTTCCCTCTTCCGGTTTGTGTGTCCCTCACCTTCCCCTTGCTCCGCCTCCCCTTCCCCCCCCCCCACTTTCCTCTCTCTCTACCTCTGTTGCACTCTCTTTATTTTCTCCTCTCCCTCTCTCTCCTTTTCAGTGTCTGTCGCTTTAATTGTTAACATGTTCTCCAATTGTATTGTTATCCCCTTTCCTTCTCCCCATTCACCGCTACCTCTCTACCCTTGCCCCTTTCTTTCCCAATCTCCCTCTACCCTCTCCCTCTCCCCCTCTCTCCCTCTAAATCTGCTTCTCCATATCCGTGAATCCCACTCTCTCCCTATATTCTTATATCTTTCCCTCCTTCTCAGACTGAAAGTGTCTATCGCACCCCTCCCAATTTGTCTACCTTCTCCCCCCTCTCCACCCCCCCCCCCCCGCTCTTCTCTCTTCTTTCCCCTCTCTCTTCTCTTTTCATCGCACTGCTTTCTAAACAAGTAGGATGATACCATCTTCATCAACCGACTACCAAGATTGTTGAAGGCTCGCGCCGAGGCATAACATAAGCCATGCCCACACTTGACGACGCTCGAATGTAGACCAGACGGTACATAATTCCTTCCTAGTTTGTATTTTGGGTCGTATCTTTTACAACTCACTATACCCTAACACGATTCGTCATAAATCGAGCCCGTACGGACGTACGGCCCTTCAAAGCAGTATGGTCCGTAGACACATTCAGAAGTGTGTGGTCTGTTTGCACGTTTCAAAATGCAGAATCTGTCACAGATGGATAACAATAGAAGCGCACTTCAAGATTCTCTGGCCTTATCTATGGTCGCTCGTTTTGTTGTATGCATGGTTTGAAATTTGATCCTCTGCAGTGCAGTACAGCCTTCCAACTAAAGACAAAGGTTTGGCAGCGACTGGTAAACTGCATCAGGGCCAATTTACGGACGCACGGAACAGGGCCACATATGTATGTATCCTCGAAGTGAACCGCAGGCATCAGGTTTGTATTGCAAAAGGTACAACATTGCAACTTCAAATGAAGGGCACCTCCATACAATGCACACGGTATATTGAAGCAAGTCCGAGACAGCAAAACTGTAGTAGGGACCCAACCAATTGAACAAAAGTGTTTACCATGATTAGAACATCACGCCAGGATGAGCTATAATGACCAATATGAATGTATCAATCACAAATTTCACATGTAAGCACCACCAACGACTCTACAGTTGTTAGCTAAAAAAAGGTGATGACTGTAATCCTGTTACACTACAAGTCAATAACGTAGTGAAAATTTATAAACTTTTGGTGTTGAGCCTGTTTGTGTGTCGCAATAAGCCATGATACGAGATGTTATTTTTAATACAGTTTGCATCCGTACTACGTATTACAAGTTACAAAGTATACATTATACAAAACTGAAGTTATAGCAACTAATATTCAATACCTTATAAAATGTTATATATTTTGTTGTTTGTGGGTGGACTGTATATTATGTACTACGCATATGTTTATCATACGATACATTGCAATGTTTGTTTTTTCTTAGGCCCATATCGAATTAGCTTGTTTTGCTTTGGTCATTATATCGGATATCGTAAAGATTCCTTTGTTCGATAAGCATCGCTAACTAATAGGTATCCCCAAGACACTCGACATCAGGGACACCCAAACAATATTGCAAAATTTTACCTACATAACTCTTTTCTGCACAATAGAGCATGCATAATGTTATGCTCATCGTAACCCACCCGACACTCCACAATTTGATGTGTGTATGCGTCAAATTGTGGCCCTTCATTCTGGCATCAACGATGGGTGGTGTGATAACACATATATCCTAAAACATAATTGGGCAAAGAATTATAGTGTTGTTCATTGTATGGAAGTTCCTACTATACGACCACATACCGTATTTAAAATTTGTTGAGAGTATGTTCGATACGGCACAATAGCTTCTTGTATCGCTAATTCTTTTCCCGTGGTAAAAAATTGGTACCTTATGCTCGATATTTTACTAATCAATAACGCTAGTCAATTATCATGTTTTCTAAACGGGAACAAAAACTGTTTTTGCTCGGCGCGAGTGCTTATGACAACAAAATTGGTCCAAACTTGGTAAGAACTGCAAGATTTGGATGAGGGAGTTGAAGGGTGGAGAAGGGAAAAAAATGAGGGCTAAAATGTAGAAGTGGTGGAGGACGAATAAAATGGATGGCGGAAGATGAAAAAGGAAAGGAAAGGAAAGTACGACGAATTTTAGCGTACCATCAAAAATTATAGGAGGAAAAGGGAAAAAGGTATAGGAGGGGGAAGCAGGGGGGGGTGTAACCCCTTAGGATAAAAAATGGGGGAAAAAGGTACAGCGGGGGTACCGAAAAGGGGGTAAAAAGATACTTCAAAGGTAGAATTGGCGTTCCTTCAGACGAAAAGTGAGGTTGTTTACAGAAATCCAGTTCTCTCCGTACTATGTCGTACCTCTTATTTTGTTTTCATACGCGAACAACATTACAGAGAATCTTGCCAATATTCTCCAATGGTATGGGAGGAAACAACGTCCGTTGGATATTTTTTCGTGAAGCATTCGCTTTGAAAGTTTCTGTAAATGGTGATGTACCTTGTACATCACCAATTACAGAAAAAAATGAGCAGCGACACGTTGGAGAAGGAACATACGTGTCAGGATATCAGCCAACCGAAATCAAACGCTCCTTCTGTCCAGTGTGTGGCAAGTCTCCTCAACTATCCTCAAGAGGAGACTTGCCACACACTGGACGTGTCTATTGGTTCACTTGGAAACAAAAGATATGATCCACGCGCTTACGAGCGATTACAACCAAACATTTGGCAAAGGCCACGTGCCTTCGTACAGGGTGTATTCAAATCGACCGGAAGCGACGAAAAAATCTGGATATCCCTCTAACGCTTCTTTTACTTCGCGTAAAGAACTTTGCGTTTGAAACATAATGGCATAATTTGTATAGGTGTAAAGTACGCACTTACAAAAGCTAAAATTTAATACGGTTTTACAAATCTTAAATTTCGCCCGTGCGTACAGTTACGCCGTTGAGATGTTGTACTTTTCAAATCTTTCAGTATTCACGGCCGGCTGAACAGGATCCTAAGTGGTTCCAATCGCAATCCAACACGTAGGCTATTGGTGCCTCGCTGGCACGACCTTATGGAGAAGTGATACAAATATTACTGCCAGTAAGCGTGTTCGTACGATTACTGGAAACGCCTGATGGAGCACGACCCTTATATATGCATTCTAAAATCCAACGAGATCACAAAAGCAATCTCGTAACGGACTTTCGTCACGCTATTCTTGTTAGTTGTTACCACCCATGCGTCACACTATTTGTGCCCGCGCTCATCCGTCACACTATTTATGGCAACGCATTTACGTTACGTTATTCCTTCAAACCTTTCTCAGCTTCGCTCTTTCCGTTTCGAACCTAATTTTCGTTTCGAAAACAGAAACCCTAAAAAATGAGCCGCTGTCAAAGGCAAGGAGCACAAAACTTCTGTCGGACGATCACCTGTACGCAAGTACATGGCACGCAAATAATGGTTTTAAGTTTAAAGCTGGTCGGCATGAAAGATATTTGCTGATTTTTAATATCCGATCTTTAGTTACGTGGTACCACTCTTTTCTATACACGTGGATTACAGACTGCGCGATAGAACATCGTTCGCAATGTAGTATTTGGTAATGTTGGCCGTACGATTACAAAATTTCCTGATGGAACGCCACCCTAAGACGCTTTGACAGATGTTTATGTTTGTAAATTCTCTTGTTGTGACTTTACCTCCTATTGGTCCTTTTTTTTTTTTTTTTTTGCCCATGGTCTTGGGCAGCTACAGAAGTATACCCAAAAGAGCCGTTGAGTGCCGCCCGTGGAAAGGTACAAATTTCCGACGAAGCTTTCTTTCAACGTCCGGATTCTGCATTCGTCGCCCCTCGAGTCCCATTGGTACATGATAATGGCCTGTATTAAATCATTATTTGTACTTTTTTACTTATAAAAGTACAATTTTGCACGGTCGGACGTCGTCCGTACTCCACACTATTTAAAACGAACATATATTAGAATTAAAAACGTTAATTAAACCTTACCTTAAATAGCATAATGAAAAAATTAGAATCATTTACTCTATTTGATGTGATAGAGTCGAAATTTCGAGCGACCGAATTAGAGTAATTTACTCTAATTACGATGCGCGGTGTAATAACGACGGTGTATGACCCAAGCTTCTCATAGCCAGATTTTACGATAAACGACAAAATTTTACTGAAAGGAGCCATTCATGCATACCTGCCCTTCAATAGGGCTTATCGGTGGCCTATCCCTTTCCAACATTCGAACAAGGAATGACGACACTGCTCACCGTGACGTGGACCACATGTGAACCACAGTCAAAGACATGCCAGTTCAAAAGCTTCCAGGATACGGACCGTGTGAACACTGACAACAAATAAAAGAAAAGAAGCCCGCTCCACTGTGAGCACGTGCTTTTGCAAGTGTGAACAGCATCTCCACATATCTCCTCCACATATCTCCTTTTTAGCAATATCTCCAAATGACTTTAAACCGACAATTCTTGCTGACGAGTTCTGACTCGGGAAGAATGTCCAAGACTTCAGCAAGATCCTGACCAGATATACGAGGCTTGTGCAGATGCGCCATCACGATTTAGTGACGTGGCAATAGGTCAAAGCTTACCGCAGCGTCCACTCCGCGGCAGGCGTCGGCAAACTTGTATCGCGTCCACAACGCATCGCTACACCGCGAATCGTTATTAATGTCAAATTTTAAATAGTGTTGAAGAAAATTTACCGTACTTGATGCTAATTAAGAATTTGAAATATTTCAAAAAAAAGGTGTATTCTAATTTCGGCGTTAATGCTAATTTGGGAACAGCAAAAATGGAATATCCGCCGTACGATTATATACATTAATATATGTATTCGTACAAAATATATGAAATCGTACGCCGTCGAGAATTTAATACATCCGTACATGCCATACTAATTTACGTGTAAGAATAATCCCGTTTTTTTTAACGCACGTTCCCATGCGTGCGCGTCTGATCTAATTCATTTTTTGTAAATTTTCACTTGAAAAGGTACATTTATGTACGGCCTGGCATTTACCGTACACCACACTATTTATATTTTACTGTACTTTCAGGCTTTACGCTATTCTGTACGGTTCCTTAATTAACGTCAAGGAAAAATTAAAATCATGTATCCTATTTGAAAAAAAAAAGTCAAAATTTTATGAACCCAAATTAGAGTTGTTGAAACTAATAACGATTCGCGGTGTACTGTACTGTACGTGAGATAAGGCGGTATCGCAAGTTGAAAACACACTGGAATTTGCACAGCTGTACGACTGTTGCATCGCAGCAGCACACGTCTCTCGAGATAAATTTAATATCTAAATTATTTATCATTTTAACCAGTTGTAGAAACACCATCAGGGTACGAAGGGGATAGTGGGTACGAAGGGGATAGGAAAAACAGAAAACACATTTAAGGTCGCAATGTCTCATACCAGACGGCATCTTAGGGTATGTCCCCATGTGCCAAAGTAAGGGTTTTTTTTCTGTCGTTTTCCTGTAAAAACTAGAGCCGTACCACGTAAGTAACAGTCGTACAAACAAATCAACAAAAATAGAAGTACATTTTGCGTCATCGTCGAACTTATAATGTACTATATATTGTCGTCTTGTGTTTTTCGACCCACGACCAAGTCAAGAAAAGTCATCTTCAAACTTTTCTCTTAAACACATCGGCGATGTGTTTAACATTAAAGTATCCCCGCTAAACAAATAAGAACACACATTCGCACGTGTCGGAATTTCTCAAAATTTTCAATACACGATTCGCTATGTTTTGTCCGTTTACGTTTAGTACGACGAGGAAAAATACACAATTGGTTTTGTTTTGTCCGTTTTTGTCCATAACGGATTTTTTTTTGCAAGGGTCTCAAGATTTTGATGCCATTTCACGTCGACCAAACATGAGACACAAAGGCAAAGCGCATCTTCTTCAACCATGAAAGGGCACAGGTTGGAAGTTGGTACGTCTACAATGTCACGGTAAGTCACAGGCAGTTACCAAAAATAGCGTGCGTCATCACAGATTGTAGACGCTGATAGCCGTTTTCAGCATTGTCTACGTATACAATCCTTACACCTTTAGGTAACAATTTCGTTGTTACACATAAGGACACCTAAAAACTGGGACTAGAGGATATGCGTTAAAATACAAAGTAAGTTCGCTAAGTTACAAGTACAAGGGGGCATACCCTTATTATCATATCATAAAAAAGATATCGGAAAATGTTGTATCTCCCATTTTTATAAAACGAGACCTGATGCACCTCGACCCCACCTTACTGATTGACTATGTATCACCATCCTATTCCATTGACAATAATCTTTAATGTAAGAAGTGATTTTTGTATTGCGCGTTTGAAAAGCTTTTGCACGCAAAAATCGTTATTTCTTTCAATGCATCAAAACGTCTTAACGTTTATAATACCACTTATATTATCTATTGTTTATGTACGTGTTTCGACAAACACCAACGGGAAATTGTAATTTATATTCACCACGATTGTCCAAGCAAAAGTTAGATAAATGTGGACCAAAAAAACCATAAAATGAGAACACAAAACAAAAAAAAACAACGAATTCAAATGTGTAACCTTCTCATCAAAGCTTGTAAACAATACGACGTGTTGACGCACTAACTTTATTTTATTTCATTACACAAATTCGGCTGTGCTACGTGTCTAACCTTTTATTATTATGAGTACGTGTTATTGGGACACGTATAAGTGAAAAGGGTACATATTTATTTTTTCATATTAAGTAAGTGAGAACAATATGTGGATATTCTACTTTTCGTACGTCTTTAACGTTTGGATACTTAAGCACGTTATTAGTTTATGTGTTTGGAAATTTGGAAAAATGATACGCGCATCGCTTTTTAGATTGACCAACACCTCATTTCACAAAGTGTAATCATTTATACCGTTAAAAAAAGTATTGTGAGTTATTATCATAGGAGTGCTATGCGTAATTATTTTGTAAAAAAATGTACATTTTTCGTTCTACTTCTTTTTCACCAATCAAGTAAAGAAAACGGGTAATTAAAGTATGTGTTTTTCCCTAACAAATACATGATTATTTTCGCTTCCCATAATTATCGCCTTAACAAATAAAAGAAAACATATATGGTTTATATACATTGTCAAAGCACAAACAAACGTCCATGTGTAAAATACAAAATAAAATGTATATGTGAACCTTTTATACATATTAAATTTTATACGACCATTATGTAGAGGTGCAAATTGTTACTTCAAATTAGTTCGAAATATGTCTTCTCTCCTCCAACAAATAAAAATGATCCGCTAACGCACACAAAATACACAAAAAAATACATTTGCAATGTGTATAAAGCGAACAATCAGTAATAAAAACATTAATCCACGAATAATGAATTTATATTAATCGACGCAAAACATATGGAAATGAACAATACGACATTCAAATTAAAACATGCGTTCAAGTAAGAATATGTGTTCCACTAACTTCAAAATTAGTAACATACATCTATAATCCTAAATTAATAATTATTTATTGTCACCAGTGAAATTGCATCAACAATAAATTTTATACAATTTCAAATGGCGTATGGTGTTTTTAAGTTTATTCGACGATGGTTTTAAAGAGAAGAGACATAAAAGATAAAAATTTGTTACGACAAAGTTGTCGTTAAATCATATAATGCCCGATTTTTTGTTAAAAAAATAAAGACATAAGTAAAAACGTCGATAGTTTATTCATATAACGAAACATTCTTTCTAAATTTTGAGATTTGTATAATTGTCAAATTAACGTGTCCAATTTCATATACCGTAAAATAAAAGATAAAAGCAAATGAGCTCACGTTAAGGTCCGAAAAAAAATAAAAAAAAAATCAGAAAATTTTCACAAACACGATGATATATATAATTATTTGTTAGTACGAGATATAAAAAATCTAACAAGCTAAAAAATCTGAACGCATAAAGTAAGTATTTCCAAAAACTTTATTTTTTATTTTTTACGGTTTAGGGTGGCGTTCCATCAGGATTTCCTGTAATTGTACGGCGAACATTACAGGACGCTACATTTTGAACGATGTTCTTTCGCGTAGAGTCTGTAATCCACGTGCTCGGGAATGAGTGGTACCACGTAAGATAAGATCGTATATTGAAAATCGTCAAATATTTTGTACACCGACCAACTTCAACTCAAATCATCATTTGCATACCATGTACGTGCGGACCAGGGCATCGTACCACACAAATTTTGTACTCTTTGCAAACGCTTGTCAGATGCCAGCTCATTTTTTTAGGGTTTCTGCTTTTTCGCGTGACGAATGAGTGCTTCCACAAATAGTGTGACAAATGGCTGGTAACAAAAATAGCGCGACGAAAGTTCGTTACGAAATTACTTTTGTGATTTGGGTTGGATTTTTGAATGTATATATCATGTGCGAAATTTGTCGATTTCCGTTGGTTGCCGTATTGACACGTATATTCACTGTCCAACGTGTCGTCGCTCAAATTTTTTCTGTAAATGGTGATGTACCTCCTCGAGGTACATCACCATTTACAGAAACTTTGGAAGCGAATGCTTCGTGAAAAAGCATCCAACGGTCATTGTTACCTCCTAGACCTTTGGAGAATATTGGCAAGATTCTCTGTAATGTTGTTCGCTTATAAAAACAAAATAAGAGGTACGGCGTAGTACGGAGAGGTCCGGATTTCTGTAAACAACCTCACCTCACTTTTCGTCTGATGGAACGCCACCCTTAAGCGATTCACCTTGCAGTTGATGATTTTGGGTAAAAAAACACACACTCGAATTAAAATTATTAAACGCTAATAGCGAGAGGCGGTGGTACTGTACAGTACTGTACTGTACTGTACTGTACTGTAGCGGTTCCGGTTCGATAAGGAACACTGCAATTTTGTGCGCTTTCGAGCCCCCCGGCTCCATAGCCCGGCTGGCAGAGTTTACGTTGTCGATCGGCCTTACAAGATTCCCGAAACCACTAATTTGACTTTATTGCGATTCTGTGCCGTTGGATCGCTGCTCTCAACTGCAATTTGTACCGATTGAGCAGACCGTAAGACAGCTATGTTTGCCAGGGGCATAAGACGACAAATTCGGTCTTTCCAGAGGGTCAGGTATGAATATGAAAAATTGCATTCACATGTGACTCATATGTGAACGTCGTTATGAATGTATGAACGGACAAGAAGTTCACATGTGTCCCATTCTTTTAATAATTGTTGTGCACGGTAAATTTTAGATGTTGCCATTCGCAGGAAGTGAAGTGCTGCCGAGAAGATTGTTGTCCTGCTACAACTTTCTCCGTGTTAGGAAAGCCTTAGAAGGACAATGCCGCGGGTATTTAGTTGATACAATACATAATATTTTTTTTCTATTCTTAATTCCTGTGATTAATGTCGTAGGTTTCTTAACTGTTAAGTTAAGGCTCTTTTTGTGAATTATATTTTTTTGAGTCTCAATTCTTGTCTGGAGTGGATTATAACTCGTGGATTCGTTCATTGAATTGAATTGTACTAGTAACCTTTACCCACAGCGGGAACCTCTTGTAGTAAGGCTTTCTGACGGTAGGATATTAGTAAATATCTTCTTTTTCTTTTACATTGTGCCACTTACATTTGATTTGTATTTTATGTTGTAAGTCCCTTCCTTATGAGGGAAGTTATACCAGAGGTCATGTTTCCCCTCGTCAAAGTATTCTTATGAAACTTTTGATCTAGTTTTACAAAATTATGGCTGGCATCCTTTAAGAGGTGCTGGGCCATCAGGCCCTTTATCAGGAAAGAGTGAGATTCACGGTTTTAGCATCTGTTTGATTAAGAATTACAGACGTTTGGCTATGAATAATTAGGATTTTGGTCACCTTCTTAGGCGAGGATCAATGGCATATGTTAACACAGACTGATGAAGGTTAGGAGCCGGTATTCATGGTCGTCTCACGGATCTACGCAGTGCGAAGTTGGTTTATTTCCTCTGTCAGGTCACGACTGGCCAAGTCAGGAATTGCGGCAGAAGGAAGGGTGGTGGAGTTTGAAAGAGGGTGGAAGAAGTGAAAAGCGTCTGGGGAACAAATTTTCACTTCTGACGAGCAATTTGCAAATTCTCGTTGCGCCGGATCCCCTGTTTAAAGTGCAGATCTCGTGGAGATCATTCTAAGGTGGTGAACTCGGGTTTTTTTTTGTTTATACTGTAATTTAACGGCGAAATTTACGATGCCGCCACACGTGGTTGGGCCAGTACAGGTGATTTATCAGAATGCATCAGTCCAAGTTTGTGTTGGTTGCTGATCAGGAGACATGGAGACTTGCATCTTACCTTGTTGGAAGTCAGGATAATGGCTTTTAATGGAGTTCACCTTTACTGCAGTTTCTTTAAACATAGATTAAATATTCGCTTTGTGCTTTAGCTGGTATGTTTGAATGTCCTAAATTACGGCAATCAGAAATCTGTCACAGTTTGTGGTGCTTTATCTTTTTCATCGAAAGGCTGATTGGAATGAAAATTTATCTTTTGCTGTTTGTCTGTATGTCTAGTGCAGGTACAGTCACCATTGGATGTTCCTAACTTGCTCGGGGGACTCAGTAGGTTCCAGCGACATGTTGGACGGCGGCGGATATTTGTGCAAACAGATGGTGGAGATGTGCTGGATGTGGAGTTAGACAGGGCGGACACGGCAGGGAAAGTGAAGAAAGCAGTGCAATTGGCTCTTGCCCTTCCAACTGAGCAGTCCAATTTAGTTTTTGGAGGACATGTCTTAGAAGATCTCAGTGAAGTGAGGAAAGACTCTCCAGTGTTACTTAAACGCGAAATCTCACGAAGTTGCAGTAGCCCTTGCCTATCCCCTTCTGTTGATATGCCACGGAGAAGTACCAATTTGAACAAACCTATTGAAGTGGTTGGTGGAGTCGGTTATTCGCCTGATGTGAAGCGTTTATTGAGGGAGGCTGTGAAGGCAGTGGAGGCTGGAGTGAAGCCCGTACCTGCTACTGGTGGTCTGGGAGGAGCCTACTACTTCAGAAACCGACGAGGGGAGAGCATAGCGATTGTGAAACCCACTGATGAGGAGCCCTTTGCTCCTAACAATCCTAATGGATATGTTGGAAGGT
>JBBHKE010001645.1:0-117451 GCA_037447655.1 Zygnema cylindricum
AAAAATAAATAGAAGTACATTTTGCGCCATCGTTTGAACCCAGAATGTACTAAATGCTGTCGTTTTGTGTTTTTCGACCCACAACCACGTCAATAAACATCATCTTCAAAATTTTATTTAAAACACATCGGCGATGTGTTATATTTTCGCTAAACAAATAGAAACACATATTCGCACGTGTCGCAATTTTCAAAAAAAATCAAACGATTTCAAGCGATGAGGAAAAGTGCACAATTCGCTATGTTTTATCCGTTTGCGTTCAGTATGACGAAGAAAAGTACACAATTTGTTTTGTTTTGTCCGTTTTTGTCCTGTAGGGATTTTTTTTTTGTAGGGGTCTCGAATGCCATTTCACGTCGAACGGACTGGAGAGGCAACGTCAAAGCGCACCTTCCTCAACCACCAAAGAACACAGGCTGGAAGGCTGCACGTCTACAATGCCGTCACAAGTATTGTCAACGTATACAATCGTCACAAACGTAAATTACGATTTCATTCTTAGGGGGTGTCCCCATGCATTAAAGTATCGCCTTTTTTTGTTGTTTTGCCCCAAAATTCAGGGAACTTTGAGAAAATATTTAGCCGTACGAGAAAAGCATTTTTACCAAACTACAGTGAACGTCAATTCGATACTTTGAGAGTACTGCATGTTGGTCGTCATGTGAACGCTTTTCGGCGTTTTCTTCTTTTCGACACCCGGGCAAGAGAATCCAGCTCATCAAAAAACTTCATCAAAAATCATCTAGTGAGGGTGTTTCTAGTTCAAGTATCGACCAAACAGCGAATGAAAAACGACCCATGCACGCGCCACACGAGTGGGAAAATTTTAGTACGAGGGAGAGTACTCGCTATTTTTCTCCCTGCCTGTAACGCGCATGTACGGAAATGCGAGCATGTACGGAAAAATTTATGGAGGGGTCGACCTCCACTTTCATTCATGGGTCCTTTGCAGAATTTTGCGCCGTCGTCGCCTCCCCCCTCTCCCCCTCACACTATCGCTTTTATCTCACACTTTTTAGAATGAGACACGACAACACTGATATTAAATTGAAAGATCTTTGAAAAATAATTATTTTGAGAATTTTTAGGTTTTTTTTTATGGCAAGTCGAGTGAGAAAAGTAGAAAAAACGTCGGGAAACCATGGCAGAAAGTTCTTGAATCGGTGACGTCGACGTTGTCATAAGTGAGCATGACGTCACAATGTTACCAAACCCTAAACATCTACAATTTCACAAAAATCTAGACGTCTACAACTGTCGCTGTTTTTGTTGGCGTCACCAATCTTCGGAAGTTTCGTAGTCGTCTTCAATCGTCACAAGTTGTACCCACGTCTACAACCGTCACATTTCAAAGTTCCGATTGCATTTTCGCACATAGGAACTTTGGAACGCTCTTCAATAGTACGGAGAATCTTCACTACAATCCAAAATACCGTACATACCCTAAATCATATAGCCGACGTCAAGGAACACCTCAAGTGCTCGCAGTTTCATTTCCCGGTCCTGTACGGATTTCATGGCACTCGAAGGGTTTCGCAGAACCGCAAAGCGAAAGGGTTCGACGCGCGCCACCTGTGGTCCCCTCGGGGGGGAGTCGTACCACCATCCCCCTAGGCGACGAAAAAATACCCGCAGCGACTCCCAAAACGCGAAGCGTCACTACAAGTACAGAACTGTACTGCACCGTACACTCCTGTACTGTAGTAAGCCATCCGCGCCAATACAGATTCCTCATTCCGTATGACTTTGTCGGTTGGTCCTAGTGACTTCATTGGATTTGTTTTATTTGGATGTGCTGACGAGCGTGGTCGCTTTTCATTGGCTGACGCAAGCGAATGCTTTTGTCGATTTGCAGTATGGGAAGCGGTTGTCGGTTCCGAGAAATCTGGAGGTAAAAGTACAACATTGCTCAAGGGAGAGTGGGAGACCCCAAACTACCGTCCGAAAAAATACTTTAAAGTATTAGTACTCCGCATACCGATTTTAGTATTTTTTTTTATAAATATGCACTCTGATTCAGTGTAAAGTATTTCGTACTGCTGTCGCCTGTCGGCTTGGTGCCGTCAATTTTGGAGCAAAGATACTGCAACGGTCGCACGTACGTGTTTACGGGACAAATATTTAACCCGTACGCGCTACGCGACAAATATTTAAAGGTACGGAAAGGCACTAAACTTACCTCAACATTGTACGAAGAAGCGAACTACAGTACGAGCAATCGTTTAATCTTCCCATACCTTTGCCACGTGGCGAGACGCTTGCGGACCCGCTAAAATGTTACAATTTTGCACGTGCGATGATCCCGCGATTTTTGAACTCCTATATAAATCATTTTGTTGTATCACAATTCTACAATCTCATAATCCCTCTCTCTCTCTACTCTCTCCCTCATCCTTCCCCTCGTTGCTTTTTCTTTTGTTTAATGCTACAACACTATAATACCCAACAATCAGTTTATACATAGAACCTCGAATCCCCAAAATGATGAAACCATTCGTTTTAGTTTTTTTGATTTCTTTTGTTGGCATTATCGAATTGGGTTCATGTTTGGAGGAAATTCCACAATTGCAAATAGTGGTCCCAAATGTCGAAAAATTAATCGACAATGGAGGAAATATTGGCACCAAAATTAGTGTTTCCGAGGAATTCGATCTGAACAGTAGGACGATGAAGATCGATTTGGGAAATTCGGACGCACTTTCGCGTAAGATTTCTCGCATTTCTCGTATTTTCCCAGGAACTTGAGGTGTTTTTTTTTGTTAATTCTCGAGGTTTTTTATCAAGAAGAAGGTCAATCAATATGAAATGAAAATCGGAACATGGAAGAGTGAAAAAAGTCAGGGCTATTTTTTTTATTTTATTGCTATAAAAATTTGAATGAAAAGTGGATTGTGAAACAGAAGTAAATTGGGGGAAGATAAAGCAAAACTGGAAAAAATTGTCTGGTTAAATCTGAATATAAAGGCTTTAGAAAATGTAAAATTGGAGCAATTGAGTAAAAAGTCTTTCATGGAACTGAAAAAAATTGAAATGAAAAATTATAACCGTATGAACATTGTTGGAAGAACATATTGAATTTTACTGAGTTTTTTTTTTTTAGACTGTTTTTTTTTTTTTTTTTTTTGTGATTTTTTTAACAAGTCTTAAATTTTTTTAATTTGTGGACAGAGAATCGCTTCCTTTTCTTCTTATTATACTATGAGACTATCTTAATTTATTAAATAAAAAAAGTCTACATTTTTTATTTTCGCAGAACTTCCCCCCTTCGAGAAACTCATTTGCTCGCGAGCGAATGCCACGTCACAGAACGACAATGGTACGTCGTTGTCTACTTTGCACCTTATTTTGTGTGGACAAAAAAACAATCCGAATTGATTTGCGTAAAAGTACACTGATCAATTATTAGCGTTAACATCTTATATTAACATGTTATAGTATCAAGAACACCAAATTATGTTTTTGCAACGTGGCTCATTATCAACCACTAATATAAATAGTGCTATTAACACTCTTTTAGGATTTCGAGTCAAAAAATGCTTCTTGAAATTTGAGTGGCTAACCCTTCAATAGTGTTGGGCGGTGTAGTCTAGAGTATGTGTACAATGGCCATCACTATTAAGTCACTAATTAAGGATTTTTTACCCCAAATGAGAAATTAAAATGTATAATAGTAATCTAGTGTAGAGAGACGTGATTGTTGGATTGGCACGTCGATGCCGGTTCATTATGGGGTAGAATATGGTAATACCATACTCGAAGCCGCTTAAAATAAATAGATACAGACGTGCCAGGGTCTACATCGAGCTGGTGGCACAATGGGTAGTGCGTTGACAGAAGGTCCCAGGTCGAGCCCTGGCCGGCTTAATATTCTCCAGAGTGGGACATGCCGTGCTCGGATTTCACGGAAATCATAACAGTGGTTGTAATCCACTCATTAGTGTTGTTAGTGTGACTAAAGTGTGTTATTAATTAGATGTTTTACACTATGTATTCATTAGATGTTGTCGAGAGGTTTTTTGTCTAGTTTTCCCTTCTATGGGTCCACCCATCGTCTTTAGACACTACATCGTGTAACCTCTTTTAGTGTTATACACTAATAGCGATAAACAGTAATAGCGATACACGGTGTATTGGCCTAAAAAAATATTTTTTTGTGCGTCTTATCTTCCTTGTATCGAGATGGTTTAGCCATAACAACATGACATTAGTTTGTTTATTCGTCTGCTTTATCGTTGTTTTATTATTTATTCGTTTGTTCTTGTGGTTGTCACTTCTTTGTTTGTTTTTCAGGCTTGATTTGCGCCCCGGAGAAGCCATCTTTTGATTCTCGTAAGGATTTCAAATTTCCCTTTTGTTTTGTTTCCTCGTAAATAATGTGAAGCTATTGGTTTTTTTTTTTCTACTTTCCAAATTTCGTTTCTGATTCTCCTCTTCCTTTTTACTCCGTGAAAACCATTGCCACTTTTATGAACTGTCTTCTTCCTCCGCTCCCTTTCCTTTTTTTTAATTTTGATCTTTTTGTCTTTTCCTTTTTTTGTCTTATTCATTTTGTCTTTTTTTGTCGTTTTCCCAGCCGACTACGTTCTGCCCAAAATCCTGTGCTCGGCGGCGAGTGTTTTGCGGCAGGCGGAGAAATTCGAAGAGGAGAAACACAAACCAAAGGGATGGCTTGGGTGCGGCCAACTGATGACGCTCGACGCCCATTTGGCCGCCTTCTGGAACCCGGCGAAGGAAAATATCACTCTCGTGAATATCGGAGCGAACAAAGGTGAGAAAGAAAGTCGCTTTTTGTTTTGGGATCTTTCTTTTTTGCAGGGAGTCATTTTTTTGTTATTTTTTTAGTTTTTTTGGGAGTCACCGATGTGGACCGATTTTGGGCCGATTTAGGCCAATTTTTGAATTTTGCAAAAGGAAGTATCCCTCCTTGTAAATGTTGGAGAGGATGAAGGTAAAAATAGAGTCTTTTTGTTTGTTAAAAGAAAACATTTTCCCAAGTTGTTCGAAATTGTCTGAAATTATCGCAAATTTCCCTCTGAATTTCGACTTTAAAACGGCTGTTTATTCATCGAAAAAGTGTAGAAAATTCACAGGAAAACTGACATTTTCTCCTTCCCTTGTGTTTTCTCTTCTCCCTCCCCTCTTTTTTTTTTCTTCTCTCCCTCCCCCCCTTTTTTTTGTTCTTTTCAGGGTACAATCTTGTGGAGTGGATGGAGCGATGGCAGGTGGTCAAAGGCGGTCAAAAAGTCAACCCTGCAAGCTGGAATGAGTACCTGGTACAAAAGTACAATCCGGGCAATCCCAGTCAGTTTTGTGGAAGTTGTGACAATTGTCGCGTAGCGCCACTCGAATTTCCCGGTACGCTTGTTTCTTTTCATTTTCGTACTTTTTTGTTCTTTTTTAAAATAAATTAAGTTTTTTCATCTTTTTATCGGTTTAGCGGAAATCCGATAATTTTCGGAACTGAAACCTACCCCCTTTTTTTTTTTATCTGTTTCTGTTTCTTTTTTCTTCTTCTCCTTTTTTTCCTTTTCCCTTAAAATAAATACTTCTTTTTTCAGAAAATTCGGTTCCTGAAAAACTCGATGGAGGTGTTCACATTTACGCCCTGGAGCCGAGCATCACCAACTACAAACTTCTTTTGGAAATGAAGGTAAAACTTTTTCCTCAAATTTGTCTCAAATTTTTCTCTAATTTTGCCATTTTCCCCAATTTTTTCCTCAAATTTTCTTCCAATTTCCCAAAATTTGTCAAATATTCGCTTTTGCCCAAACTTCGCGATTTTATAATTTCGACATATTTTAGGGAAGTTGAGTCTTACGGTAATTAGTGTGGATATTTTTGGGTTCAGAAATGGTCGGGATTTGGGAAAATGACGCTTCTTCATGCGGCCGCAAGCAACGAAAGTGGAGTCGGAAGATTTCCGGTCACCCCGTGAGACATTTTGCCTTCTCCCTCTTCTCTGCTTCTCCCTCTTCCCCTCTACTCCCTCTCCCTCTCCCCTCCCTCTCCCTCTCCTCTTCATCTCCCTCTCCATCTCCCTCTCTCCCTCTCCCTCTCTTTTTCCCCATCTTTTTTACTTCTTCACATAGCCATGTAACCATATACATGGACATACAGTATATACTCAATATATGCATGCATGTATAATGAGAAGGTTCCACATCTATAATTTAAGAATGTGCTGAAAAAAGAGAGTCGGAAAGTTTTCGGTCAGCGAGTAAGGGTTTTCATTTTTCTTATACCCATACACGTAGACATTGATATATATTTATGTATGTATGAATGTATACATGTACGTATGAATGTGTACAGTGGAAAAGCTCCAGCTATGTTGTTTTGAGGATGGGTGGAAAAACCTTGAGTATGTATTTTGTTGTTATTTAATTTGCTTTTTGTTTGTTTGTTAATATGTTGTTTATTTGTTTCAGATTGGGATACACTCTTGCTTCTTTGGACGATAACTCGGAGACGAATTCCATCGATGTTAGAATCTTTACCGTCGACGAATTCATGGAGGAACACAACCTCCAACATATCCACTACCTCAAAATTGACACCGAAGGGTGAGAACGTTTTCAATTTGCGTTTTTCTGGTGTTCTCTCCCTCTCCCTTCCCTCTCCCTCTCCCTCTCCCTCTCCCCCTCTCCCTCTCCCTCTCCCTCTTTCGCTCTCGATCTCTCTTGCTCTCTTTCTTTCTTCTTGTTGTTAATGTTTCTCAGTCTTTTTTTTAATGTTTTTAATTGTTTTTCAATGTTTTTTTTATATTTTTTAATGTTATATTTTTTCGTATTTCCGTTACTTTTTTTTCTTTCCCTGTTTTCTGTTTTTTGTTTCAGGTATGATGCTTTGGTCCTTTCTGGCGCCCAGAAAGCCTTCAAGGCACATGAAGTGGAGTTGATTGAATTCGAATACCACATGTTGGGGCCCTGGGCCCATATTCAGTTACAAAATGTAGTGGAGGAATTCGATTCTTTCGGATACGACTGTTTCCTAGAGCTTTGGAAAGGTGAGGATGAATCTGGACAAGTACATTGTCCGGATACAGATGTTTCCGGATGCAATGTGGCATTTTTTGTCTTTAAATTTTCGTTATATATATATATTTTTTTCGCTTTGTTTTGTTTTACTTGTTTTGTTATGGTGTTTTTCTTTTTTGTTTTGTTTTTATGTGTGTTTTTTGTTGTGTAGTTTTTCACTTTTTTTTCTGAGGCAGTGAGAAAACTTTTTTGCCTGTTATTTGTCTTTTTATAAAATAGTTTTTTACTTTCGGTTTCGATTTCGATTTTAATTTCGAATAATTTAATTCTCTTTTCTTTCGGTTCATTTGGAATTTAGAAAAGCTCAAAAACTGGTTTGATCTATCGTGCTATGAAGATATAAAACTTTTACGATAAAGTATCGCACGTTTTTCAAAAATTCCCGAGTTTTTTCGCTAAGTTTTCCCTCTTTTTTCCTCTTTTTACTTTCCTCTCCTTTTGTTGTTGTTTTTTTGTTGTTTTGTTATTCTCAGGTGAGACCCAAAACCACCTCGTCCTTCTCACGGGATGTTGGCATAAAAAATACGAATTCCACTTTTGGTCGAACGTTTTGTGCTCGAGTCGGAAACAAAATCATCTCACGATGGTTCTCCGAAACTCCTGTGCCTGGTTGTAAATCTTCAATATCGTACCAATAAGAGACAAAAAGGAGGAGAGATGAGGGAGGAGAGGGGTGGTGGGAGAGGGGAAGAGGGAGAGGAGTGTTGTCGAGAGGGACAAAAAGGAAACCTGGAAAAAAGCGGGTTAAAAGCTAAAATAAAGGAAAAGCTAAATGAAAAGTTAAGAAAAGAAGTTGAATCTTTTTTTTTAATTCTCATTTTTGTTTGTTCCCCTTTTTTCTTGTTATTTTAGCTGCCCGAATTTCTATAATTTCCTGGATACTTATTTAACTCTTTTTAATTTTCACTTGTAGAGTTTTTCTGTTCAATAAACGTGACTGAATGTAGTATAGACTTGATACGTAGTTTTCAAGAGTCAAAATCTGTTTCTTTATAATCTATTACAAGTGTAAAATTGTGGAAGAATTACTAAAAATTTGCATTTCAAATGTATTCTCATGAGAAACATGATTTTTTTCCTCCGATCAACTCCATTTTTTGGTTTACATGAAATGATTTCATTGACATTTAAATTTTGTTTTATTCTATTTGTTTTGGTTTTGTTTTAGTTTAGTTTCTTTTGGGCTTTTGGGTAAGATTGTTTTTTTTTTTCATTTTTTTTCATGCGTTACAGTTGCATTTTAATCGCACACAAAAGGAATTATTTGACGCTTCCAGTTTCTTTTACTTCTATTGTTTTTTTATATTCTTGCTTTAGTTATTCTTGACCTTGTTTGTTTTCTACCTAAAAAGTCTGGCGCTTTTAAATTGTTAAAATTAATTATTTAAGGTTTGAAGATTCTGTTATTTTTTTTTTGTTTGTTTTTCATTTTTTTCATGAGCTCAATTTCAATTTACCAACAAATTTCGGTTATTGGATGTTGCAAATTACACCGCCAATCGCTATTAGCGTAGAAGTTTCTTTAGCGTGTATGAAAAATTACAGTACACCGCGAATCGTAATTAGAGTAAATTACTCTAATTCGGTCGCTCGAAATTTCGACTCTATCACATCAAATAGAGTAAATGATTCTAATTTTTTCATTATACTATTTAAGGTAAGGTTTAATTAGCGTTTTTAATTCTAATATATGTTCGTTATAAATAGTGTGGAGTGCGGACGACGTCTGACCGTGCAAAATTGTACTTTTATAAGTAAAAAAGTACATACAATGACTCAATACGGGCCATTATCATGAAACTGCGATTTAACAAACAGCGTAGTGCAAACGTCATAGTGACGATAAACTGTACTTCTTGTCAGATTCTGTACGAATACCGTATATGCTACGACGACGGATCTTGTATACCCAAATCAGCGTTATGGAGAAATTACAATAAAACATTTTTTTGAAAATGGTATTGATACACAAATTAGCGTAAATGACACGAATTCATTATATACACTAATAATTTTTATACGCTAATAACGATTCATGGTGTACTGTACAGTGTACACTGCAAATCGCTATTAGCGTAGAAGTTTCTTTAGCGTGTATGAAAAATTACAGTGGTTTACGCTAATTAAGAATTTGAAAATTACGAAAAAAAAACATATATTGTAATTGTTCAATAATTATAATTTGGTTCTTTGAAAAAATAAAAGTTGGTCGCAAACATGTTTACCTTAATATAAGAACACGTACAATTTTTTTTGAAATCGTACGCCGTCATGTAAAAGTTTCACACGTGCATGTCAGACTATTTTACCGCGGTTAAGCGTCGGCGCTACGCCGTAAAGCGAACAATTTTTGTCCAGTTGTAAGTTGCGTCATTTGTACGGTTGTAATGTTTACACAACGTTTGTTGTCTAAAAAGTTGGTTGCTTGTCCGTTGTATCTCGACACTGTACGCTAACAAGGGTTCTTTGCGCTAATACTGTCGCGATGCTTTGTTTTATTAGAGTGAATTGATGCTAATATGTGTGTTAACTCTAAAATGGTTGCACTCAGTGACCGGTATTAACGTTTATGTGATGATGTATTAGAGTAAACTCTTATTCTAAATTGGTCCAAAATGAACAAACTCGACAACCACCTCGTCTGAAGCATATTGTGATTGGTCGCCCATGATTACACGTGGACAATTTTATATCCACGCAAACATTACCGCTCCAGCACGACGTGACACCAACCGCCTACCATACCCGCCGCCATACCAAAATCAATCCGTACATACAATTAGCAACAAGCATCTACCATGGCTTTCATGAAAATCGTCCGCCTACCACGTGCATGCTTCCTCTCTCAAAACTGAGTTCCCCGCTTTGTCTATGTCGCCTATAATATTTTGATAATTCACCGACACGCAAATTATTAAAATTCAAATTTTGAACATCGAAAGTTTGGAAAATGGTTTCCCTCTTTTTTGTCCCTCTTGGGTTTTTGTATTTGGTATATATATCCGGCGTTCGGTCCATCAATGGCAATGTCTTTTCACATTCTCCGGTTACCTTGGCATTTGCATCTCTATTATTTGCTTTGTATCCTTTTTTGGCCAAAACTTTTTCTTTATTATTGCAAATATGTGGCCTATTACTTCCCATATTACCACTTTTTTTGCGCCGAAAAACACAGCTACGGCCGGATTATTGCCACCTCTAGCCGAAGAGGACATGGATTGTAGCGAAACCCAAGGACCCGACCCACTGAGTGAAGAAATGGGATCACCCGACGTGGACCCCCTCGTGGAAGGCGCTACTATCAGAGATTTGGACTCACCGTGTGGTACACACGGGAACGTCCTGTTGTTGATCCGAAAAGTTCAGCAAGTTTCAACGAAAATTACTCGACTTCGAGTAATCAATTGGATGATCGCCGATTGTCACAAAAATGGAAAGGAACTGCTCATCCCGAGGACTATCAAGAAGTTTCCGCAACATTTTTCGGGGGTGTCTCGTACAAGTAAGAGTTTTTACCATTGTCCTTACCATCATATCGCAAACTCCGGTTGCCTAATTTGTGTGTCGCTAGTTCGCATTGTTTGTAATTTAAGTAGACATATTAAATAATTTATATTTGATTATATTCATTCTATATTGTATGTTTATATATGCCCCATTATCCCCCCCCCCCCACCTCGTGTCGTTATGATGTGTGGTTATGCAACGTCTTCCAACTAGTTTTTGTTATGACTTCAATCCAATGGACATGCGACGACATGGTGTCGTCGCCTGAATGTGGTGAACGAAAGGCTACTTCAATGGACTGTCGACAAATGTTGGCGAAATCGAAAAGGCGACGACAATGCGTCGTTGCCTCAACGTTGGAAGTTTCGAAAAAATAATTCTTGCCGGTTAAAAGTGTAGCCGTCACTTAAACGTAAAGTATAAGAAATGTCGAACGAATACGCCGCCCAATATTGAAATCACGTTGTAAATGAAACGTGGGATGCATTGCTTCGTTTCCTCACCCCACTGTTGGAATAGTCGAACCCATCGGGTAGGCGACAAAGTTAATACGTGCCCGACCATACATAATGTAAGTATCCCTCGCACGAAATCGTAGTATTTAACATTGTTGTGTACCTTTCATCAAAGTAAGGTTTTGGGCTATTATTTTTTGTACTCTCTCCACTTTCCGTAGCCACGTCTTCTTCAGTTCTATTTTACTCGCGTCTTTAAAGCTACGATATGGAGGGCAACAGGCAGCAAATAAGGCGACGACGTACCGTGATGGCTTATCGCCGTCGCTATCCTCCCCTTGTTACGGCGACCGCGGAAGAGTTAGCGAGGCAACGAGAGGCGGCAACCCCGTTAGCCATAGGATTGGAAGGAGGAAAGAGTGAAGGGAAGGAAAAGGGGGTATCTGTTGAGGTGAGTAGTGAGGAGGAGGTAGATGGTGAGGAAGGAAGGGGAAAAAAGGCGACGGTTGAGGAGAGGGAGGGAATTGAGAGTGGGGGAGGATTAGAGAGGAGGAGGAGGAGGATAAGAAGAAAAAATAGGGTTTTTGATGAGAGGGAGGAGGAGGACGAAGGTGAGGGGGGGTGGGAAAGAAAACGTTGAGTGGGGAGGGAGGGGGGGGGCGCGGCATTAGGTGAAGAAGAAATGGGAAAAGAGGCGACGGTTAAAGAGGGGGAGGGAAGTGAGGCGGGGGGAGGAGTAGAGAGGATGAGGAGGAGGATAAAAAGAAAAATTAGGGTTTTTGATGAGAGGGAGGAAGAGGACGAAAGTGAGGGGGAGGGGGGAGAGAACACATTGAGTGGGGAGGGGGGGGGGGGGAGGGGCGGCATTAGGTGAGGAAGGAAGGGGAAAAGAGGCGACGGTTGAGGAGGGGGAGGGGAGTGAGGCGGGGGGAGGAGTAGAGAGGAGGAGGAGGAGGATAAAAATGAAACATAGGATTTTTGATGAGAGGGAGGAGGAGGACAAAAGAGAGGGGGAGGTTGGGGGAGGGGCGTCATTAGGTGAGGAAGGAAGGGGAAAAGAGGCGACGGTTGAGGAGGGGGAGGGGAGTGAGGCGGGAGGAGGAGTAGAGAGGAGGATAAAAAGGAAGATGAGAGGGAGGAGGAGGACGAGGGTGAGGGGGAAGGTGGGGGAGGGGCATCATTAGATGAGGAAGGGAGGGGAAAAGAGGCGACGGTTGAGGAGGGGGAGGGAAGTGAGGCAAGGGGAGGAGTAGAGAGGAGGAGGAGGATAATAAGGAAAAATAGGGTTTTTGATGAGAGAGAGGAGGGGGGAGGGAGTGAGGCACGGATAAAGTTAGAGAGGAGGAGGGAAATTAAACTAGGAAAACAGAAAGTTAGTCGATGGAGCGACGAGGATTACGTCCCCTCAACTTCTTATAGCGACGAGAGCATTGTGGAAGGGGAGGAACCGCCGGATGAGAAGCGTACCCCTGAAGTAGAACATCCCACGGATATTCGGGTATAGAAGGATGTGGATGAGGCCACCACCGAGGACGAGGAAAGTCCGGATAGCGAGGGACGACAACGAGAGGATGAGCACGAGGATGATGACGACGTGCTCGAGGCGCCTCCCACACCGAACAGGGAGAGAGGCATTGTATTGGGTAATCCGGGTCCTCAAGCTCCATACCGAGTTGAGGATCCGGATTGGTTTTTCCCTCCTCCCACGGGAGAGGAGGAAATGGGCAGTTTTGTGCCTCCGGTCGAGCATTTCATTCCGGTTGCCGAATGGCCGGAACATTGGAGGTAAAGTGAACCGTGTTCCCTAAACCCGAGGGAAAATCCCCACCCGGAAATTCTCGACATCCCCCGAGATGTCCCCGCTCATCCGACGTGGCTTTTCATCGACGGTGACGACCGAGGCTCGACGTTTGCCCACATACGGCAATTCGATCCGGCGGATCCACGGCATACGTGGATTGTTCACGACAACCGCGGTTTTCGGGTGAATGTTCCCGCGTTATTGCGGCTTCACCATCAGTGGGACCCTTGACTATACACCATCCTCAAGTATTGTCGAAAAACTCCCAAGGTAATGGCTCTCCGAGCGGCTCGTACCTCGGTTCTACATAAGTTCTGAAATCTTCGAGTGAGGCGACCCCGTCTATGCGAAATCTCAAGGGTTCGGAGTCCGATTAGCCCCCCTCCACCACGGACAGAAGAGGATTGGCCACGAATAATTGAGGCACTCACTAACCAATTGGCCGCCCAACAAGAACAAGTGACGAGGCTCACACGGGAGTTGTCTCAAAAAAAATTGCGGTAATCGGTAAGTTAGTGATTTCCGAATTTGTTCATTTATCCTTCTCTTTTTATTTTGTCGTCGCTAACCTACAAACTAACATTATTTTTTTATTATCTGTCATGTTTGTTAAATATAGCGACAACAGCGCCTCGTTCGTAAAGCAGAGATGAAATTCAGTCGTTGCTCACCCATAACTCTCCCAAAATTATTATTTACAGCTAAACGTCGATACAGCGACGACAGATGGTCGTCGCTAAAATTAGCGACTCGTCGCCTAATTCAGCGAGGACTAGCTGTCGACGCTGATTCAGCGATGAGGATTTGTCGTCGCTGAATTTGGCGACGACAAATCCTCGTCGCTGAAGCGATTCTTAAAATGTAATGGCTTTTTATGTAGATTTTCAGTGACTAATTTTTGTTTTTTCTTTACTCCAATTGCAGAGTACCGGAAGGCAAGGCGGTGGTGGGTCGAAAGGGTGGCGGTACTTAAAGGGATAAGGGAAACTACTCTAACCTTATCTACTTCGGGTTTTGGAAGGAGGAGCGTGGCGGTAACGAAGGCATTACCGGCAAGGGGTAGGAAGGAGCTACCATGGGTGACGAAGGTTCACAACGACTTAGTGGACGAATTCTTCCGATTCCAAAAGGCGGGCATGAAAATGTCAATTATAATTGTGGGTAAAATGGCTAATTACATCATTGCCGAAATGAAAAAGAATGGTGCACCGGAATTTATCGACGGCAATGGTGAAGTGATCGACATTAGAATCACTCGGCGTTGGATTCAACGCTTTTTCGAAAAGCATAGCATTGTTGTCCGAGCTCAAAAGGGCAAACTACAATTAAGTCCGGAGAAGGAGGAATACATCGAGAGGACCGTGGCATATCACATGGGCGTATTAAAAAGAGGATTTATATCGGGTAAGCCTCATATTTTCCTTCTTTTTTTTGCTTCTTATCATATAAAGTTTATTATTTAGTATCTTTTCGTGCTTGTTGAGGGAAACGAGTGTGAAAAAGACAATTGTTTTCTTAGTTACCCCCAATTTTTTTAAAAATGAATATAATGTAAACCAACAATGTCATTTTTTTCATTACACTTACTTTTAGGGTTTTGTTTTCTTTTGTGTTTTATATTTTTTTTGTGGATAATAGGTCGTTTTAACGAGGATTTGGTAGAGAACATGGACGATGTTGAAATTTATGTATTTTCCAGGTCTGTATTGGAAAAATAAATAGAGTGTTGAAAAAAGGTAATTAATAGTTCACTTCTATATTTTAGTTAGAATGTAAAGAGAGAGAAAGAGAGGACCAAAGGCAGGCCATGGCGGCTGCGTCATTTAGAAGGAGGCAGAATGAAATAGAAGGTATTTTACTAGTTTTAGCAAAATACTGAACCTGGCCGAATTTGAACCGGGGTCTGCAGAGTACTATGTAGACCTACGCCTTATCCATTAATGCAAAAACGGAACGATACACAATATATGTTTTACGCATATATATTTATTAATCTAAAGGACTAATTCGCAGCAGACTAACGAAAACGCGCATTAATCAATTCATGCATGGAAGCGAATCGAAGCCGTATAAATACAACTGATCGGACGGCCACTATTACAACCGCCACCCACAATAAGCTTTCGGCGGCCTTCGGGGACAGCCTCACGCGGTGCCACGTGGCGCCACATTAGTTGATATCGGAGAAGATGGGAGGAGGAACCATGGCTCCCGATTTGGCAGATGTCACGTTGTAGACCATGTTGTACAATGGCCGTAGAATAAGTACATCGCCCATTGTACCTTCTTGTACTATATAGTGTTCCTATTGGACTAGGGTTTAGTAGTAGGTATTCGCGAGTAGGCAGACCAAGACTTAGTGATATTTAGGTACCTCTCTCTAAGAGAGCTTGTAACTATAAATGTCATCTTTGACCAGCCATAACTTAATGCTCAGGTGAGCAAATTCAGTGATTCTTTTTGCTGCGGACTCATGGGAGTCCAAGCTACACAGGGGTGTAGTCGGTCAGATTCTTTGCGTGCCAGGGTGGCACTTATTCAGTGGGAAAGTCAAAGTGGGGAATATTGTCCAAAACACACATTCAAGCTTTGCATTCTATGGTGGAACTGAGCACACAGAAGGTCTTCTTTTCACATGGGTGAAGGTGTATTGGGGTTCTGATTGTCAAGGGATCATTCATTTGGGTTTATATCAACTTGGAGTCGGCACTATCTAGATTAGCTTCTTTTAGATCTGGGAATTCTGTGGGCAATATAGCCCATAGAATTTCTGACGAAACCCACTTAATTGTAAATATGGACAACAAGAAAACTTTGGGCTTTCGCGGCGACGAGGTTGTAAGAAACGCCGACGTTGCGGGTGGTGGAGAGTCCATCACATTGATGGTACGACTCATGGGAGGCGTGAATGCACAAATCGAGTCTCCAATGATAATATTCACAAATCGCGGTCAAAATTACCTGATAAAGGGCCTTGCCGACGATGCACCGGGTAAGTTTTTTTACATTTGAATCTTTGAAATATTTTGCATATTCGTTATTTTCCTATATTTTTTACGTATTCCTCTCTATAAAAATATGAGTTTCCCCTCTCCCTCTCTCCCTTTCTGCCCCCTATCTGCCTCCTCTCCCTCTCCTTCTTTCTCTCCCCCTCACGTAATTCACCCCCTCCCCCAATCCTTTATTTTTTCCTATTGTATGAGTTTGTTACCGAACCAACCCCAAAGGATAGAATGATAAAACCGTATTCCCGCAATGGATAGAAGAGCCGAGGTCTTACCAAGGAGACCGCGAAGGACGTGAAAAAATAATATTCCTCGACAATTGTGGCGGTCATAACAATTCTGAGGAGTTGAGCCGAGTAATACTAGCCAAGAGGACTATACTCCACTTCTTCCCTCCTTGCGCGACTCATCTCGTGCAACCCGCCGACTCCTTCGTCATTTCCAAAATTATGGAGGTTTGGTCGCAGAAATGGGAGGATTGGAAAATGAACGGGATCGAGAATCATACGTGGTCCCATCCGAGTGGCAAGGGTTGGTCTGGGAAGCTACTCGGGCCCGGGAAGGCTTTATTACTTAAGTTGGCTCGTGATTCAATTCGTGAAGTCAACACAATGAGGAAAATCAAGGGATGGGTTACGCATGTAAAGCTATGATTCAGTGCGGCTTGTCCTTGAAGGACGGGAAATGGGAGGAGAAAATGCTCACCCTAGATTTACAAGTCATCATCATGAAATGGCGATGCCATTTCAAAGGCGATGAGGTGCCAACTCATTCTACATCGGCACGAGATTTTGTCTGAGGCATTCAAGATGTTGACACTCGAGAGGATGAAGTCCTTGATGACGCGGAATGGGAGAACGAAGATTTTGAGTCTTTTCATGGAGAAGTGGTTTAGTTAGTGCAGTGGGAATAGGGGTTAACATAAAATTATAGAACTGATGTTTTTGTGTTATTTTTTTTGAAGTAGTTTTCGATGGTTAGTGTGGTAATTGTACTTAGCGTTCATCAAAGTATGTCGCATGAATTGTATCCGTAATAAGTTGAATATAATCGTATCCTTCTCTGTTTTTCATTTTGAAGTTTGATATTGAAAATGATGGATTGGAAAAAAACTTGAATGACGTTGGATGTTAATGATGTTTCCAATGTTTTTGGGGAATCATGTGTTTCATGTTGTATTCCACGTCGGGCGACAAATTCAGTACATTGCTAGGTCAGATCCGTCATTTAGAGTGCTCCAGACGAGACAATATCGTCGCTGAAATTTACAAATTTGGCACCACAATTCAGCGACGACAAGGTCTCGTCGCTGAATGGTAAATCTGATGGTAAACAAAATTTTTACCATTCAGCGACGAAAATTTTGTTTACCATTCAGCGACGAAAAATGTGTCCTCACTGAAGGATACAACTTCAGCTCTATTATAAATAGAAGCCATACATAACCATATTTAATGGACTAAACCGTAAATATACTTCTTTGTGATGTGAAGCAGGCGTAGTCTTTACACAAACAATTGTATTCCAGATTTATTAATACAAAAAAAAATTGTGTTCCGGATTTATTTTTTTCTTCCGAAATAGTAAACAAAACATCCACTTCTTCTCTTCCGTTTGGTCCACCAAATTCAAAATCAATAATCATCAGTCAATTTTTTGTATAGTCTTTGTTTTTTTCATTTCGGTAGTAAAATAATTCTCCTGTACCGTTTTTTTTTAATGTTGTTATCGAAATTACATCGGAGCATAACTTTTTAACAATCAAAAGTATAATTTATAAACATAAATCAAAAGCATATATATAATACAAAACCCAAAAAACACAAATAAAACACATAAACAAAAAAGTGGATAACATAAAATAATACCATAATCGACAAATTGCTTTCTTTTTTATTCCTTTCACGGGACACATAAATATCATACAAAAATTGGCAAATGTAAATTTAACCATAGCTATTGATCCGAATTCAATAATAATTGACAACAGAATAAACACAAACCTATCTCGGAAAATTACCGATGTAAAAAACCTACTAAAAACATAAAAGAATACTCCTTCCTAGATTTCTCCATATTCTATTTTCTTTTGTCATTTTTTGAATAAAATACCAAACACACTATAAATCTATGCAACTCTTACAATCACTATTTTAAAATCATTCTTTTTTTCTTTCCCCTCTTTCCTCTCTCACCTCTATTCCTTCCTTTCCTCACCTTCCACTTTCCTCTCCTCCCTCACTTTCTCCATCTCGTTTAAAATTTTTTTTTATATACCTCACTTTCATGCTCATTTGGTTGCAAATGTAGCAGTAATAAAATGTATGTCATAACTGCAAATCAAATAACAAAAAAACGAGAAACGAATTAGCAACCACAAACAAAATAAATGAAATGCAAATCGAAACAATTAAATAAAAAACAATAAAACGAAAGATACAAAAAACAAAACAACTTGAAGGAAATAAGTTCAAGGTGGCTAGGAAAAGGGAGTGGGATAGAGCGAAGGTGAGGGGGGGGGGTAGAGGGGGGGGGGGGGGGGGGGGGGGGGGGTGAGGAACTTTGAGAGGGGTGCGATCGGCTTCATCAACGTGAGAAGGAGGGGAAGGGGTAAAAATATAGGAAGAGGGAGGGATTCACGCATAGAGAGAGGCAGATTAAGAGGGAGAGAGGGGGAGAGGCAGATTAAGAGAGAGAGAAGGGGAGAGGCAGATTGAGAGGGAGGGAGGCAGGGTGGAGAGATAGAAGAGGAGGGGGAGAACAGAAGTGATATCAAAAATAAAAGTGGGAGGCAGATTAAGAGTGAGCGGGATTGGTTCCTTGAGAGGTGATAATGAGGGAAAGAAGACAAAAAAGAGGGATAAAAATATAGGGGGAGAAAAGGGATTAACTAATAAGCAGAGGGAGACCGAGAGGGCGAGAGGGGGAGAGGAGGAATAGAGAAAGGGCAACAAAGGCTAGGAGAGAGGAGTGGAAGGCAGGGGGAGGTGGAGCAAACCTATAGGGTGATGGGGAGGCGAGAAATATGGCGAGGGAGAGGGACACGCTAACCGAGAGAGGGAGCGTTTTTCACCATAGATTTAGGGAGATAGAGAGGAGACAAAGCATAGTGAGAGGTAAAAATGAGATGACAAATTTGTGAGGGAGAAAAAAAGATGTAGAAACCGATAAGTAAAAAACGGATGAGGAGGAGGATGAGAAATACGGATGGCGTGAGCAAAGGGAAGTAGGAAGGGAATGATGATGTCCATGAAATGGAATCCATGGATGAAAAGCGGAGAAAGTGGCGGCGCTTTTGCATGCTTCGTGGTGAATCGATTGAAATTTTAATGAGAATGACGACGTAGGCGACGACGTTGGGTGTCAAATCCCAAAGGTACGGAAAACGTTTGGTTGTGATTCATCAAGAAGAAACCATTTTTTTTGGCGGTTTCTCGCCCCAAATATCACCAACGCCAAATGTTGTTATTGTATTCTATTTAATTCAATGAATAATCCCAAATTGAGGTTTTTTTGGCACATCAACCTATATTAATATAAACGTTTACTATATTTTATGTTCGTTACCATTTTACGATAGAGTTTTATACTAAATAGAACAATTATCCCTTAATAGCATAAACATTAACGCCAAATTACCCAAAACCACAAAATAGCATTAATAATCACTCTAACTGATAACTAGAAACTTACTTGGAGTTAAAACTGTAAATATCAAAGTTTACAGTTATACGCCCACACAACATTTAACACAGTTATATTGTTAACTAAGTTAAACGACATTGCATGTGCAAAAATGTTTGATATTCACATTGTAGAAACGTGGTTGTTGGACGGATATGTTCGAACGTGATATTTGATGACCCGATTTCATCCACTTTTTAGAGCGCATATTCTCATGCTTCGGAGGTTCTTAAAACTCATTAATTAAAGTTTTTCACTTAAAAAGGTACAAATTTGTACGGTCTGACACCAACCGTACACCACACTATTTATGCGAAAATGTACTTTCATTTTGGAAATTAACCCTAAATAGAGTATAGAAAAAAATAGAATGAACTACGCTAATGGAGAATAACAAAAAAAAAAAACGGGATGCAATTAGCGTACACAACGCTAATAGCGATTGGCGGTGTACACCGTGTATCGCTAATAGGGTTAATGATATTTTAGACACTGAAAACATATTTTCTCCATACATATTTGTTCGATTTTCAATTTTAAACTGCCATTTAGAAGACGAGAATCTTACCATTCAATCTCGACTATTAGATCCTCAATCTAACAAATGTGTACTTAGAAAAGCTGTTTAAAAAGTGTCGAAAAAAACTTTAATACTAATAGTGATACATGGTGTAGCATTCAACAATCTGTCAGTTTCGTCGTGGTTATATTTGTAAGGAAATGATCAGCGGTGTGACTATTTCAGCAACGCAATTTTAGATGCGCGCGGTCAGTAACCTCAGCTTGTCAAAGTTTGTACATTTTAGATACTCATGAGTACAAATTAACTACCGTTGAGTTTAATCCGTACTGTAGATTTTACGGTCAATCCGTTGAACAACTTTAACATGCGAAACATTGTAACATCCGGTTTGCGCCGCATGCGCACGTCAACTGTCATAAAAAAAATAGGGAATTCACACAGTCGGCCAAGATAGGGTAACCTTCCATTGGGCGTTCCCATAAATTGCACGATCACATTTACCGGTAGTAATATTTGTAACACTTTTCCATCAGGTCGTGCCACTGAATCAAAAATTGATAACGTGTTTGATTGGGATTGGTACCACGTAAGATCCTGTTGAGCCGGCCGAAATAATGAAAGTTTTGAAAAGTACAAAATCTCAACTGCGTATCTGCCCGGGCGGACGCCAATTAAAATATCTAGACCACTGCCAATCGTTATTAGCGTTAAGAAATTATTAGTGTAAAGAAAAAATTAGGGTTATTTATTATAATTTAGTGTTAAGAGACGTGGCAGATTATGGTCAACGTTTTCAAATAGTGTAGTTTATTCTATTTAAGGTATCAATGTCAAAATTTGGGGACACCAATAAAGAGTTTATAACGCTAATAACAATTCACGGTGTAGCGTTAAGCTAATGTACAATTTGAACGTTATTCTATTTGTTGTTGTTCCAACAGCCGCGGAAACCGTTGCAAAATAAAAATTTGTCCAAATGTCTATGAATGTACCATTTTGTACGTTTTGAATTATTATTGTTGTACCAGCGGAGGCGTGACAATATGTTATACAATCAATATTTTGTCGTGGAACAGGGTGGCTATGACGTCAAATGGTACACACCATTTGCCACGTGTAAGTTTATAACTTCACGTCCATTGTGGATCGACTTTGATTTTACAAGTGGACCAATACACGCATCCAGTAAGCGCAAAGTGTCCTCATGAAGACAGTTGAAGGAGACTCACTAGGTACAGGATAGAATGGGCGTTTGCGTCGAGAATTCAAAATCGGACAGTGGGAGTTTTCGCCAAAAAGTCTGGAGAATGTGAACAAAGTTTTAGTACACAACTTTTGGAGAAAAAAAACAGTACGGTCTAATACGGAAAGGTAGTTTCTCCAGTAAACAACCCCACTTTTTGCCTAATGCAAGGTTACCTTTATACGGGTAACAAAAGTGCGAGAACCACAAGTAAATAAAAGTGTTACGCGCGGGCACTCTTTTTTATGTTGAACTCCACATTGAGAGTTCAAATAAAGTTGCTACTCCAAGAGTCTTCAAATAGTATGGCTTGATTTACGTGACGACGCACATTTTTTTCATTTTGTTTCATTTATATTTTAAGTGGATCCGTTTTCTTATCGTGTAGAAGGTTGTACACTTCGAGATTAGCTTTCAATTTTTCTTTTACCGGTAAAGTTCCATCAATAAATTATATAATTGTAGGACCAACATTAGAGGTTGCTTCATTTTGAACGATGTTCTATTGCGCAGAGTCTACAATACACGTGTTCGAAATTGAGTGGTACCACGTAAGTTAAGATTGGATGTTGAAAATAGTTAATAATTTCACACCGACCAATTTTAACTCAAAATCTTTATTTTCATACCATTTACGTACGTACTAGGTCGTCGTACAACACAACTTTTGTACTCTTTACAAACGCCTTGTGCGATACGCGCACATTTTTTTAGGATTTCTATTTTTTCGCATGACGAATGAGCATCACCAAAAAAAGTGTGACAAATGGGCGTTAACAAATGTAACGTGACGAAAGTGCGCCATGAGATTACTTTTGTGATTTTGGTTGGAATTTTGAATGTATATATCATATGCGAAATATTTTGATTTTCGTTAGTTGCCGCCTTAACACGTATGTTTATTATTTAACGTGTCGCGACTCAAATTATTTTGGAAATAATACCATTTACATACACTTTTGAAGAAAATGCTTCTTGAATAAATGTTGAACATTCAATTTCACTACCTAAACCTTTCGACCATATTGGCAAGATACTATATAATGTTGTTTGCGGATAAAATCAAAATAAAAGGTAAGACGTAGTACGGAGAGGTCCGAATTTAAGTAAACAACCTAACTTTTTGTCCGATTAAGCCTCACTTTAACTTAAAATCCTTTATGTACTCTCAAAGTGTAGCTCACGTCAGTGAGAAAAAATGACTGCGCACAACACTTTTAATTACATGTGGTTGTCGCATTTTTGTTACTGTAAACCTTACTCAGCCGTGTAAATTATTGATTTTTTTGTGATAGTGAAGTTTAGAAGCGTGGCCAAGTTTTAATCATTTTTTACAATGTTTTGCAATATAAAGCTTATCCACAAACTCACTTTCAAATATGAACTCAACAGTGCCTAACTTATACTAATATGTATTTAAAACGTATAATATTTGGTAAGTTGACGATGGTGACCACTTACAACCAAAATAATCACTGTCCTAATCATTTCCCTAAATATATTATGTATAGTAGTGTTTTGTATCGAGAGCTTCTTGCCGATATTTGATTTACGCATTTTATGAACCAACCAAAAATTGATACATCATCCCGTTATATCGAGATCAAAAAGTGATATATTGCGGTATGTTATCGGGTCGACAACCATCGCGATACTTCTATACATTGGGTAGCTTTTGAATATTTTTATTATAACTCCCTTTTTTTTATGAGAAGGTTTCCCTTGTATTGCTACAATATTTTACATTTAATTTATGAAAGAGGAAAAAAGAACAAAAACTGGATATAAGAAATATCTTGGTTTTTGGGGGTTTTGAGTAACATCCTTCCTGACTACTTTACTTCCTCACAACTATGTCTTGGGGTACAGATGCTTGTACATAAAAATCACCATGAATTGCGCCAGTCAGGGATTCACATTTCACGTGAACATGTATCTAAAATAGAATGTGTGGAGGCTATCGCTAAAAATTGTGAGTTGTCAATGTTTGATACTACCATGATTAGATACACAATAAATGACACACATTCCAATAATTTACAAAAGGAAGTGCAAGAAAAAGCTAACTTTACTTCAATCATATAAAGATAGCACATCGATGTATACAGACATTAGGATAATAAGAGTTAAGAAAGCTTTATTCAAAAAGTGTCATTTACAAGCTGATTGTATTTTTTACCCTTGATCTATTTACGAGCTACAAGCTCAATCAAAATTTTATCTCTTTTGTTTATAATGGATGTTACTTTCTCCTTATATCATCTTTGACTATTTTTTTTAACCTTATGGTTTATCTCAGTAATCTTTTATAATTTGTCTCTACGTGTGCGCAATCTAGTTTTTCTTAATTATGAGAACGTTTTCAAATCGACCAAATGGACGACTCCAACTAACATGTAATCGAACCACAATGGTACAATTGTGACTTTGACAGATTAAGTATACCAATTTGAAATGGCAAAGTCAAATTGACCATTGATGAAATAGTCAATTTAAAAACGTCTCCTAATTGAAGATCTAAGTAAGATCAACAATAAATATGGGTGATGATAAACCAATAATTGATTGGATTGAGGGACGTATCTTTCATGAAGAGCAAAAAAGAGTTAAGCATGAAGATATTAAAGACTTGAAATGAGTCTTTTGATACAAAGACTGAGATATAGACATCCATTACAAAAGACTTGTTGCCAAAAACCAATGTCACATAAGGAATACACATCCCAATTCTTTACCAAGATACTCAAGGCCGAATCAAGAGACATCCACCTCCCTACATAACCATGATCACATTAACGCACCTATTGTTATGGATAAAATTCTTATGTGGAATTATGTGGTCTCCATTGACCCACATAATGAGCAGCCTATGTAAAGCCTCTAGGATAATATTTTCCCCTTGAAATTTCCCACTGAATAATTGCCGCCCACGCACACAAATATTCTGACTACCCTCACCGTTGTGAGGAGAAGACTCCCTTGAGTCAAACGCAAAAAGAACCACTAAATTTGCTCCCCTGAGGAGTAAGTTATGGTTGTTCAAAGATGACATTTATAGTTACAAGCTCTCTTAGAGAGAGGTACCTAAATATCACTAAGTCTTAGTCTGCCTACACACGACAACCTACTACTAAACCCTAGTTCAATAGGAACACTATATAGTACAAGATAGTACCATGGGCTATATACTTATTGTACGTCGATTGTACGACATGGTCTACAAGGTGACACCTCTCAAATCGAGAGCCATGGTTCCTCCACCCATCTTCTCCGGTATCAAATAATGTAGCGCCACGTGGCACCGCGTGACGCAATCTCCGAATGCCGTCAAAAGCTCACTTTGGGTGGCGGCTATAATGCAGGCCGTCTGATCAAAACATATTTTACAGAGTTCAGATTGGCGTGCGTGCATGAATTCTTCCTCTTCGTTATTTGGGTGTTAATTAGCCGTCGCGTTAATGTTTATATATCTTTGAAATCCGTCATGTGTATCGTTTCGTAGCTCCTTAATGGTTGAGGCGCCCGGCTATAAAGAATCTAGAGGTCGGAGGTTCAAATCGGGATGTAGGCAACTTTTCAGTAAAATATCCTCTATTTGAAAATCTGTCACTTTCTAAATATGACAGCAGCCATGGCGTGCCTTTGATACTCACTCTCTCTCTTTAAAATATAACTAAAATCGATAAGTGAACTATTAATTACCTTTTTTCAACACTCCCCTTAATTTTTAGTCACTTTTCAATTTAAATCCACAGTTTACTTTGCAATAAATCAACTTAGGGGAAGGCACTGGTTTTGTCATCATGTCTGAAATCATTTTTCTATCAGTTTTATGAACCAGTTTAATGATTTTATTTTCAACCTTTTTTCTAACAAAGCTTAGTCTAATATCCATATGTTTAGCTTTGAAGTGATGTTTCAAAATAACTCTAATAGAGATAGCAACTTGATTATCACAAAAAGCATTTTGAGTTCCAGACTTCATGAACCTTAGTTATTCTATAAGAGATTTAACCCACATTAATTTTTTGGTGGCAGCACAGGAAGCCATGTATTCAGCCTCCATAGTGGACTGAGAAACTACTTTTTGTTGCTTGCTACTCCAACAACATGCACAAGATCCAATTTGCAACACGAATCTAGTTGTACACCGCCTTAAAGGCAAATCTCTATAACTGGCATCACTCCAAGTGGTGTTGTCAGTGTGCTCCATGTTGTTTCGAAAAGTTTGTTTCGTGCGTACGTGAAAGTTGGTGCGCCATGGAATTCAATGTGGAGGTTCGAATGGATTCATGGATTGGGGGAGCGAACAAACGGATATAATTTAAGTGATGAAACAGACTGACAAAGTGGAGTGTACAAGCATTGACAAATGGACGGCAGATCGCGAAGCGATCCGATGTTGATTAAAGTAAATGTTCAAACAAGCACCGCCAGTACGGCGCAGTTGCGATGTAGACAGGACAACGCAGCTAAGGTTATTTTGGATGAATATTCGCCGTCGGTACAGAGCATCTGCCACGCAGAAAAATCAACGCAGCTGTGGTTACCTTGATATGATCCGTACGGACAAATCAGCTGACGCAGCTGCGGATAATATAACTAATATAGATCGTGAGTAATGATATTTGTTTAGTGATTATTTTGTGGTAGCTTGGTTTTTTACGTACGAAGATTGTGGAGATAACGGTGTAAATATTATGTACAACACAGGTTTGTCTTTTTGCTAGTTTGTTTATCAGTGTAGATCTATTCAGTTTGACATACCTCGAACTATTCCGGTATACTTACAATAGTTTAGGTAGCTGGTAGATACCGTACGGCTGGTATACCTCCGTACATTCAGTAGTGAACACTCTGAGTATAACTTGTAGGACTTAGAATATTTTGAGTATCACAGTCATATTTATCAAAGCTATGGCAGACTGTTTTCTGCATCTTTGACCTGTTGGTGTGATCACTCGGTTTGCTTTTTTGATTTGATACTTTGTGAAGTTATTCTATGGTATAGAATCTATATGTCTGCGAAGTTTCAGTCTATTCTGTTAGCTTTATAAGATTGTGTGAGAAGTCAAAGTGGTTAGTTTGTAAATCTGTTAGCTGTTTTTGGGAAACTCTGAAGCTTATATCTTCCAAGTTCCTTGGTAGATTTTGCTGTAACTTTGGGAGTTTACATTGTCTATAGCATACTACATATTGGAGAAGTTTGAGCGGATTTTGTTTATTATCGAGTAATATGTGCTGTCTGAAACACAGTTGTTTGAGGGTAGTCTGTGGTGCTTGCGAGAGTAGTCCATGGCTGAAATAGGCTATGGACAACATTTTTTACATGTGGTTGCCGCAATTTTGTTACCGTAAACGTTCGCCGGCCGTGTGAATTGATAATTATATTATGAGGGTCAACGTTCGCAAGCGCGGTAAAAGATTAAGCGGTTGTAATCATATTTTAAAAGTCAAAGTTGTCCAACAGATCGACCGTAAAATTTAGACTCAACAATACTTCACTTGTACCAATGTGTATTCAAACGTATATTTTTTGACAAAATGACGTAAGTGACTATGCGCAACCAAAACAGTCACTCCCATGATCAATTCATTTTTTTGTGCTCTTGTTCTTTTTCGAAACTATGATTTGACAATAGGGAATTGCTTATCGCAGTAACAATTTTAGTTGTGCGCACGTACTTGCGTCAGCTTGTCAAAAATTGTACATTTTAAGGATAGATTAGTAGAAACGACATACCGTAGTGGTATTAGACATTTAGGGGAGGGCCTATTTTGCGGGCGGCGGAGACTTTCGAGTAGGATTTTGCCTGGGCAATGTAAATTCCTCGTAGTTATTTATAAACACAGAAAATTATCGTTGGAAGCATGGAGATTTTTTTTTTTGAGTCTCTTCAGTGATTAGGTCAAATGGACAAAAAAAAAGTAGAAACAAAGTGTTCATACTTACAGCGTTCCCATATAGAGCATAAGAAAGTACAAGACAAATCCGCGTGTACGATTTACTTAGTCTCATATGTAGCGTTACTATTCGATTTACGTACGGTCAAAAGTGAAATTCCGTACTTCTCAATAAAGATTAACTCTCCTTACGGATGTTTGTACATGGTTATATTGAATTTCGTACTCGCCAATGTAGATTAACTCTCTGCGCGAAATTTGGTAGACTCGTGATGTAGATTAACTCTCCCCCAAAATGTACTTCAATTTTCAAATATATATATATTTTTAAACGTACGAAAATACGACGATGACTAACAATTCTAACGACATTTCGTACGCTCAAACGTACATGAGTAGTAATATACGTGCGCTCGATCACAAATTAATTCAATAGAGTATATAAATTACATGTTTTATTTTCAAACTTACATCGTGAATCACTATTATTGTTCAAAAAGCTTGTAAGAAAACCCTTTCCACTTTGTTTTTCAGCAAGAATAAGTGCCACCTTGACACACAAAAACTCCGACCACCTTCACCCCTGTGAAGGCAAGACTCCCCTGACTCGATAGCAAGAAAAATCTCTGAATTTTCTACCCTGAGCAGTAAGTTATGGAGGGTCAAAAATGACCTTTAGTACAAAAGCTCTCTCGGAGAGAGAGTCCATTCTACCAAATTTTTGTAAGTCCTATCTCTCTCTAAAACTATATCTACTCAAGTATGGCACCAATCATATAAGTGTCTCGTACAGAAAGGTACAAGTGCCGGTGTACTTTATGTACGGCCATTGTACGACATCGCCAACAAGTCGACACATGTCATATTTGGATTGGTTCCTGTAATCCTCGGAGATGTCGTAATCCAATGTGGTTGTGCCACGTGTCAATCGATGTGGCGATGACCACAAACGGCCAAAATCCTATTTCGCGATCTCAGCACCTTTCGTGGCTGTCAGATAAAAACCAGGTTTTAATCGTAGCCGTGATATTTATTTGCGCGATATTGGTTTCGTTTTCAAAACAAAATATGCGGTATCCGTTTCGAAACCGTACCCTACTCCGTATTTTACAAAACAGAATCTATGCATGATGTATATAGTCTCCGTTAAATGAATTAGTTCATGTCTAACTATTTTAATATTTGTCAAACCATATACACTTATCATTGGTCTAAGACTTGTACGATAAAGCTTACCGCTACCTATTCACTCTTTAATTTGAGACCACACTTCTCCCTGCAGAAAATTAGCTTAGGGGAAGGCACAGGTTTGGTCATCATATCTGCTACCATCTCGCTATTTGGTCTGTACTCTAAACTGATTATTTTGTTTCCCACCTTCTCTCTAACAAAGCTGAGTCTAATGTCCATGTGTTTGGCTTTAAAATGATGTTTAAGATTGGTAGCAAAAGCGATTGCTGCCTGATTATCAAAAAAAAAAAATTGCACACCACTATTAAGGTGACCTAGCACACCAAGCAAAGACTTTACCCAAATCAATTCTTTTATAGCAGAGCCAGAGGCCATATACTCAGCCTCCATGGTGTACTGAGCAATAACCTTTTGTTGTTTGCTACTCCAGCAACAAGCCCCATCAACCACATATAATACATATGCAGAAGTACATTTCCTCATCGGAGCATCACCATAACTGGCATCACTCTAAGTAGTGATGTCAGTATTCCCTCCACCCAAATGCAACCATAGAACCCTACTTCCTATCAAATATCTAAAGAATCTTTTAGCTGCCTCCCAATCTCTTTTAGTGGAAGCATTTAGAATTCTACTCAGCACTCCTACAGTTGCAGCTAAATTCGGCCGGGTAGAATTCATAAAATAGATTATGCTTCCCACAACTTGCCTGTAAGGAAAAGTCTGTATGAACTTTTGTTCTTCATGACCTAATTCTTTGTCTAATATTACGACTCCTCTTTCCACACTCCCCTCACTTCTCTTCTTTAACTCCATTGGAGTTGTATAACTATGTTCTGGAATTGTCTTTTGGTGTTAGACTCCATCTTCCCTCATAAAATCCTCAAATTGGTTAGAGGTATACTCTCCACCATTGTCACTCTTTACTCTCTTGATTGGGGTTTCATGGAGTTTTTCACTCCATGCTTTATATTGTCTAAAACATTTTAAGCCTCTGCCTTATTTTTCAAAAAATACACCTTGGAATACCGAGACCAATCATTAGTGATAGTCACCATAAATCTCCTACCTCCAGGTGAAGACACTTTGGCCGGTCCCCAAATATCTGTGTGTACTAAATCTAGAATCTTTTCACCATAATAGGTGGTTGTTTTTGGGAAAGGTAACCTGTGTGCTTTACCTTGAGCACATCCACTACAATCACTTAGATTTTCACTCTCACCGAACTAAATCCCTTCTGCTACTCCCATCTTTTTCATCTCTCTTAACTTATCAAGATTCACATGCCCAAGCCTCTTCTGCCACACCATTATATCATAAACACCAACATAATAAAGTTTCTTCTTTTCATTGCTTAAAATCAGCCTAAACATCCATTGGCTACCTTTTCAGCAGTGATTAAAACTAGCGGTAAAGACTCCTTTCCTGGTGCTAGTATCAAAACCTTTATCATCTAATACAGATGTGAAGATTATTGTTTTGAAAAGTCAGTTTTGTGCGTAACTGCTTATTAGATTTAATATGGAGGTTTGAATAGATTCACGGATTGGGGGAGCGAACGGATTGATAATTGAAGTTATGTAAAATACTCATTGAGTGGTGGGAACAAGCAATGACAAATGGACGGCGGATCGCGAAGCGATCCGATGTAAAATAAACAGAATGTTGAAATAGGCGCCGCCGGTACGGAGCAGCTGCGACGCAGTTAAGTCTGTTGTTTTTAGAAAGCTTTAGTCCTCTTTATGCCTCAGCTGTGAGAGAGAGCTGTTCAGGACTTAAGCTATTTTTGGTTGAGTTCGGTTCAGTACTTACCGAAATTAGTGTGACAGTGAAGTTGCGGATAATATAACTAATATAGATCGTGAGTAATGATATTTGTTTAGTGATTATTTTGTGGTAGCTTGGTTTTTTACGTACGAAGATTGTGGAGATAACGGTGTAAATATTATGTACAACACAGGTTTGTCTTTTTGCTAGTTTGTTTATCAGTGTAGATCTATTCAGTTTGACATACCTCGAACTATTCCGGTATACTTACAATAGTTTAGGTAGCTGGTAGATACCGTACGGCTGGTATGCCTCCGTACATTCAGTAGTGAACACTCTGAGTATAACTTGTAGGACTTAGAATATTTTGAGTATCACAGTCATATTTATCAAAGCTATGGCAGACTGTTTTCTGCATCTTTGACCTGTTGGTGTGATCACTCTATTTGTTGTTTTCATGTGATAATTTTTGAAGTTATTCTATGGTATAAAATCTGTATATGGGCAAAATGTCAGTCTATTCTATTGTTTTTGAAAGATTTTGTGAGAAGTCAAAGTGGTTAGTTTGTAAAGTTGTTAGCTGTTTTTGGGAAACTCTGAAGCTTATATCTTCCAAGTTCCTCGGTAGATTTTGCTGTAACTTTAAGAGTTTACAGTGTCTATAGCATACTGCATATTGGAGCAGTTTGAGGGGATTTTGTTTATTGTGGAGCAATATGTGTTGTCTGAAACACAACTATTTGAGGGTAGTCTGTGGTGCTTCCTAGAGTAGTCCATGGCTGAAATAAGATATGGACAACAGGTTATGGGCCCACACCCATGGCTACCCATATTTTATGGATCAAAATATTACTACTCGAAGGATGCACTCGAGAGTTACTTCGAGATGATGGAGCTAATGGATGTGGTGGACAGTACCTTGGCCGAAACATCAAATGGATGGAAAAGGAAAAATCATGAGTGTCTAAGGGTTATCAAGAACTCCTTGACTGAGGATTTGGTAATGTCATACTTAACTCTTAAAAGGGCATCTGAATTATGGAAGTGCTTAGAATGTATGTATGCAAAGACTTCTTTATATCATAAGCTTAATAATGTTACCAAAATAGTTGAATTCAAGTATGTAGGAGGTAGTATAGAGAAACACTGTATTGACTTACAAGTATTATTTGCAAAAAATGATTTGGCAGGAGTAAACTTTACAGATGCCCAACAAGCTATATTGTTAATGAGAAGTCTACCTAAAGGATATAAAAGTGCATTAGATTGATTGACTTTAATTGATAAAAGGGATTGGAGCTTAATTGTAGCAAGACATGTTGTTCTAGATGAAGAGGCTAATATTAAGGTTTTATCAAGTAAGAAGAATATAAAGGAATCTAAGTCTCAGTTTCAGAAAATTAAAAGGAATAGGGAGTTCGGATATCGGCCAAAGAATTGTTTTTATTGTAATGATTTGGGACATACCTTCAAGGTATGTCTGTCGTATAAAAGTGCATGTGTTACAAGGAATTTCAGAGATGGATGGGACAACTACCTAGTTTGACCCTCAATAAGAAGAGAATCAAGTGCTTTCGTGAATGAGAGAGAAGAATCGACCAATGAAAACAGGCATAAATCGTGTGTTGACGAATTTATTTACTTACCGACCTTCTATGTTGTTTGGAATGAGGTGAAAGAGGTGACAGAAAAAGCTCTGATTGCTGTCAATATTTCCTATGACTGATTGGTGAGTGGCAAAAACTTATTAAACGAAGAGGCAACGAGAATAGGAGGAGTTGAAGGATTTAAAGAGCAACCACAAGTGGAAGTGGAAAGAATTGTAACAGTGTTGTCATTGAAGATAGTGTGGAGAAAGAAGAGAATAAAAAAGATTCGGTTGTTGTGACTCCTCTTTGTGATAGATTCGTGTGTGTAAATGACTTACGAGGGGACGAGATGCTCGAAGAAAAGAGAGTTAGAGAAGTAAACTTAAAAGTGGAAGCAGAATATTCCTTAGATATGGAGAAAACTGAACTAAAAACAAAACTTAGAGTAAGGGAGGAAGATGATGAGAGAGAAAATGGTGAATTCACACAAGATGGGGAATTTACATCGAAGGTGGAAAATAATGTGGTTTTAAAAGTTAATGAATTCAGCAAAGGATCGAGAGAGATTGTAAAGAAAATGAGGTTTAGAAAAAAAGGTCATAAAATTGGAGAAATTTGGATATTAAGAAAGAATATTAGGAAGAAGAAAAAGCAGCTAAATGAAAGGGAGTCAAAATGAAAGTATTCATGATGCATACACTTACGGGGAGTGGTAGATCTATAGAAAAATATCAAAACCTAGTAAGAAAAAGCACACTTTATAGAGGTAATGGGAAGGAAATTAATTGCAAAAGTACGAATTCTACGAACAAACCAGAATCAAGTAAGAAAGAAAGAAAAAGATACAAATTAAGGAATAATAGTCGGAGAAGAAACAAGTTACAAATCGACCAGCAACGATGAGAGGATGTGTGACGGGAAAATGGAGAGACTTGAACGACTTTTCAGCAAGGTATAAGGAAATTTGGTGCAGTAACGTAGGCAACATATATCGAAGGAAGCAGAAGGCGCGGAAGTATCCAATAGGAGAGAAGGTGCAGCAACTGTTCAATGAAAGTGTGTAGAGACGAGATATTTTCGACAAAGACTGATTATATGACTAAGTGACGATTACGGGTGGAATTCAGATTTACTAGAGAGGTGTTATATCATTAGTGAAAGGACAATTTGGCGTTCATGACATAGGGGGAGCTGTTACAGGACGATATTCAAATTTGTTAGTATGTAAAATTCACATAAATTAAGGAAATGGTTGATAAAGTTTTTCATGGAAGATAAAGAGTGTTTGAATATTAAATGATTAACTCGGCGAGGAGGCAATTGTCAAGAAGGGGAAATTTGTAAAACATGGCAGAAACGCAGCGGAAGCAGTGGCGAATTAGCGGAAGCATTTCGCATCGCAACATAGCAACGCAACATAGCAATGAAGTGCAGCAACGCAGCGGAGCAGTGGTGTTATAGCATTAATGAAAGTGACAGTTTTGCATTTATGACTTACAAGGAGCTCTTACAGGACAATTTTGCAAGATGGTAGTTTTCAGCAAGGCAAATTGGAAATGGCAACGTCAGCAAAACGTGGTGATGTATTAGTTCGGCTAATATTTATGAAATTTTAGTAGTGGAGGTTGATAGAGATTTTTTTTTTTATCTCTAAATATTTTACATTCTTCATTTTGTCTGAGTAGAAATATCTACATGGACTACTAGGTCTAAAGCTTCCGGGGAGTGTTGAAATTGAAAGCATTAGTTCTCAGTAGACGAGGCTATGAGGAGAAAGTTAAAAGCAAAAGGAGTAGCTGGTAGGACTGCGATGTCAAAATAGTGCAGCATGGCAGCATAGCACTACACACTGCATATTGTATTCCTACTCGGCTGCGATATCAAACTAGCGCAGCGTAGCAGCATAGCAGTACACGCTGCACAATGTATTCATATTGCACTGCGATATCAAACTACCGCAGCGTAGCAACACAACATTACACGATGCATATTTTTTTTAGGTGCACGAAACTAAATTTTCGGGGGAGTGTTGTTTTGAAAAGTTTGTTTCGTGCGTACGCGACAGTTCGTGCGCCATGGAATTCAATGTGGAGGTTCAAATGGATTCATGGATTAGGGGAACGAACAAATGGATATAATTTAAGTGATGAAAGAGACTCATTGAGTGGCGTGTACAAGCATTGACAAATAAACGGCGGATCGCGAAGCGATCCGATGTGGAATAAACGAAATGTTGAAACAAGCACTGCCGGTACGGCACAGTTACGATGCACACACGACAACGCAGCTACGGTTATTTTGGATGAATATGCGCCGCCAGTACAGAGCACCTGCGACGCAGACAAGTTAACGCAGCTACGGTTACCTTGATATGATCCGTATGGACAAAGTAGCTGACGCAGCTATGGATAATATAACTAATATAGATCGTGAGTAATGATATTTGTTTAGTGGTTATTTAGTGGTAGCTTGGTTTTTGACGTACGAAGATTGTGGAGATGTTGGTGTAAATATTATGTACAACACAGGTTGGTCTTTTTGCTAGTTTGTTTATCAGTGTAGATCTGTTCAGTTCGACATACCTTTAAATCTTCGGGTATACTTACAATAGTTTAGGTAGATGGTAGATACCGTACGGCTGGTATGCCTCGGTACATTCAGTAGTGAAAACTCTGAGTATAACTTGTAGGACTTAGAATATTTTGAGTATCACAGTCATATTGATCAAAGCTATGGCAGACTGTTTTTGCATCTTTGACCTGTTGGTGTGATCACTCTGTTTTTTTTCTTCATGTGATACTTTTTGAAGTTATTTTATGGTATAGAATCTGTATGTGTGCGAAGTTTCAGTCTATTCTGTTTTCTGTGTAAGATTCTGTGAGATGTCAAAGTGGTTAGTTTGTAAAGCTGTTAGCTGTTTTTGGGAAACTTTGAAGCTTATATCTTCCAAGTTCCTCGGTAGATTTGGCTGTAACTTTGGGAGTTTACATTTTCTTTAGCATACTGCATATTGGAGCAGTTCGAGGGGATTTTGTGCATTGTGGAGCAATCTGTGCTGTCTGAAACAGAGTTGTTTGAGGGTAGTCTGTGGTGCTTCCGAGAGTAGTCCATGCCTGAAATAACCTATGGACAACACTCCCCTCCCAAATGCTACCACATTTCCCTTGTCCTCACTAGATACCTCATCACCCTTTTGGCAGCCTCTTAGTCTCTCTTTCTTGGTTCATTTAGACTTCTACTAAGGACCCTTATTGCTGCAGCTATATCCGGACGGGTACTGTTCATATAATAGATTAAACTTCCTACAATCTGCCGATAAGGGATATTTTCCATAAATTTCCTTTCTATCTCATCCATCTTATCATTAATAATTAATATTTCTCTCTCTTCACTCCCCTCAAACAATTTCTTCATATCCATGGGAGTAGTATATCCGTTTTGTTTTTCCATCTGAATTTTTGTAGCATATTACCGATTACTTCTTTGTGAGTGATTCTTATAATCCTATTCCCTCTATCTCTCTCCATCTGAATTCCCAAAGTGTACTTTGCTTTGCTAAGTTCTTTCATATCAAAACGGCTTCTAAGATCTCGTTTTAGTTTGTTAATTTTATCTAGCGACTTGCTTAAGACCAACAAATCATCCACATAAATAGCAATAAATATCACTCCATTCTCATCCTCAAATAAATATATCGAGTGATCTGAACTAATTCTAATATACCCCAAACGGGTCAGAAATTCGTCTTGCTTTATATTTTATTGTCGCAAGGCTTGTTTAAGCCCATAAAGTGATTTTATCACTTTGCATACCTTGCTTTCTTCCCCACTTTCCACAAATCCTTCCTGTTCCCTCATATAAATTTCTTTTTCCAATTATGCCTTCAAAAAGGTCATTTTAATATCCATCAGGTGTATTTCTATATCCTCTGCTGCAGCTAAACTTAAGAGAATTCTAACATAAGGAAATTTGACTATTTGTATAAAGGTTTCTTCAAGTCTATCCTCTCATTTTGAGTATAACCTTTTGCAACCAACCTAGCTTTGTACCTCTCAATGGTATTTTCTAGTTTTAATTTAAGTTTTAAAACCCACTTACATCAGATCGGTTTTCCTTTCAGTGGGCAATCTACCAACTCCCATGTATTGGCTTCCATGAAGGAGGTCATTTCTTCAATTATAGCAGTGATCCACCGGCTACTTTCTGGGGTGTTTATGGCCTCTAAATATGTCTGAGGTTCATCTTGGTGAGACATCTTTATGAGTTGGTTATAACCTTGTCTTTATTGAAGTCGTTTACTACTTATTCTTCCCCTTTCAAAATCGGACGTCGGTATGGAAGCCATCCTTGGGTTTTATTTAGAAAGATTTTCAGCTCCCCTATCTTCCAATTCCGGTGTCTCATCAAGTTCCTCATCAGTTTCCACTTCATGTTGTGGCGTTACCTCGGATGTTGTCCTTTCCTCCTTCTCCTTTGGTTGATCTGCAGATTTTTCTTTTTCTCCATCTTCATTCTCTTCATATTCAAAGTCAAAACCAGATAACTGATCCGTTTCAAATCTGATTTTGACTTCGTTATTATATTGGAATAGATCAATGGACTTCTCTTCATTCATCACCACTATGTGTTTTACCAAAATGATATCTTTTTTTTTCAAGTCATACACTCAGTATCTTTTTTTGCTCTCATCATATCCTACAAGATATCCTAGTTTCCCTCTCCCCTGTAACTTCCATTTACTCTTATCGGAATCCAAGCTGTAGACTTGACTTCCGACCACCCTCAAACTATACAAATCAGGCTTTCTTCCTGTCCACCTCTCATACGGAATTTCCTCCTTATTGGTTGAAGTTAGGACTCTATTTTTGATAAAATTAGCATAGTTCATAGACTCGACCCAAAATTGCAACCCTATCTTCTTATCACCTAACACACTTTTGGACATATCTCCTAAAATTCTATTCACTCTATCTCGTACTCCATTTTGTTCCGGATTAAAGGGAACAGTTTTCTCATGATGAATTCCTTCTTCTTTAAGATATTCTTCAAATTCCCTTGAGGTGTATTCTTTCCCATTATCACTTCTTATCTCTTTTATTGAGGTTTCATGTAGTTTTTCACTCCATACTTTATACTCTTTGAAACATCTTAATACCTCTGACTTATGTTTGAGAAAGTATTACCTTAGTGTATCTAGACCAATCATCTGTAATGGTTAACATCCATCTTTTCCCCCCATGTGAAGCATACCTAGCAAGTCCCCAAACATCAGTGTGAACTAGATCTAATACTTTCTCTCTCCTAAATATGGTTGCCTTTGGAAATGGAAGTCTATGAATCTTCCCTTGGGCACATCCACTACAATCATCAAAGGTCTCATCATCCTCAAAAGTAATACCCTCCACTATTCATTTTTTCTTTATTTTTTTTAATCTATCTAGGTGCATATGCCCCAACCTTTTGTGCCAAAGCATCATTTCACTTGCACACGAGTAGAGAATACACTTTTCATTGCAAAGAATAATTCTAAACATTCCTTGACTGCTCTTCTCAGCTATGAAATAAACCTCATTATCAAAGCTTGTTGTGAAGATTCATTTCCTAGTTCGTGATTCAAACTCCTTTTCATCTAGGACAACTGTTGAGACTAAAATCTTGCTAAGCTGTGGAATGTAAAGAACGTCCGAGAGTGTTACAATTGAGGCTTTTCCATCAACTAAAACCTTCAAGTTAACTGTTCCAACTAGACTTGTGGTTTCTACTCTACCATCTCCGTACTCTATCTCAACTGTTGAGATCTTTATCAGTTTAGTGAACCACCTCTTATCTTTGCACATATGCATTAAGGCCTCTAGGTCTATGATCCACCCTTCCTCGGGTGGGTCCCTCTTACCTTCGAAAGCACACTTGTGTCTCCATGGAATGTTGACACGATTTTCATTGTTTTTCGGAATAATAAGAAGCTCATCAAGCTCCTCTTCTGGTTCGGTTTCCTCGTCCTTTTCCTCATCATGAACTTGAGTTAGGAAAGCCTTTTTCTTTCCTCCATCTTTTGAGGTTCCGTGTCCATCTTTTAGTCGCAGATCTGCAAGTTTGACAAACTCTACCATATAGTGTTCCGGTTTTTTGCACAAGTGACATAATCCTCATTGAGAAGTTCCTCTCCCTTGTGTATCAAGTCTTTCACCTCATTTTCCTCTTTTTCCAAATTTTTGATAAGGGTCTTTCCCTCCCTCCTCATCTCGCTTCCGCCAATCAGCTCCTGTAGATAATGCTTGAACACTTAGACTCCCTCTCATAAGCTTTATGGTGCTTTCTTTCACTAAAATCATTCCCATTGTGTCATCCCAATTCAATTGCTATCTCCTTTGTCCTATAATCGGTTAATGATATTCTCATACTCGTCAAGTAGTTTCATTATTAATGTGTTCATTCTTTGTCTCTCAAACCATGAGTTACTTGCACTCTCTAGCTCTCCATAGAATGCTCCAAAATCATTGCAATAAATATTCATGCTTCCTCCCTTATAAGTATAAGCGGCAATTATATTTTCTACCAACTGTTGCTGCTGTAATGATCTACTCTTATATTTGTTAACTAGTAATATCTAGATCTGAGATAAATATTTGACATGCATAAAGGGAACGGCTATGCCCTTTGCTACACTTTTAAAAATTAAGAGCTTAGAAACCTTGTCTTTGTAGTTCCACTTTTCATACTCTGATTTGTCGGTCTAAACCCTTGTCACCACTATTGGTGGTGTTGTTGCCAATATCGCCTTCGGCAATGGTGTCACTTGAGCTGCAACTCCTCCCTTTTCTCCTTTCATGACAATCTCCTCTCCTTCCTCATCTTCATCCTCGGTGATGGTGGCATCTGTTCTGGCTATTGTAGTGGAGGAGGTGCCAGCATAACGTGTCCCTCCAAACCCAGGTGCAGGTGGGCATCGAATTTGTCCAAACACTATGCCCCATAGATGATTCTCAAATAGTTCTCCCTCCATCATCATTTCCCAATATAAAAAGTAAGATTCATCATAAATGGGCACCCTAGAGGTTGGGCCAATAACCTGAAATTTTGTGGTCTCCATTGACCCACATAATGAGCAGCCTATGTAAAGCCTCTAAGATAATATTTGCCCCTTCAATTTTCCCCGTGAATAATTGCTGCCCGGGCACACAAATATTCTGACCACACTCACCCCTGTGAGAAGAAGACTCCTTTGAGTCAAACGCAAAAAGAATTTCTGAATTTGCTCCTTTGAGCAGTAAGTTATGGCTGGTCAAAGATGACCTTTATACTTACAAACTCTTTTAGAGAGAGGTACCTAAATATCACTAAGTCTTGGTCTGCGTACACACGACTAACTACTACTAAGCCCTAGTCCAATAGGAACACTATATAGTACAAGAAGGTAGAATGGGCGATGTACTTATCTCCGAATGTTGTCAAAAGCTCACTTTGGGTGGCGGTTATAATGTTGGCTGTCGGATCAAAACATATTTTGCACGGTTCAGATTCGTGTACGTGCATGAATTTTTCCTCTTCGTTAGTTTGGTGTTAATTAGCCGTCGCGTTAATGTTTATATATCTTTGAAATCCGTCATGTGTATTATTTCGTAGCTCCTTAATGGTTAAGGCGCCTGGCTATATAGAATCCAAGGGTCGCAAGTTCAAATCCGGATGTTGGAAACATTTCAGTAAAATATCCTCTACTTCAAAATCTACCACTTTCTAAATATTGCGGCAGCCATGGCGTGCCTTTGATCCTCACTCTCTCTCTCTCTTTAAATTATAACTAAAATAGACAAGTAAACTATTAATTACCTATTTTCAACATTATCCACTCTCACTTGGATGTAGAACAAAGTGGGAGCCAAATAAAATTCGGACAAGGTGGTGGAGGATTTGTGTAGCGGTGACCACTCGAGCGACATGATGATGCGCCCAAAAGGTTGTATGTTTGATCGTACCATCACGCAAGATCAGAAAAGCGTTGAGTTTGCCCAACAAGGTGAAAAACAAAAAATAAAAATAAATGCTTTTATTATCACAGACGTGGTCCCTTCCTTCGGGCAATAATCAGAAAGATCATAAGGTAAAAATAAAATTTTACAAAAAGGCATAAGCTTGCGTATACTCTACCCCCTATTTTGTTGGAAACCCTCGCAAGCTAGCTCTGCCTTATGCTTTACGACCTCACTTAAAGCACCAATTTTAGTTTTGGAAATCCACTTTGTATCTTTTTCCCCCTTGCATTAACCTCACCTCCTCAAATGTCTAATGGCCATCAATGTATCCTATAATCCTTCTCCATGTCGTCTTCCATTTCGAATCCTTATCACACGAACTTTTTGTCTTACTGTAAGATTTTAAGCTACTTGCTAGATTATTAAAAAAATTATTGTTAAAATATTTAATCTTATTCCTTTGAATCGGAAATGTAATAATAAGAATTAGAGATATCTCCTTATTCTTAGTCATACAAAAGGTCATCGGAATACTTCTCTCTCGTCTATTGTGTGTTGAAGGTCATGGGCATTAAGACTCGGCTGCGATCCACTCCCACTAGGAGTCACACTTGCACCAGCAAGTGGAGCACTAGGGCTAATAGGAGCACTTGCAACAGGAGCTGACCCATTATCAGACATGTTAACGGAAGCAAACCCAAAGAGAAATGCCTAAAAGACTAGATCTATATTGTAAGATATGTTACTCCCAAAGAAAGAGGTCTTTCAACCAAACAAACATGTACTACAAGCAAATTAGAGACAATAGAGCATAAAACACCTTAAACTGCACTCAGTGCTCTCATTTCCTTAACTCTTGTGTAGAATGTACATTCTGTATTGAATTGATCAATCCTAATTGAACTAAATACTCAAAAGATCTAAAAAACATCTAAAACGTATGTACATGGTTCACCAGACACTGTACTAACAAAAATCTAAGTGTTTGGACCAGAATTGTCCACTAACAATATCTATACCCTAAAAATCCGGGTGATTCTTATCACGTCTACATTCATTGGCGGCCCTACACACTAATTAACTTAAAGATATCAATTCGTGTAGATACTACAAAAAATCCACACTAAATTTGGTCAATATTGAACAGTTGGTATTCCAAAAATATTCTAAGTCCTAGACTCAAATTTCTAAGACTTACTAAAGCTTACTTTTCAATACTCCCCTTAAGCTTTAGAAGGCTTACTCACTTAGACCACATGCTTTTCTGCAGTACTCCAATTTAGGAGCGGGAAGGGCTTTTGTCAACATGTCCGCAACCATTTTCTCATCAGGCAAATAACAAAGTTTTACCACCTTTGCAAAGACTTTCTCACGTACCAAATGTAGCCGAATGTCCATATGTTTACTCTTAAAATGGTGACTAGGGTTTGTAGCCACAGAAATGGCAGCTTGATTGTCGCACCACATTATTTGTGTCCCGTGTTGCGTAAAACCCAATTCTTGAAGAAATGCCTTAATCCATAGCAACTCTTTCAAGGCTGCGCTCGCAGCCATGTATTCGGCTTCCATAGTAGATTGAGCCGTGACTTTTTGAAGTTTACTACTCCAACTACAAGTTCCACTTCCAATCTGAATGACATACCCTGTTGTAGACTTCCTACTAGGCACATCACCATAGCTAGCATCACTCCAAGTATTAATACTAACCTTGTCCCCTCCCAAAGTAAGCCAAAGATTTCTAGTCCCAACAAGATATCTTAAGACCCTTTTTGCTGCCTCCCAATCTCTCTTTCGTGGATTTTGTAGACTTCTACTCAACACACCAACAGCTGCAGATATATCAGGCCTAGTGCAATTCATGAAGTAAATCAAACTTCCTACTACTTGCCTGTAGGGTACTTGGGACATAAATTTTTGCTCTTCTGCACTGAGTTCCTCATCTATTATGACTCCAAACTCATGCTCCATTCCTTCAAGTTTTTGCTTATACTCCATAGGAGTTGCAGAACCTTTGGCATCAGCCAAGCCAAATTTTTCCAACATGTTTCCTATCGCTTCTTTTTGAGTTAGTCTAATTATTTTCTTTTCTCTATCTCTTTCAACTTGTATTCCAAGGATATATTTTGCCTCACCCAAATCTTTCATTTCAAATTTTGAATTAAGAGCCTGTTTTACCCTAGCAATTCCCTCTTTGTTCCTACTAATTAGCAGCAAATCATCAACATACACGGCAATGAATATCACCTCATCAGGATTATCACCACACATCACATATACTGAATGATCTGAGCTAATTCTAGTAAATCCTAATCTTGTCAAGAACTCATCTAATTTTCGGTTCCACTGCCTAGGGGCCTGTTTTAGGCCATACAATGATTTTAAAAGTCTGCACACAAGATTTTCTTTTCCTACTTCCTCATAACCCTCAGGCTGCTTCATATAAATGACCTCATCTAAATCACCATGCAAAAAGGCAGTTTTGACATCCATTTGGTGGATGTCAAAATCCTCTATAGCAGCTAATGTAAGTAAGATGCGGACAGATGGAAACCTTACAACTGGTGAAAATGTTTCTTCATAATCTATCCCCTCCTTTTGATTATATCCCTTAGCAACCAATCGAGCCTTATACCTGTCTATGGTATTATCAGGGTTCAATTTTAACTTAAACACCCATTTACTTCCAATAGCCTTTCTTCCTGGAGGAAGTTCCACCAGATCCCAAGTTTGGGCCTCCATGATGGACTTCATTTCCTCATTGACGGCTTCCTCCCAATGTTCCCTTTCATTACTCGAAAAAGCTTCTTTTAATGTTAAAGGCTCTTCTATGTGTGCAGAATGAGCAAAGGCTGCATTTTCTCCCCTGAGTCGTGCACTTCGCCTCACTCCACCTGGAAATTCTGTCGCTGGTATAGATGGTTGGGTCCTCCTCCTTGATACATGTGATTCTTCTTGTGATTCAGTTTCAACTTGAGGTAGAGGAGATTCTACAACTCTTTCGGGCATAACACTTCCTGTTTCTGGTGGAGAAGATGATTCCAAGTCATTTTGACTTAAACTAGATGCATTTTCTACATTTTTCTTGAAAAATAAAGGATTTTCCTCTAAAAAGATATAATCAACACTTTTATCTTTCTTTTCATTGCTACATTGACTAAATACATCTACTCCTCTTCCCTCATCCTTCACTATGATGTTTCTGGCTACCACAACTCTATTTCTCTTAATGTCATATACTTTATAACCCTTCGCATGATCATCACTAAAATAAATTTTGATGGGTGAAATAGATTGAATACTCTCATATAGATGGCGATTGCGGCACATGTGGGCAGATGCACCGGAGTCCATTATCCATTCGTCTTCCTCCACGCCTTCCGTTGCTTGTGCCATCGCAAAGTATTTCTTTTCGTTGTTGATAGGATAGCTGCTCACATCCTCCTCCTTTAGTTCGTTGAATAGAGAAGTTGGCCGTCCACCAGATTGAGAAGGAACCCGACTTTCGTCCCAACCAGAGCGAAAATTTCCTGTAGCTTTCGCTCTCTTGTAGGCATTACACAATCTGAAAACATGGCCTTTTTCATCACAATAATAGCATGTCAAAGGTGTCCTTCTAGGACCACTACCTCTGCCACTGCCATTGCCAATCTTAGAGTCTGAAAACTGGTTAGCTAGTGCCTGAACAGACTTACTACTACCTCTTTGTGACATTTGGTTAGCTTCTTCACTCAAAATAAGTTGAATTGCTAATGCTATGTTCCATTGACGCTGTGGAATAGCCCTAAGCCTATCCATGGCTCCCTTATATTCATCGGGCAAAGTTCTCATCAACAACATAGCCTGCTGAGGTGGTGAAAAGTCCCCACCTGCACTAGTACTCTGAAGAAACAACCTTTTCATAGCATGACAATGATCTGACATACTACCTCCAGAATACTTAAATTCAAAAATCTGAGTGGCTATGTTAGTCTGGACGGTAACATCTAGCTGAACATACATAGCACGTACACTAAACCAAACATCAGATGCTTTCTTCATCTCAAGATACGACATTACCAAATCCTTTGTCATTGACTGCTTCAAAACATTGAGGCAATGGAGATTCTTCTTTCTCCAATCCGGCGCAGTCACATCTCTAATTTTTACACCTTCCACCATTTTTTGATTTACCATCTTTTCTAATCTATCATAATTCACATGTCCTAAACGTTTATGCCATAAATCACAATCACTGATTACACTTGAGTACATAACATCATTGTCATTATCATTTGCAAGACTCAACCGATACAAATTGTTTCCTCCAGCAAATCCTTCTGCAACTATTTTCCCATTCTTACTCACTGTTTTCTTTCCATTCTCAGATATAGTTTTAAAACCTTTCTTTTCTACCACTGACGTAGAGAAAAAGTTTCTTTTAAAAGCTGGGACATGCAACACATCTTCCAAAACCCTTTTCACAGGTTTTCCCTCTACGTTCAACATAAGTGACACCCTCCCCTTTGCTTTTGACTCAACAAAGGTATCATCACTAAAATAAATTTTGATGGGTGAAATAGATTGAATACTCTCATATAGATGGCGATTGCGGCACATGTGGGCAGATGCACCGGAGTCCATTATCCATTCGTCTTCCTCCACGCCTTCCGTTGCTTGTGCCATCGCAAAGTATTTCTTTTCGTTGTTGATAGGATAGCTGCTCACATCCTCCTCCTTTAGTTCGTTGAATAGAGAAGTTGGCCGTCCACCAGATTGAGAAGGAACCCGGCTTTCGTCCCAACCAGAGCGAAAATTTCCTGTAGCTTTCGCTCTCTTGTAGGCATTACACAATCTGAAAACATGGCCTTTTTCATCACAATAATAGCATGTCAAAGGTGTCCTTCTAGGACCACTACCTCTGCCACTGCCATTGCCAATCTTAGAGTCTGAAAACTGGTTAGCTAGTGCCTGAACAGACTTACTACTACCTCTTTGTGACATTTGGTTAGCTTCTTCACTCAAAATAAGTTGAATTGCTAATGCTATGTTCCATTGACGCTGTGGAATAGCCCTAAGCCTATCCATGGCTCCCTTATATTCATCGGGCAAAGTTCTCATCAACAACATAGCCTGCTGAGGTGGTGAAAAGTCCCCACCTGCACTAGTACTCTGAAGAAACAACCTTTTCATAGCATGACAATGATCTGACATACTACCTCCAGAATACTTAAATTCAAAAATCTGAGTGGCTATGTTAGTCTGGACGGTAACATCTAGCTGAACATACATAGCACGTACACTAAACCAAACATCAGATGCTTTCTTCATCTCAAGATACGACATTACCAAATCTTTTGTCATAGACTGCTTCAAAACATTGAGGCAATGGAGATTCTTCTTTCTCCAATCCGGCGCAGTCACATCCGCTGTTCCTTCCACAATGGGTGACAAGTCCCTCTCCTCGAAATATGAGCTCAACATATCTTCCCAGTATAAGTAGTCAGTTCCGTCAAAAATAGGCAATTTGGGCGGTGGGCCCATAACCTGTTGAAGGTCATGGGCATTAAGACTCGGCTGCGATCCACTCCCACTAGGATTCACACTTGCACCAGCAGGTGGAGCACTAGGGCTAATAGGAGCACTTGCAACAGGAGCTGACCCATTATCAGACATGTTAACGGAAGCAAACCCAAAGAGAAATGCCTAAAAGACTAGATCTATATTGTAAGATATGTTACTCACAAAGAAAGAGGTCTTTCAACCAAACAAACATGTACTACAAGCAAATTAGAGACAATAGAGCATAAAACACCTTAAACTGCACTCAGTGCTCTCATTTCCTTAACTCTTGTGTAGAATGTACATTCTGTATTGAAATGATCAATCCTAATTGAACTAAATACTCAAAAGATCTAAAAAACATCTAAAATATCTAGAAAACATCTAAAACGTATGTACATGGTTCACCAGACACTGTACTAACAAAAATCTAAGTGTTTGGACCAGAATTGTCCACTAACAATATCTATACCCTAAAAATCCGGGTGATTCTTATCACGTCTACATTCATTGGCGGCCCTACACACTAATTAACTTAAAGATATCAATTCGTGTAGATACTACAAAAAAATCCACACTAAATTTGGTCAATATTGAACAGTTGGTATTCCAAAAATATTCTAAGTCCTAGACTCAAATTTCTAAGACTTACTAAAGCTTACTTTTCAATATGATGGAACCCACAATACAAAGCCGCAATATTGGGGGTAAGCTATGAACACTGCCGTATACTTGTGCAACAGATGTCCCACGCGAGCATTAGACAACTCCACACCGTTTGAGCAGTGGAATGCGTTCAAACCAAACCTATCCCACCTGAAAGTGTGTGGGAGTAAGGCCTACGTTTTTAACCATAACAACAAAAGAGGGAAACTGGGACCAAAGGCCATTGAAGAGACATTCTTATGGTATGAAAAGCACAGCAAAGCATACAAAGTGCTAAACAACACGACAAAGACGATTATCTTCAGCATAGATGTAAGATTCGGGGAGAAACCACAGTTCACCAATAGTTGGAGTGGACAAGGAGGTGAGACATTTACCTATGATGAACAGGTGAAGCCAATGTCTCCTAACCCTTCTAACATTTTGCCACAAGATGTTGATTCAAAGGAGGACATAGATGACGCTCCCCCAGAACCAAAGACCCTAAACAAGTGCAAGCGCAAACAGAGGAGTTAGAGTTCGAGTCTGCCGAAATTGCCAAGGAGATCATTGCATCAAATAAGAGGGGCGAAACTAAGAAAGCAGCGGAAGCAGTGGTAGAAAAGAAAAAAGACTTAACAAAACCAGCACAAAAATCAGCAGACTGACCGAGCCAGATCAAGAACCCACCTAACAAGTTTGGTGATTGGTTGGAGACGTCAAAGGCTCCAACGAAGAAGTTTGCTGCAATGGCACAGGTTGAAGAACCATCGACTCTAAAAAGTGCTCTTGCAGGTGAAGATTCAGACAAGTGGACGGCCACAGCCAATGAGGAGATAGCTTCCATTTTCAAGAACGACACATGGACATTGGAGGACTTGCTTGAGATTTCGTACTTTATGTCATATGATTAAATAATGTTTCAGTCCGCAAGTCCTTTTTGGTTCATACTTATGTGCGTCCTATTGTACTTTAGCTTGTTTCTGTTGGATTGGCTCGTGGATGGGTTTTTTAATGTTTTTTAGGGTTTTTTTCCTATTAAATCTAACAGTTTTAGGTGTTCGCGTCCACTGTTATTCTTGAGTTACAGTTTAGTGATTTTTTGGTAGATTCACATTTCGATTTTTTTTTAGAATGTGCTAGAGATAATGATTGGGAATCTTTTTGGAATAATACGTGTGTTGTGGAGGAGAAAAACAAGTGCCATGGATATGCCTTTGAAAATGAGTGTTACGAGAATGACTTATATGTGCTCCTCGGTGTCTTTTGAGTTATTTTATGATAGGATCGATAAAAGGACAGTTCACAACAACAAAAACAAAAGCATTTTAAAAAACAAAACAATTATTGTCAAAGCCTTATATTTAGCTAAAGTTTTTTTTTTAAACAAATACATTTCTCTCGTTTATCCTGTTAAACCCAACAAAATACTATTATGTGTAAAACAAAATAGAAGGCGACACAAAAGTAATCTTGCCACAAACAATGACCAATGACCAGATGCACGAATAAGTGGTTCAGGCAAAGCTCAGCCTATATCTTCTAAGGGAACTAATATAAAAGCTCATAGCTCTAAGGGAACCAATATAAAAACCTATAGCTTCCAAGGGAACCGATATAAATCGACAGTACAACCGAAACAACAAAGAACCATACAAAAAGTACTACAATGTCAAAATGTATATATTCATAATCGATTTGATTTTCACGAACCGAAATATTATCGAAACCTGTGAACGGTTAATTCTCAATGGTAAACCCAACAATCCCCCTATTAATGAGAGAATCGTCTAAAACTCATAACAACTAAATTTAGGTCGCCCCCACAAAATTACATCATGTATGGCTGCATTTGTCAACATATTGGTAGCCTCTTTCAACATGGTCACGTAATAAAACTTGATTTCTTTCAAAGTCACCACATCTTGTGTGAAAAGCCATCGTATACAAATATCTTGTGTACACTTGTAAAAAACAATTTTTCACAAGAGCCATAAACTCATGGTGTCCATAAAAATGGTTAAACAGCTAATGAAAATTTTAACTACACTATTGTTTCCTTGATCGAAATAGAAGTCATGGATGCACGACCAACCATGTATTCCATTTTGGTTGAAGTGAGACCGATGATTGGTTGGAGAAGACAGCTCAACAAAATTGCCACCCCCACCAAAGACCAAAGCAAATTTAGACATTTATCTTCCGGTAAAATGTCTTTGCCCAAATTTGCAAAGCAATATCCGATGCATTCTAAAGGTTGTAGATCTATATTTATAAATAAGGTTGATATCGATTCTATTTACCAAATAAAGGTATATTTGGGTCAATTCCTCCCAATAAGCGTTTTTAAGCGACTCACAGTATATACTTACGATAGACACGAGCGCTAAATTATTGAGCCGTGTACTAACACTTAAATACATAAGACGCATAATCGATTCTCGATATAGGACGTCAACAATCATTTCGACTTTCAAATTTTTGAATAGTTGCTTTTGAATACAAAGGCGCCGTCACCAATTTAGCTATAACCATAGAAAATCCGGATATGACTTCAAGGTAAAATTTCCTTTACTTAGTTTCAATATAACTATAATTTGATGAATCATTTAACCCATCGATATAACAGGCTTCTCTAAGGTCGGTTCTCTTAAAATGTAGTCGTATTAAACTCTTCAATTTGCGTATTTTATCCAAACGGTTAAAGATCATTTTGAAGTCACTAGCGTACACCAAAAATATTATTTCGTTCGCCTTTCAAGTAGATGCCAAATTTTGAAGTCGGGAGAACAAAACCAAATTTCGAGAGCACTTTATGGAAACAAAGGTACCACGTTCGTGCGCTGTCTTTCACCCATAGAGGGATTTTTGAAGGCGGCATTTCGAATCTTCATGTAAAGTCACGCACTCCGCACTTTCATATTGACTTCTTTTCCACTTTCCCATTTAAAAATTTCGTTTCAAATTCTATTTGATAGAAGTATTTCATTTCTCTCCGCCGCAATGGCAAAAATCATACGTAAAGAACCACAATTTACTACAAGAGCATAAGTCTTTCCCTAATTTACCCCTTTTTTATGTTGGAACCCTTGACAAATAACCGAGTTCTGTATTTTATGACCTCGCCAAAAGCACCGAATTCTGTTTTAACTACCATTTCTTTATGTTGGAACCCTTGACAAGTGAATTATTTTATGACCTCGCCAAAAGCACCAATTTTTGTTTTAGCTACCCACGTTGTATGGATTGCCTTTTTACATTGAGTAATTTCATTATTTCAAATGTCTAGTTTTTAGACATTGAATTAGATTCTATTTTCCACGTCAGTTTGTATTTGGTCTCCCAATCAAAAAAAAAATCTAACTTCGGAATAGGATTGAAGGTTTTTGGCCAAATTAATGCATAATGCTTACTATAAAATACGATCCAATGTGCGTGAACTAACTCAATTCTTCAATGTCTCCTCTTTTTCAGTTAAATACTACCCAAGAGATTTTTTCCCCTTGTTATCTTGATTACTTTTTTGAATCGCGGTTTCAGTTTTTTTACGATCACTTCTTCTTTTAAACTTGGTTGGCTTGATTTACAACTCTCTGATTTTCAAGTGTCTGAAAACAGTCGAGAACTGTGAGAGACATTGTTTCGAACACCAATTTCAATGTGTGACAATATTTTGAATCTTGATTTTGAATTTTTGGAATTGACACTAAGATTGACTTCAATATTTTAAATCCGATTCATCAACGTCCAAAATCCCTTAAATTCACGCATTTTGAAAGAATCAAAACTCCTTTAAGTGTAGCACATCCAATTAGATCTTCCTAAAGTTTAGAATTTGGTAAATTAAGTCGTTCGTCAAAGCATTGATTTTTCGTAGTTTTTGAAATCAATTGAGGTGCAAAAATTTGGTAATGATATTTTATCCAATAACTTTAACATTCGATATTATCTACGGCCATGGGAAATGACGCTTCAACTAGTTTGTTGAGTTTGCAGTAAAGGAAGCAAATTCACTAAACTGTTGGGTATCTACTACCTTAGTAAGTTTTAATTTGGTCAACTATTGTGTACCGTCAAATTCCTAAATGGCAGATGTAACTATACAATTTTTCAAAAGGCAAATACCAACTTGAATGACGTGGCCACTCGCCACCATTATGCGTTTCAGTATTGTCAATTTGCACATATCGATAAATAAAGTGGTATTAGTGCACACATGGTTTGAGCGCATCGAGTGAATAACCATTTTTTTTCAAGTTAAATGTCATCACTCAAAGTAGGTTGATCAGATTTGAAAGTGCCTATCCGCCACTTCGAAATTTTGTGCATAATCCTTGCAATTCTTGTGGCCTCCAAAACGACCCCCTAGTCATCGCCTCGTCCACCATTTTGTCCATTGCCACATCGGCATTCTTTCCACCATGACAATTGTTGTAATTTGAAATCTTTATATACAGTAAATAGGGGCTGTGAGAGCAGACCAAAAAGACTTAGAATACTTTCTAAGTAGTTTTATGTAATACTTACCTTTATTAGTATTACAATAGCAAAAGTACAATAGAGTGTATTGTACCTTTGCAGGTTTCACAGAGTGGCGCCGACACGCGTCACGCATCGGACAATTGGAATCGCCAGATCAGACGAAATGAATATGGTCTGGATACTTCAAAAAATATATGCTACGGTATTTTTGGAATCGTACGGATATTTTGGAAATATATGCTAGTCGACATTTCTATGTTCATTGATTGGACACATCCGGATATTTCAAAAATGTTTGGTTTGGTACGTTTTATGATCATTGATTTCGATTCGTGTTGACGGACGCGATTCACCTGGGACCAGAAGCGTGAATCACGTGGGACCACAAGTGACAAAGCACTCTGGTGCTTCGTACTACACTACGACAGCCGGCTGGACTTTAGCAACAACCGTGACTAAGCACCTCGAACGTTTATTGTACGGTTTGCCATCTTAAAATATTTCAGTTTCAATAACATTGTTTTGTAGTTTAGTGTAACAAAAATTAGTGTTTCATTAATTAGGTTTTTGGAAAATAATAATTGGGTTTTTGGAGGTACTCATGGTAGAGTAAAGTACACGCTGGATTCTTTGTCGTTAATCAAGATAATACTGTTGTACAGTCACTCTTATTAGTGTGACCAGTAGATACTCACTCTGAGTATATAGTTCAGGACTTAGACAATTTTGAATCATCCCGTTTTGGGATTATGACATTTGAAGGGCAGTTTTTGGGAAACTTCCAGACATCATATCTTATGGTTTACTTGGTCATTTGAGCTGCAATTTTGGGAATTGTCAGTTTACTCTGTCGTGTATTATTGTGTGAAATTTGAGGCATATTGGCCTTTTGAGTCATATTTTGTGAAAGCTCTGGGAAATTTGAGGCATATTGGCCTTTTAAATCATATTTTGTGAAAGCTAAAAGTTGGCTTTTGAGTAGGTGCTTGATAGTTTCTGTTATTTTCATGTCCACTTCCACTACTACTGCTGGTTCTCTTGGTTCTCCTCCTACAAATGTGGTTATAGAACAACAGGTTATGGGCCTTTTGTCAAGAATTCCTATCTTTAATGGCCAAAAGTACGCGTACTGGGCGGCGATGAACATTTGAAACTGCTGACTTATTAGGGGTTTTGGATAGCTCCCTTGATGAAACAGATCCGAGTTGGGCGAAAAGAATTCAATGCCAAGGAACAATATAATTCTTTGTATTTTAGAAAATCTGGTCATGTCTCGACTGAGAATGAAGAAGGCGAGCAAGATTTGGACATCACTGAAATCCAATTTTGAGAAAGCCAATGTTCACGAGGAGCTCTTAGTGGCTGGAAAAATTTGGGGATACAAATACTCACGGGGAACTATGGTCGAGTATTGTGACAATTTCGTGCACTTATTGATGCACACTTTTCTACTGGGGGGTCATTTCCTGAGTTTTACTAGGCAGCTCTGCTTATTATAGGTCTTCCTAATAGCATAAAAGGTGTGACTGCACAGTTAAAGAGTCATGATAAAACTAGTTGGTCATGTCATTTAGCATACAATCTTATATTGGAGGAACAGACTAATACTAAACTGCTTGAAGGAGAATGAAAGGTTAAAGCTTTTGCAACAGACTTTGACAAAAGAAATCATGTTAATCAAAACAAAAATCAGTTTAACCAAAACCAGAATCATTTTAATCAGTTTAATCAGAGGCCAAATAGACAATCTTATACTGCTTTTTTCTATTGTTGTGAGAAGGGTATAGATACAAATATTGTTCTAAGGTGAAAAAAGCTAATGAGTCAGGTTTATACAGGCCAGGTTGGCAGCAAAGCTAATATCACAAAGGCTTTTTTGGAAATCTTACACGTGGAAATGCTCTCTTTTCATCTTTTGCAACTGGTGCAGATGAGTCTATGAGCTTCAATAAGCAAGAGAAGGTGGAGTTTTTTGCTATGGGGGAGCCATGGAGGGTCTGATGGATACAAGATAGATCATGGACAAGGGAGCATTGGCCCACATGTGCTGGAACAAGTCGGCTTTTACAAATCTGCAGCAAACACCTCCAAAGACTATCTCCTATGCTTGTGGCATGGGTGTTCAAACCTCAGCTCAGGGTGATGTATCTTTGATGGTAGATGTGGGGGGAAAGTCGGTCAAGAGAACCCTTAAAAATGTTTTGTATTTTTCAGACTTTAAGAATAATCTTTTTTTGATATTTTTAGTGGAGAGCAAAGGCTTTGAAGTCATTCTGAAAGGAGGTAGACAGGTTGTTAGCAAGAAAGGGAAAGTAGTAATAACAAGAACTAGAGATGCTAAAAAAATGTACCGAATGGACATGGCAGAATATAAGGAAAACGATGTTCTCTACTCCAGTGTCCAATCTAATAATGAGTTGTGGCATAAAAGATCAGGACATATGAATTATGATAGTCTTAAGAAGATGATGAATTCGGGGAAAGTTGATGGAGTTTCTCTCATTTCTCATCCTATAAATCATGTGATGGTTGTTCACTTGGCAAGATCCATAGATTACCATTTCCACGGAAACACCCCACAGATCGTAGAAAGTTTTGCAGCTAATACATTTCTGATGTTCTAGGTCATTCACAAGTGGCTTTAGTTGGAGGCATCCTCTATATGGTTACATTCACAGTTCACTACTCGAGGAACACCAAATTTTATTTCATGCAACATAAAAGTGAAGTCTTTAATCACTTCAAGCACTACAAAGCGTGGGCGGAAAATCTTCATGGAGTTCTTATCTGTGCGTTGAGATCGGACAAAAGGGGAGAATACACATCAAAGGAATTCAAAGAATTTCTCCTTCAACAAGGTATCAGTCACAACCTTATAGTTCCATATACACCGCAACAAAATGGTGTTTCTGAAAGATAAAAATGACAGTGATAGACAGTGCTCGGTCCATTCTTATAGATAAAGGGCTAGATTTGAAATTTTGGGCTGAAGCACTTTACTGTGCTGTATATATTAAGAACACAATTGCTTCAAGATCTGTAAGTATCATCAATAGGTAACATGCTGGAAATATTTGAAATCAAAGATGTATAGGGATCTATAACTCCCATGGAATTCAAGCAAAAATTAGAAAGAAGGGATTGAAATTTAGACATTATAGTGTGTGAGAGTCTAGAGTCAAAGGAGGAGGAGTTTATGGCGTCAAAACCGTATAGATACGTAGTTGGAAGTCTTATATATTTTATAAACTGTACGAGACTTGATATCGCGGCAATAGTGGGGGTCTTGAGTAGAAGTCAATCCTAAAAAGGCAGACTGGGAAGCAGCAAAAAAGGTGTACAGATATCTTGCAGGTACTTGAGATCTTAAGCTTGTAATTGGAGGAGAAGAAGTGAAAATAAAGACGTGGAGCGACGCTAGTTATAGGGACATGCTAAGCCAAAAATCTACAACCGGTTTTGTTTTTAAGATTGGAGATGGAACTAAACTACAAAAGGTTACAGCTCAGTCCACAATGGAGTCAAAATACATGGCAACAGCTTCTACCCTCAAAGAGCTCTTATGGGCTAAGTCTATTTTACAAGAACTTGGTTATATGGAACTAGGTCCTCAGTCTAATTGGTGTGACAACCATGCAACCATTGCCATTGCCACTAACCCCAGTCATCATTTTCAAAGCAAACACATGGATATTATACTTCACTTTGTCAGAGAAAAAGTGCTTAATTAAATTGTGTTATTTACCGGATGACGAGATGGTGGCTGACATGTTAACTAAAGCTCTTCCTGCTCCTAAGTTGCAGTTTTGCAGAGAAGCTATTTGACTAAGTGAGTAACTAAGTCTAAAGATTTAGGGGAGTGTTGTAATTTGAAATATTTATATTCAGTAGATAGGGTTGTGAGAGGAGACCAAAAAGACTTAGAATATTTTCTAAGTAGTTTTATGTAATACTTACCTTTATTAGTATTATAGTAGCAAAAGTACAGTAGAGTGTATTGTACCTTAGCATGTTTTACAGAGTGGCGCCGACACGGGTCACGCAGTAGACAATTAGAATCTCCACATCAGATATAATGAATCTGGTACGGATACTTCAAATAATATATGGTACGGTATTTTTGGAATCGTACGGATATTTTGGAAATATATGCTACACGACATTTCTATGATTATTGATTGGAAACGTCCGGATATTTCGGAAATGTTTGGTATGGTACGTTTTATGATCATTGATTTTGAGTCGTGTCGATGGACGCGATTCACGTGGGGCCAAAAGTGAAGAAGCACTCAGGTGCATCGTACTACACTACCACAGTCGGTTGGACTTTAGCGACCACCGTGACTAAGCACCTAGAACATTTATTGTACGGTTCGCCATCTAAAAATATTTGAATAACATTGTTTTATAGTTTAGTGTAATAAAAATTAGTGTTTCATTAATTAGGTTTTTGGAAAATTAAAATTAGGTTTTTGGAGGTACTCACGATACTGTAAAGTACAGGCTGGATTCTTTGTCGTTAGTGATGATAGTACTGTTGTACAGTCACCCGTATTAGTGTGGCCAGTACATACTCAGTGTGAGTATATAGTTTAGGACTTAGACAATTTTGTATCATCCAATTTTGGGATTATGACATTTTAAGGGCATTTTTTGGGAAACCTCTAGGAGTCATATCTTATGGTTTACTTGGTCATTTGGCCTGCAATTTTGAGAATTGTCAGTTTACTCTGCCGTGTATCACAGTATGAAATTTGAGGCATATTGGCCCTTTGAGTCATATTTTGTGTAAGCTGAAAGTTGGCTGTTGAGTAGGTGCTTGATAGTTTGTGTTGTTTTCATGTCTACTTTCACTACTACTGCTGGTTCTCCTCCTACAGATGTGGTTGTAGAACAACAACTGCTGCCGCCATATTTTTGGTGAGGCAATAAGGACTCATGTCTTGCCCCAATTTGACAAAGAAAGTGACTAATACATAGTCACGCTTGTTGCACTCATAACAAATCATTGCAGTGAAGTTTTTGACTTTTATCTTTACATCTACCACCTGCTTCTTTATAAATATAATCTCCATTACCTTTACATCCTCCACTTCCACCATCCTCTCGACCCACGAGATGATTAACATCCGTGACATTAAGTGAAGTTACATTCAATTTTTTTATGCTAATAGGCTCTTTTGACAAACTGCCTTTTTTTTTTGCAGATTTGAGGTAATTTTTGGTATACTCATAGGTGCAATTATTAATTACAACAAGATTTCTTTAAGGTGAAAGAACTTATCCAGTAATGCATAAGCATTTTTGTCACCTTATCTTCATAAATGATCACTCTACTATTGTTAATTTTTACATTGAGATTTAGTGGGACTGGGTAATCTGCTAAATTGCTATGTTGCTATGCTGCGATACTATGTTGCTATGCTGTGATACTACGTTGCTATGCTACGATTGTGCGCTAGTTCGTCATCGCAACTGCGCCGGGATAGTGAGTCTAAAGCTTTAGGGGAGTGTTGGTTTTGGAAAGCTTTCAGTCTCAGCAAATTAGTAGGACGGTGGAAATATAGATCTATAGGGACACACCTCGTCGTTTGAAACACAGTGCAGGTTTTGGATTGGTACTGACACCAACATGTACATGTCACACATAGAGTGGAACAACGCACTGACACCAACATGTACATGTCACACATAGAGTGGAACAACGCAGACGGGACAAGCGCAGCCGCGGTAATCTTTGATACGATCTGTACGAACAACAGAGCTGCGACGCAACAAGACAAAACGTAGCCACGGCTAATTTGATTTAGGACAACGCAGTTGCAACGAAGCTACGAATATTTGAATGTGATTAAGAATTGAACTGTGCTGCTGCGGTTGATATGAATCAAGTCAAAGGACCAAATTCATAAGAGGATTAACAGGTGACTCGCTGACAGGTGCTCTACAACAACCGGATGGACGTATCCAGACAAGTGTCACTAAGCCGACAACAAGTATTTGAACAAATCACCTGTATAGGATTCTCAGTAATATTGAGTGCACAGTGATAGATTAGTTTTAGCGTGATTAGGAGCAGTTGACCTTAGTGGAAGTTTAGTTCTTTGGACGTATCTCTTAGGGACACTTGTATCGGCGGTAAAACACTATAAAGTAGGACAACTGATTGTGGAGTATAAGACTTAGGATGTAGAACATTTTATATATCCAGACTTCCAGACTGTGTAATTTGCGGACTGTTTTTAAGAAACTTCTGAGTTGCATATCTTGGTGTATTTTTAATCAATTGGGCTGAAACTTTGGGAGTTGTCAGTCTTTGTGATATTCCATACTGTGATATAGTTTGAAGCAGTTTGGACCTTTGTGTCAAATTTTGTGAGCTGTAGAAAACAGCTGTTTGGTAAGATTCTTGATAAGCTTCTATAAGTGAATTATGTCCACTTCTTCTACTACTGTTGCTGCTCCACCTGCTCTAGTGGTCGTAGAACAACTTTTTTGTAGTATCAAATATATGAAAAATCAAATCACAACCTTGACCTATTTTTGACTCTATTATACAAATTCTCAACCTCAAACCTAAAAATTACACAAAATATATAAATATAAATGTGGTATAAATACTTCGCTTTGGTAATTTGGTAAAAATAAACATTCCGGTTTAAGAAAAAAAAAAGATAAACACTAGAAAAATTGTGAAAATAAAAAAATAAAAAAAGAAAAAAATATATATGTATAACTAATACTAAAAAAATAACAATAATTAGAAAACAAAACAAAACAAAAAACTATGCATTTAAAAGATCTCGGTTGGATCTAACACATAAAATATCACTAACAATTGAAGCCGCTAGTGCGCTCCTCTTATTTGTTATGTCATGTTCCCCGCATCCGAAAAAATGCATTTCGACATGGAACTAGAAGCCGGAATAGCTAGAATATATCTAGCAACACCGGCTAGAATAGGAAACCCTCCATCTTTCGCACTTACATTTGATTTATTTTTACACCATTGAAGTATGTTAAAGTTCAATCTTTCGTCATTGGTTAATTTTAAATTAAAATAACGTTTCAATTCGTCACTAACGAGCGTTTTTTTGTCGGTGGTAATAAAAACCTCATTTTCGTCATCGCTCTCACCAAAAAAATTGTGGAAACCGCCCATATATTGCGATATTTTTCGTTTTTTTGTGATGCGTTGAGGACTACCGAAATCAACGTCATCACCTAGGTCGTTAGCAAGTTCTCGAAGTTTGACCCTAGCGCTTTCAATTTCGGTTTTCGATACCCCAATTATTTCAAGCTTTTGTTTTTGTTGGGGATCTAAGAGAGCGCCCCACTTCGGTAACGCAAATTTCATAAAAAGTTCTTTTAATTTTTGCAAGTTTGGGGAATTGGCCGGGCATTCTTTTTCACCGTCATTGTAAGATGTTTTTCTTATCTTACAATGGTTATACAGAGATGTTAGTTCAAACAAAACCAAATGTAAAGTTGGTTCTTTGAACTTTTCCAACTTTAGGGTCGCTTCTTGAAACCTTTCCAAAAATCAAATAAGTTCGGTAAGGTGAGTCTTATCGATACAAGCAAAAAGTAACAATTTATTTTTTGCTTGAGCGATTGGTCTTATCTCATTGAATGCATCATAAATACTCTTAAGCATTCGGTGCAAAGAATTCCACCGCGTTGCGTTTTCTTGTTTTAAAGTGTTTTTCAAAAGATTTTGTAAATTACTCTGTTTAAAAAATGTGATCAATGATTTACACGCATCTATTAGATCAAAGAATTCAATAACTTCCACATAGTATTTGTATTTTTTGGAAGTTCTGCTCTAGTTCAAAATCGTTGTCACAATCGTAGCAATTTTATGGTCCGCGCAAGGTATCCAAGTAAACATACTCGGTAGACCTTTAGTTGCACACATGTGTTAGAGCCACTGTCGGTCACAACAATGAAACGATTTGCCAAAACATCAAAATTGAACAATTCAAAATTGGTCAAACAATTTTTGAAAGCCGTTAAAACATTTTCCGCGGTATGTTTTTCTTCCGGAAAATGTTCGTCTTGAAGCGTCCGAGCATGAAGTTTAAATTCTTTGTCAATAAAATGAGCCGTTACTGACATGAATGAGGTTCTTTTTATTGTCTCGGTCCAGAGATCGGTCGTAAATGCGACGAAAATATTGTTACCAATATTTTCTTTAAGTTTTGGGATGATCAAACTACGAATATCTTTGGCAGAAGATATAATGTAGTTTTTTACGCCATTGGCGGACGGGAGTAGTTGGTCGATGTCAACACTTTTGTTGGACGAAACACCAACATCAAATAATGCTTGACAAAATGCTTGAAAACCTGGGAACAAAAAAAAAAGAATTAGAAAATAGTATACAATTATTAACCATGATCAATAAATAAGGTTTATATCAAAATAACATCATGACAAACCAAATAATAATAAAAAAATAAAAATAAGCGTACGAATATAATTATAGATAAGAAAATAGTGATGAAGCTCAATAATATAAATTTATTAACAAAACAAGTTATAAATGACATATACATTAACGCCATCTTAAATGGAATTCAAAATAAATCATACATGAACCGTCGACCATCGAAAATGGTTGAAGGTCCTCGCAACACATCAACGCCACCATTTTCGCAATATTTTTTTGGTCACTCGTTTTCGCCTCCGTTTTTGAAAGAAAATTACGAAGAATTCCTGTAGAACTATCCATGTCGCCCGAAGCTAAACATGTGTGAGTGTTAATTGTTGAAGTACCGTTTGTTGACTTGTATTGATACTCTATGAAACATGTATTACAAGCCACTAAACCTCCCCCCTTTACTATGTATTTGTTTGATGTTTTAGTTTCATAGACATGTTCAAATTTTGTCCAACAACTTGAAGTGGCCTTGCTTTCTTCTTTCACTAGGTAATACTGAGCAGTTTCACCATTTTTTGATTTTTGAAGTTCGTTTTGGATTGTAGTTTTAAGAGAAGCGATAATGCTTTTGTCCATTTTGGTGTATGACTAGGTTTTGTTTGAATTGTGGTCAAGTTTTTCTAACTTAAATAGCATTCCCATTTATCGATTTATTGTTTGAAACATGTGAGTAAGCTAATAATTAGGATTTGTCTTGGGAAATTGACGTAATAATTTGATTTCCGCTGATTTATTAACTAATAATGACTACATGTCGCGTGACATTGACATAATATTATGATGTATTTGTGGAAACGCGGTATAAATCGCATAATTAGCACTTTGCAATAATGTACGATGTATGAGTAAGCCAATAATTACGATCTGTCGCGTTATATTGATATAATAATTTGACATATTTTTGGAAACACCGCATAAAGTGCATAATTAACACTTTACAATAGATTACGATTTGCGGCCCTTATCTTTTTGTAAGATTCGCGAAATGAATAGTGTTAGTACCGTGTCAGATTTGCGACGCTAATCATGATGCCACGTACTTCCACGATACCAAAAGTACAAAGAACAATAATGTTGGAAAAAAAAGTACAAAATTTTCATTTTTTTTGGTTTTTTGTTTGACCGACCGTAACCGACCGTTTTTTTTTTCCCTGGTGAGTCAACCGACCGTAACCGCCCGACCCCCAAAATTTGGCAACTGAATCCGTTCCGGATCCGCCGCGGGCGGTCGGTTAAGGGTCAGTCACGGTTTCGGTTGACCGTTTGCGACCTGTGACGCTTGTCTTTTCCATGATTGTACAAATGACGTGCGTAACACAATCTCGCCTTTCGCTGCAAACCCGTTCAAGCGTTCAAAATCTTTGGAAACTGCAACCTCTTATCGAATTAAACCTTCCACGCTGCGAATTCGAGCCCGAAGATTGTGCCGCGTAACGAAGCAACCTCGGGAGAGCCGCACAAGATCTTGCTCGATTGCAAAGACGCGGATTTCACGGAGTGTAGTACGGTATTTCGATTCGTTTGTTTCGCCACGTCATGTCATGTTTTCGTTATGAATTTTGTAGTGTTGTGTATTGGGTAAAAACTTATCGCGATCGAAACAATTCCGATAATTATCGGTCATGGAACGGTGAAGGGTACACGATATAACCGTACACGTAATACGTTCTTTCCTGTACGGAAATAATGTACAAAATGAATTCGGAGATGTCGCGACAGGGGGTGGGGGGCGCTTTTGAAAAAAAAATCACAATCCATTTCGTACCAGAATACGGAGTTATCGCCAATATTTATCGAACCGGTGTTATCGCTATTGCAAACGAATATTATCTATTTTTAATAGCGATCAGGGGTCGCAAACGGTCAACCAAAACCGTGACCGACCGTTATCTGACCGCCCGCGCCGGATCCGGAACGGATTCGGCTGCCAAATTTTAAGGGCCGGGCGGTCGCGGTAAGTTGACTCACCAGAAAAAAAAAGAATGGTCGGTTACGGTGGTTAAGCAAAAAACAAAAAAAAAATGAAAATTTTGTACTGTCTATACAATCCAACATTATTGTACTTCGTACATTTTGGTATCGTGGAAGTACATGACATCATGATTAGCGTCGCAAATCTGACACGGTAGTTACAGTATTCAATTCGCAAATCTTAGGGAACGCGATAAAGCGTCGCAAATGTGACACGGTAGTAAAATATTCATTTCACAAATCTTAGGGAACGCGACAAAGCGTCGCAAATCTGACACGGTATTACACTATTAATTTCGCAAATCTTAAGGAAAGCGACAAATTGTAATTATTGGCTTATTCATACGTCGTACATTAGTTAATTTTGTACTTTTCCGGTTACGAGCAGGCACGGTTAGTCGCGAGAAATCGAGTTTCGGTTAACTTTTATTTTCGTAAACGCCGGTCGGTTAATGGTTAACAATTTTGGAGCGTGACATAACGCGGTCGGGCGTCGGTTACTCAGATTTTGAAAAAAAAAACGGTCAGTTTCGGTTATGTGAAATTTTGACTATTGCGATCTCTGATAGATGATAACATCTATATTGATATATCGTGAAAATATATCGATTCTCGGTAAGCCAAAAACAGGGCATGTTGGATATCAGCACATGGCTATCAATACACAACATTAAAAATTTGGGCCTTCAATCCATTGGGCGGTCTCAATAAATGTACGAACACGCTTGATGGCAGTGATATCTTTCAAGATCCTTCATTAGATCGTGCAATTTACGTTTAGTTTTTAATGGTACCACATAGGCTCCTCTTGCACGTTAAAAATCGTCAAAGTTTATTCTAAGCTTAAAATCTGAATGAAATATCTGTACGGGTGAACTAAATTTAAGACTTGTAAAAGCGTACAAAAATTTAAGATTTGTAAGTGCGTACTATATCATTGTAATAACTTTGTTTTAAGTGAGCTACACCATGTACCTTTATTAGTGTTAATGTTTTTTTTGCCACATAAAAACATATTTTCTCCGTACACACTTGTCGGATTGTGGATCTGACGGTTGCGATTAGAAAGCAAGATTTTAGCTTCCGATTGGGGGTTTTAAATTGATATTGGACAAATATGTACGGAAAAAATATGTTTTATGTGTCTAAAAAATTATTAACACTTTTTGCGATACATGGTGAATAGTTATGTATCGGGTAATTATTTTAAACCAAAATCGGATAACCAATATAATTGGTTATAGACCGGTGAGGGGTTTCGATATATAGCTTCGTAACCGACGAAAATTATCGGTTGCGGGAAATGGTCCATACGAAAAGTACGACAAGGTGGTACGCAAATAAAGTACGAAATGAGTACGTAGATATCGCTAAGCGCGGGGGGGGGGGGGGGGATTAGGAAATTTTCCACAATCAATTCCATACCACAGTACAAAGTTATCATTGGCCTAATATTTATAGGTAATATCGCGACATATCGAAAAGTTATTGTAATAATTTATATGTTGATATATAGAACCAATTTATATATTATCGTTAGGTAAAAAAAAAAAACTTATCGGTTATCAATAAATGGCTACCCGTAAACAACATTAGTTGCATTGTTTTAAAGCCCAAAATTTGTTCCAAGACGGTATGTAGACAACAAAGGGTGCGTAAAAAAATATCGTTAGTCAAAGATTTTCTACAGGCTTTAGGTGGAATTACCTCCACCTTGTAGGAAGACACATGGATTATACAAAGTGTAAGGTTTTCATCGCACGTTTACCATGGATATTGTATTCATTTTCCAAATGTACCAACTGTACACTTCGAGTTTGTGAAGACATTAGCGAAAAACTGGATGGTTTGAGTGATTTCGTTGCGGACGTGAAAGAGACAAAATCAGTTGTCAAGCTTTAAGCCATTACTCTTACAAAATCTTGGTAGATCTCTAGTAAACATGTTTTATGTAATGGTATGAAAATGTATAGTATAACCTCACTTTTTTGCTAACGGAAGTCCACCTTTGTGACATTTCTTAGTTCTCACACACGAAAATGGAAGCCACATCAAACGAAACGTATCGGGCCAGTGAAGGCCACGTCGTCATCACATCGTGATTCTCTTTCGCTCCTTGTGGTAATCTCAACCGTACACAAGAAAAAAATCGCGGAACCAAAATATTTCTTTGGTAAAAGAATTAAAGGCTACGTCAAACGTAGCCAATAAAAAAAGTTGGCCTTTGTTCTGCCTTTTTATTTTGGCTATAAAACCTTGTACAAACGTTGAGAAGTGTGCTTCTACCATCCGATGCTCTCGAGAAAAAGAATCTCACGGTTCAAAATATGCTTCTCGCGAAGCACGATGGCGGTGCAAGATGTGAATATCGTTTTTTTTGTGTCTCTCTTGAGACTAGCTCGCAACTTAGATAAAGTGAAAAATGAGAGTCGACTTGAACGTATCCTCGAGACGTTTGTATAACTAGAACTTACATATAGCTTGCTTTGTGGCAAAAATATCCTGTCGAGGTGCGGGCTCGCTAGCGCAACCCTTTAGCCATTACTGCGTAAAGTAAGATAAAGTACAGTAATAAGAGAAAAGGGTATAAAATAGCACATTATCTAGAGTGTTCTGTATCGGGTGGTTTTTTATCGCGAAAAAAAAGATAACCGATATATTACTTTTCGTATAGTTGTCACGGTAAGTATATAGCGTCGAGACCAAAAATAAAATTATTGTGATTTTCTTGTTGGAAGGATCCGTACCGAATTAATGGTGATACGAAAACAGCGTACAAAAAGAATAAAAAGTTAGGTATTCTAATATGTTGCGAATATGTAGTACATATATCAATTATCAAATAAGTACGAAAATACTCAATGGGCGGGGGCCTTCATTTTTTTTCATAATTTTTTTCATACCATGGTACAAAACTATTATACAAAAAGAAAGTAGAGAATACGTACCTAATATCGCAAGTTTGAAATCTTTTAAGTTTCGTACTCTTTCACCTACACTCACATTCACAAGGTATAGTTCTCCTAACCACAGTAGAGATGGAGTGTTGCACATAGAAAGACCCTCCTAACCAGCTGTGTTGTGTGAAAAACACGCGAAGCCTTCCTTCTTCCCGTTGTTCAGTACCAGCTTCACAAAAAAAAGTTGGTACCGCTACATGAATGTGGCATATTTTATGCTCAATAAAAACCACGAGCCAGACTGATTCCTTTTTGGTATATTATATTTTGTAAAATGTAAAGCGCTTGAGTATCTTTATTAGGAACAACCGCCTACAATAACTTGTGTTTAATAGTACAATTTAAGCACAATTTACTATAAAGTTGGTGCCATAGAGTCGTGATGTGAAGGTCAAACTATTGAACAACGTTGACTTGCAAAAAATTGTAATGGACGAGTAAAATGTTTGTCTCGCTTGTGAAGGTCGTGAAATTCTGGGTCTACATAGCCGCCCAGATTGCACACCACAATCTAAGCCTCTAAGATAGCGCGGACCTACTTTGGTTTGAAAAAGAATAGCAACCATTGAAGCAAGCAATAATTTTGATTGACTTTATTTTAGTGAAAACAAGATTCCCTTGAGTCCGCCGCAAAAAGAATCACCGAAAACGTCAAATATATATAGAAGCTCTCTAGGAGAGAGGTACTATTAAAATTCCCAAGTTTTAAAGTCCTACTCGCAACCCCTATCTAGTGACCAATCCATCAATCTGAATAATATAACGTACAATTTGTACAAAAGAAGTTACACTAGCCGGGGTACGATTTGTACGGCTTCTGTACGACACCAATGAAATCGATATAACTTGCATATCCGACGCCATGGATTTGTCGCGTCTCCCTCTCCTAACCTCTAGAGACTTGCCACATGTCAATCTGTCGGCTCTTTAGCATAAAGCGCCAAAAAAGCCATTCAGGTATGCCAGCGCTCACACGAACCGTCCGCTCGTAATTTTCCAATCGATGTCGTCCGTTTAATTCCGTTGGTGCGCAGAATATTTTTTGCAGCCATTTGTACTTTGCAGCTGTCGTACTTTTCCCGTTTCGTGTTCACCATTTAGTAGGATTGACGTTGAATGAATTATCCGCGTGTGAACTGTTTATATAATTATTGAACCATGTACGTGTATTGATTTTCTACGATTAAATGGCTAAGGCCGCCGACTATGCTAGAATCTGTAGGACGTACGATCAAATCCAGGTCAAGCAAAACATTTTGATAAGTACTCCTTCTCTCTCTCTCTCTTTCTCTTTTTAATCTGTACTTTGTTTGCTAAAGAGGTAGCCATGAAGGCTCTTTGCCAAACTCTCTCTTTTTTATCTAAAGTTTAGGAAATAAACTAGTGACCTCAGATTTAATTTTTCAACACTCCTTTTAATTCTAAGTCACTTTTTAGTGTCAATCCACACTTTTTTGTACAAAATAACATTTTTGGAGAGTCAAAAATTTCGTCATTATATCGGCCACCATTTCCCCATCTGATTTATATTCCAATTCAATAGTTTTATTCTCAACTTTCCCCCTCAGAAAGCTTAACCTCATACCCATGTGTTTAGCTTTAAAGTGATGCTTAGGATTTGCTGTAATTGTAATGGCGGCTTATTATCACAAAAAACACTTTGCACACCACTTTTCATAAATCTAAGCTCTTGGAGCAGGGATTTGACCCACGTTAATATTTTTACCGCACTATAATAGGCCATGTATTCAACCTCGATATTAGAGTGAGCTACAACCTTTTGTTGCATGCTACTTTAACAGCAAGCTCCAGAACCGACTTGCAAAACATACCCCCAAGTGCATCTTCTCATCGCCACATCCCCATAGTAGGCATCACTCGAAGTGGTGATGTCAATTATTTCCCCGCCCAAATTTCACCATAGATCTTTCGTTCCTGTCAAGTATCTCATTACTATTTTTGTTGCCTCCGTGTCTCTCTTCCAAAGATCATTAAGACTCCTACTTAGAACTTCGATAGCTGTTGCTATGTCTTGACGGGTACAATTTATAAAGTAAATTAAACTCCTTACAATCTGCCCATAGGGAATGTGTTTCATGAACTCTTTCTCTTCTTCATCCATTTGATCATCTATGATAACCATTCCTCTCTCTAAGCTCCCCTCATACGTACAATGGAGTTGAGCAACTATTGTTTTTCTCCATCTGAAACTTTTCCAACATGTTTTGTATAGTTTATTTTTGAGCCAGTTTTATCATTCTCTTTTCTCTATCTCATTCCATCTGAATTCCTAAAATATATCTAGCCTCTCCTAGATCCTTCATAACAAACTCACTCCTCAAATCCTTCTTTAACTTATTGATCTTTTTAATTGACTTACCCTAGACTAATAGATCATTAACATCGATAGCAATTAAAATGACACCATTCTCATCTTCAAACAAAAAGATAGAATGGGCCGAACTAATTCGGATGTATCCAAGGTTAGTCAAGAACTCATCCAACTTGATGTTCCACTGTCGTGGCGCATGCTTAAGTCCATACAAAGACTTGATCAATTTGCACACCTTACTCTCTAGTCTATCCTCCACAAATCCTTTTCGATTGCTTCATGCAGATTTTTCCTCCAATTTTCTGTGAAAAAAGGTTGTTTTGATATCCATTTGGTGAACCTCCATGTTATCCGCTGCTGCCATACTAAAGAGTACTGTGATCGAAGGAAATCTTACTTCTAGAGCAAAGGTTTCCTCACAATCTATCCCATTTTTGTGTGTGTAACCCTTTGCTACTAACTAAGCTTTATATCTTTCAAATGAATTATCTAGGTTCAGTATTTACTTAAAAACCCATTTATATCCGATTGGTTTCTATCCGGAGGGCAATACACTAACTCCCATGTGTTAGCTTCCATTATAGATGCCATTTCCTCCTTGATAGCTGTCATCCATCTACAACTTTCAAACTATTAATGGCCTCGAAAGAAGTTTGAGGCTCATTCGGGTGTGACAACTTCGTCAATTTGCTGTTAACCTGTTTTTCTTGGAGTCTTTTACTACTCCTTGTTCCTCCCTCAAATTCAGTTGCTGGTATTGATGGCATCCTTCAATTCTTCTTTGGATGCTCCTCGGATCCCTTATCCATGGAGATCGGTTCAGTGGCTTTTTCTTCCCTCTTGTTTAACGTGGAAAAAAACTCCTATTCCACTTCAGATTTTCCTTCTAATGTACCTGTATTGTCTTGATGAGTTGTCTCCCCCACTACATCATGTGTTTCAAAGTCATGATCAGTTTCAAATCTGATTGTGACAATTTTGTTGTATTTAAAGGGATCTATAGATTTTCTTTCATCCATTACCACTAGATGTTTCACTAAAATTATATCTTTCTTGTCAAGATCATAGACTCTATATCCCTTTATATCCTTATCATATCTGAAAAGGCATCCGGGTTTACTCTTTGCATCCAGCTTCCATCTGGCTCTATCTGTGTTCACACTATAAACCTGACTTCTAAATACTTTTAGATGACATACATGTGGTTTCATTCCAGTCCATCTTTCAAATGGTTTCTCATCTTTGACAGCTGAGGTGAGGAGCCTATTTTTGAGATAATTAGCACAATTCATTGCTTCAGCCCAAAACTGTCTTCCTATTTTCTTGTCACTCAACATACTTGTAGCAATACCTCTTAAAGTTTGATTTAATCTTTGAGCTAGCCTATTTTGTTCCGGGTTTCTAGGGACAATTTTTTGATGTTGTATTTACTCATTTTTCAAAAACTCTTCAAACTGACTAGAAGTGTACTCTCCACTAATTTCACTCCTTATGTTTTTAATAGGAGTTCAATAGAGCTTTTTACCCCGCTTCATATCCTTTGAAGTAACTTAAGGCTTTAGATTTGGACCTAAGAAATATACCCGGAGTATCTAGACATATCATTCGTGATAGTGAGCATATATCTCTTTCCTCTAGCTGATGGGACTTGAGCTGGCCCCCATATGTCAGTGTGAACTAGATCTAACACTTTTTATCCCCTTAGTGTTACTACTTTGGGGAAAGGCAACCTCTAAGCTTTCTCTTCTGCACACCCACTATGTCATCCAAAATCTCATCATCTTCAAACTCAATCCCTTCTACCACTCCCTTCCTTTTCATTTCTTTTAGTCTATCTAAATGCACATGTCCCTACCTCTTATGCCATATATCATCATTTCATTTGCACAAACATACAAAACTCCTTTCTTTTCATTGCTTAAGACAATCCATAACATGCCTTGACTTCCCTTTTCAGCTATGAAATATACCTCATTTTCAAAGCTAGCGGTGAACACACCTTTTCTAGTTATTGTCTCAAATTCCTTATCATCTAACACAAATGTAGATATCAGATTTTTTTTTAATGAAGAATATGCAAAACATATGACAAGGTCATTATAGATACCTTTCCATCCAGAAGGACCTTAAGGTTTATAGATCCCACTAAACTAGTGGTAAGAATTCTCCCATCCCCAAACTCTATCTCTACCGATATAATCTTTTTCAGTTTTGTAAACCATTTTTTATCTGTACACATATGCATAGATGCTCTTGAGTTAATGATCCACCCATCCTCGGGTGTTTCTTTCATACCTCCGAAGGCACATTTTTGCATTTTTGGAATTTGTGTCTCCATGTCCTTTCTTTCCAATTTTTCATCAAAGAGAAACTCCTCAAAATTTTATCGAGTATCTCCTCCTCGTCTCCACTCACTTGTGTTGCCACAAGTGCCTTGTTTTTCCCTCCTTGGTTGGATTTCGCTTGTCCATCCTTCATTTGTAGCTCCACCAATTTGGTGCAATCTACCATGTAATGCTCGGGTTTCTTTCCAAAATGGCATAGTTATTTTGGGGGACGCTTATTATCCTCCTCTTCCCCCTCCACCGAAAGGTTTGTAAGATTTCGTTCCATCTCGTTTCTTCCAATTTGTCCCTACACCAAGTGCTTAAATACTAAGATTTCCTTAAAGTATTCTCTCGAACCAGGATCATTCCAACAACTGAGTTCCAAATCCATCCGTTGTCAGGTAATTCCTAAACCTGGTTTTGAATATTTTCATACTCATCTAGAATTTTCATGATAAGAGTATTGAATTTATGTTTTTCTATCTCTATATTTCTTGCACTCTCAAGTTCAACATAAAGGCAAACAAGATCATTATAATATTCTAGCATGCTACCACCTTTATAAACATAGGCATGTAGTTTATGGTCTGCTAGCTATTGTTCCTGGATAGTTCCACTCTTATAGTGGCTCAGTAGAGACTCTCAAACTTTTGTAGTCTTCGTTAGATTGGGAAGGGGAAGAGCAATTGCTTGAGTGAGATTCCTCAAAATGACATATTTGGCCACCTCATTTTTGTAGTGCTAAACATCCTCGTCATTATCCTCTATTTTTTGTATAGCTGGTGTCATTACTGCTCCAGTTATGGGTACTCTAGTTGCCATTGGTATGGCTTTCTATTTCCTTTTCTCTCCATCCATGATGACAGTTTCTCCATCGTCCTCAGTTTCCTCTAAAGCTTTAAACACTCCTCTACCCAGTCCCCATGCTCTTAGAAATCGCGCTCCACCAAAACCTGGTGGGGCTCGAATTCTCGGTGGAGTACACCTCACATACCTTGATATATCCCCCAAAGGTTGTTTTCCATTAAGGCACCTCACATCATAATTTCCCAACAAATTAACCGTTTTTCCTCGAAAATGGGAACCCTAGACGGTGGACCCATAACCTGAAATTATGGGGGCTCCATAGCCGCCCAGAATGCACAGCTCAACCTAAGCCTGTAGGATAGGCGAAACTCACTTTGGTTTGAAAAAGAATAGTAGCCACCTAGGCAAGGAATAATTATGACTGACTTCACTCTAGTAAAGGCAAGATAGCGTTCCTTTACTCTGCCATCCGGATTTATGCACTTCATGCCATCCTCCGTTTAAATCAGCTCATGTTTTTTTGCCGACGATTTTCTACAAGCTTCGGCTGTGGCTTTTCACTAAGGATTTTTGTCATTTTTTTTGTGTTTTTTGTGTGTCCGGCCTCAAATTTGGGGTGGAGTTACTCAAAAAATATATATATTTTCAGAACCTTTTATAATAGACGGCAAATCAGATCCATCCGTTCTGCCGTTCTTCCATAATTGGCTCTACAAATTTTAAACGATTTCATTTTTTCCTTCTGTGGCGATCGCCTACCATCTTTGCCGCCCAATTTTGCGTCATATTAGTGGGCCAATGGGATTTTGAACTTACTGCACACAAGGAAGAGGACACAGAGAAAAGCACCACCTGAGGACCTAGTTTCAAAATTACGTTGTCGTTCGTGGATGCCCAGACCCTTTCGGGTGAGTGACAAGTGAACACTTTGGTGGCTGTGCTCAACCGTCCACATTGCGGGTGGCACACGAAATTCGGTGAGCGTTCCACCCTGCAGTAGGTTAGGGTAGCACCAAATCACCTAGTGGGGGATTGGTTAGCAAAAAAAAAAAAAAAAAAAAACCACCCAAACATATAGCAAAAAGCGGGTACTGTTTACCGGTGCGGTGATTTCAATTCACGGTTTCAAGTTTTCGCCTTTACTTGCTCCCCCTTTTGTCTTTCGCAGTTGGACAAGACCTTTGTGGGCCCCACTTATTTGCGGACCTTCGACAAGTTACTCTTCAGTTCTTATGGCATGTCATAAATGAAAAGCGTCTCGCTCTCCTTCCCTATCCTCTCCAACGCATCTGCGTGTACGGACCATCTCCTCAAGGTTGTCCCACCCTCTTAAACCGCCTCCTCCACCACCCACCACCACACCCTCACCCTAACCCTTTAACCCAAACGATGCCCTTGTTCCCGTGCCCTCGCTCGAATCTGGAGAGCACCATACCCTACCTTTCCCTACACCGCGGTATCGCCCTCCTCATTGGCGAGAGCAACCTCCTTACTTGTCTTTGACCCTCATTTCCGACCTTCCTCTTCCTCCACCCCCATCGAAGAGCCCTTCTACCCCTTTTCTAACCAACCCAACCTTAAGATTCCCCCATGAAAAAATTTTGTCATCCCATCTCCCTCACACAAACATCTCACCTCCCTCTCAAGTCCATATTTCTACAGCCCCTCATTCAACCCATTCTTCTCATCATTCCCTTTTGCCTGTCCACCCTTCCTCTAGCACCCGTACATCTCGGGTCCCTTATCCGGGCTCTGGGAAGCCTTACGCTCAAGTTGCGGGTTTAGGCATGTAACGCAAAGTTGCACGATCGTTCAATCGCTTGAATGCCAAGGCGCCACGAATGCCCCTCCAACGCTTCATCTCACCGGTGGGATTTTGTCCGTAATCTTAACGTTATTGGATGTTACCATTTGGGTTACCCCAGACACCGACTCTATTCGCGGATTCCACCTCATCTTCGAGAGACCATTCAAGCGGCGCTTTGGTTCCCGCTTAGGCTTTTGGCGGATGATATCAATAATTTTGCTACATAGCATCTTTTCCTTTTGTTTCCCTTTTGGGTTTTGATTCTATCTCCATGTGGAGGTGCTAGTGGGGCACGAGAGACACATTCAAGCTGCTAATGTTTTCTTCGTGGAGATTGGGAATCTCTTCAACAAGAACAGAAAGACCGCGTAATTGGCCTTTTTGTGACGCCTCCTCGCCGGCAAGCTCCACTTCTAACTTCTACGGCTTGCATGCGGCGGGCCATGCACCTTGGTTGATGTGGTGAACTCTCTCAAGCTGCCAATGCACTACGACCTTTCACACCGTCTCCTATAACAACGGCGAGTGTTGAAGCCTTGCAAGACGTTTATCCTGTGGCACCGGTTGACATTTTATTGTTTATTCATTCATATGAACCTTCATAACCATTTGACCTCGACGAAGATGCCTTTACAAAAGCTCTAGGCCGGTCCCCTTATCTCTTAGCTAGGGATTATCGATGTTTTATGAGCTTTTATGCAATCTATTTCCTCCAGAAAATCATCACAAGGTTTTGATTTGTTGTTCCGACTGGCTTCTCAATTGGCTCGGGGTCTTGTGCCACCAACTTTAGTCCCACTTCTAGCGGCGACACGTCTTGCCGTTGTTTCAAAGCCTGCTGGTGGTGTTCGACCGATTGCTGTGGGGGAAGTCTTACATCCTCTTGTAGCAAGATCAATGTGTTTACAGCTTCAAGGTGCTTTCTAAGATCATTTTTCTCCACATCAATTTGGTGTCGCAACACGAGGGGGTTGTGAGGTTGTAGTCCACGGTTTACGAGCGATTCTTGACTTGTGGATCATTCTCCAAGTCGACATTGCCAACGCCTTTAACATAGTTGATCGCAACGCCATTTTCGGTGAGCTTTGACATGCGCCGTCGTTATTAACCAAATTTTCCCTTTTGTCCGTGCGTTTTACTCCACACCCAGCCCTTTACTTTTTCACATCGGAGGCCCATTGGGGGACGTTACCACTTTGGAACCATCAACTAGTACTCGTCAAGGGAGCCTTTTAGGAGGCCCTCTGTTTGACCTCGTTCACGTGGAAGCTCTTAGAGCATTGGCTGTGGCTTTTCCAAATTGTTTGTTCCCTTCAGTTGTTGACGAGACTCACATAGTCGACCCGACGTACCAAATTGTTGTTGCCTTTCACCATTTTGTAGAGCAACTTTCTAAAATTCACCTTTCTCTCAAAATCCCCAAATGTGTCGCATGGAGCTCAGCTAGTCTTCCATCGGAATTCTCTCTCCCTTCAAGATTTCGTATTTCAACTCCTTAAGAGGGTTCCAAGGCTTTAGGTTCTCCTATAGAAGCCCCTTATTTTGTAAACCTATTTATTAAAGATGCTTTCTTAAATGACCTTTCTCATTGTGAGGACCTTCTCAAACTTCCAGATTCACAAGTCGCGTTTGCTATCTTAACAGGTTGTATTGCCTAATGTCTTTTGTACTTGGCCCGCACTTTACCACCGAACTCTTCTTTCCTTTGTTCTTTCCAAATTTGATGATCGTCTCTTTGGCATTCTACATCAATTGGTCAGCCACGGTATCTTTGATCGGCCAGAAGGTCTCCTTGCTCGCAGAGAAGTTGTTTTACCAGTCTCTTGCGGGGGTCTCGGTTTGCATCCTACAACCACCTTGGCACCATTCGCTTACTTAGGGAGTTAGGCTTTGGTGGCATTAATTATTATTTTAAGGTTTTTGGTGGACAACACTCATATTCTAGTTCATGCAGTCTCTCACGTCGAAGAGGGTTTGCTTGATCCTCAGTGTGCTCCATTGCCCACAGAAATCGCAGATCCAAAAAAAGCTTATCTAGGTAGTGCTGACTCCAAGTTGATACACACCCAAATGATTGACCACTTGACAATCAAAACCCCATTACAACTTAACCCCTAAAAAATAAGACTTTCTGTGTGCTCAGTTCCACCATAGAATGCAAAGTTAGAATATGAGTTTTGGACACATACATCCACTTTGACTTTCCTTTAGAAATTCAACCACACTTGCAGGCAAAATCTCAAACTGATTACACCCCTGTGTAGCGTAGACTCCCCTAAGTTGGAAGCAAAAAGAATCACTAAAAATGGTCCACTGAGTAAGTTGTTAGTAAATGGCAAAGTTTGCCTATTTATACAGATGCTCTCTGAAGAGAGGCGACTACCTGGCAAAATTATTCTAAGTCCTAAAACTCCTCTCTAAGCTCCCTAGTACTGAGGTACGGTCCAATCGTAAGATTGTACGGTTCAAGAAAGTACAGACACCGTCGTACTTTCTGTACAGTCAATGTACGACATCGCCATAATGTGACATTTGTCACATTTGGAATTATCATCTTGCGTTTCAGAAATCCCGCAATCCTTCGGATCTTGCCACATGTCATTCGGAGTGGCGATGCCCAAAAACGCCAAGTTCCCCACTCCGGAATCCTAGCTCATACTACGGCTGTTCGATTTAGACCGATATTTGAAATTGGCCCTCTAAATAATTGCGCCATACTTGTTTCATATTTGAAACAAATGCGCGATATTTGTTTCACATTTGAAACAAATGTGCGATATCTGTTTTGAGATAACTCGTAGTGGGTACAATACAAACTGTTTCTATGTCTTACTACGACGTTAAATGAATTAGTCTAACTATTTATATTTATATGTTTATTGTACCCCATATATTGTAGCATAGGTTCTAGATTACAGGATAAAGCTACCGGCTATCTGATTCTTGACAGACGACAGGTACGAGGATCAAATCCTGGGTTCGTCAAGAGAGTTTTGGTAAACCTACCAAAAACTACTGGCTGTCTCTCTCTCTAGGCAGCATGGGTAGCCATCTCTCTCTATCTCTCAAACCTTCAGTGATTGCGACAAGTGTGGGGGTTTGGAGAGTGGAGCGAGAGGCAGACTGTTTTTGCTGACTTCCTCTTTATTAACTTTCCCTTTATTCAGACCTAGAAAATACATAAATTTCAATACTCCCCTTATTTTCTAATCTACTTTCCTTTTAACTCTTACCAATTTTTTTTTTTTCTTCTTTCTTTTCTTCGAATAAATCTTGAAGTAAACAACCTCCTATTTAAATAGGTCTATTAGATGAGCTGAAATAAAAGTTGCATCTTGTTGATCACATACTTTATTTAGCATCCCACTTTTCATAAATGAGAACAAAGATTTTATCCACCTCATCTCTTTTACATCCACACAAAATCCTATTTTCCTCTTGCAATTCAAACAGTCAACCCCATCTCCAATCTGCAACACACACCTAGATGCTAACCCTTTTACAGACACACATTCATAGATGGCATCACTCCTATTAGTGATGTCAAAACCATTACCCCCTAAATTTATCGTTAAATCAAGAGTCCCCACTAAGTTCCTCATAAAATCTATATCTTCCGATCTCATATTTTTATCCATGATAATTACCCCATTTTCTGAACTTTCGTCACTCTCTTCCATGGAATTCTTTCCACTATCACTTTCTTATTTTATTCCCAAAATATATTTCTCTTCCCTTAAACTTTTAATCAAATATTCCTCTTCTTCCCTATCTTTTAGAGCCCCTTTTAGATTTACTTCTCCCCTTTCCTTTTAATCTGTTGAAGTATCCCTTTCCGACCAGTTTTCTATTTCCAAAATATCAATGAAACTATCCTCAATAATTTGAACTCCCTCAAGTATCTCCTCTCTCTTTAATTCCCTTATACCTCCAAAAGCACACTGTTGGTTTCGTGGAATTTCTGTGTGCTTTTCTTTCTTCCCCATATTTCCGATGCGGAGAAGCTCCAAAAAATCTTCATCCTCGTTCTCCTCTTCCCCTTGTTCCTCCTCATCAACATTCCAACTTCTAATTTCTTCCAAAATAGGACACTCTTCCATATAGTGACCCGGCTCCCTACAAAAGAAGCAAACCCCCTTTTTCAAAGCTCCCCTTTCTTTTCCTCTCCCTCTCTTTCCACCAAAATTCCGATAAGGTTTACCTTTGTCTTTCTTCCTCTCATTACGCTTTCGCTCGTCACCGTCGTTCACCTCATCAAGCTTCCGCTAGTCACCACCAGGTGTTAGTGCATTCACCTTAATAGTTCCCCTACGAAGCTCCAAAGTGCTTTCCCTCACAAGAATTACCCCCATGGTAAACCTCCAAGTCCATGAGGAGCCATACATTGCCTGTATACAACAAATGATGTTTTCGTACTCATCTTCGAGTTACATGAGTAGTGTATTAATCTTCCTCTCCTCAAATTCTACATATCCCGCACTAGCAAGCTCAACATATAGTGCAACAATATCATTGCAAAACTCTATCATGCTATCGCCTTTATAAACATAGGCATCTATTTCTTGTTTTACTAATTGCTGCCTTTGAATAGTCTCACTCTTATAAATCAGACTTAGAGTTTCCCAAATTTCCGAAGACTTGGTTAGATTCTAAAAAGTGATAGCTATGGACTTAGACACATTTCTAAGTATGAGATGTTTTGCTATAGTGTTTTTATACTCCCATATTCTATTAAAAATTTCTTCAGATCTACTTATAATTCCTCTTAGTGGAGCTGTGGCGGAGAGCCTAGCCCCTCTCATTATAGGTGTCCCTTTATCCTACTCCCCATTTCCCTTTTCCATGGCAATAAATTTCCCTTCACCTTTTGTTGCATGTGAAATACAGTTGGTTTTCTAGGAGGCCCTTGATGAATCTCCGTAGTGAGTTCCACCAAATCCCGATGGCGACACCTCACTTGTCCCGAAACAATTCTTCACAAGTGCTATTCGAAAAACAAACCTTCCATCGTAAACTCCCAATAACTGAAGTTTGTTCCATCAAACATAAGCACCCTAGATGGTGGGCCCATAACCTAAAACTCTGTGTGCTCCATTGCCCACAGAAATTACAGATCCAAAACAACCTTATCTAGCTAGTGTCGACTCCAAGTTGATACAAACCCCAATGATTGAACCCTTCACAATAAGAACCCCATTACGACTTCACCCCTGTGAAAGAAGACTTTCTGTGTGTGCTCAGTTCCACCACAGAATGCAAAGTTTGAATATGAGTTTTGGACATATTGACCCACTTTGACTTTCCCTTAGAAATGCAGCCACCCTAGCAGGCAAAAACTCTCACAGACTACACCCTTGTGTAGCCTAGACACCCACGAGTCTGCATCAAAAAGAATCACTGAAAATGGTCCACTGAGTGAGTTGTTGTCAAATGGCAAAACTTGCCTATTTATACAAATGCTCTCTGAAAAAACGCGACTACCTGGCAAAATTATTTTAAGTCCTAAATCTCCTCTCTAAGCTCCCTAGTACTGAGGTACGGTCTAATCGTAAGACTATACCGTAAAAGAAAGTATAGGCACCGTCGTACTTTATGTACGGTCAATGTACGACATCGCCATAATGTGACATTTGTCACATTTGGAATTATCATCTTGCATTTCGGAAATCCCGCAATTCTCCCAGATCGTGCCACGTGTCATTCAGAGTGGCGATGCCCAAAAACGCCAAGTCGCCCACTTCGAAATCCCAGCTCGCACTACGACCGATCGATTTAGCCCGATATTTGAAATTGGCCGTCTAAATAATTGCGCGATATTTGTTTCATATCTGAAAGAAATGCGCGATATACGTTTGACATTTGAAAAACATGTGCGATATCTGTTGCAAGATAACCCGTAGTCCGTACAATACAAACTGTTTCTATGTCTTACTACGACGTTAAATGAATTAGTCTTACTATTTTTGTTTACATATTTATTGTACCCTATATATTCTAGCATGGGTCCTAGACTACTGGATAAAGCTACTGGCTATATGATTCTTGACGGACGGCAGTTTCCAAGATCAAATCTCGGGTCTGTTAAGAGAGTTTTGGTAAACCTTCCAAAAACTACAAAGTGTCTCTCTCTCTAGGCACCATGGACAGCCATGGCTCTAGCTATCTCTCCAACCTTCAGTGACTGCGACAAGTGGGGGTTTGGAGAGTGGAGCGAGAGGCAGACTGTTTTTTGTGACTTCCTCTTTATTAATTTCCCCTTTATTCAGACCTAGAAAATACATACATTTCAACATTACTATCATTCCAACAAGCATTATTGTCCTTTTGAGCTCTTTTACTAGTCGAGGCCCAAGCTCAAGTTTTTGCGTTGCCTTTATTCGTCACCGGAATTCACTCACGGATGCAACAACACATCGGCAATAAGGTAGCTGCTGCGGAATTCAATGATCTACTCCATGTGCTCTCTATGGCTGAAGTGCGGAGTCGACTTTAATCGTGCTCGGGGCCTGGTGCTGGAGCTTGGCTTTTTGGAACCTCAATTTTCACTTCGCTCCATTTATCTTCTCCTCAATTTTTTTGCTGCACTTCGCTAACTACTTGGTTTGCCGCACCCTTCTTTTTTAGGCAAGCCCCATTGCATTTGAGGTTAATTTATACACGAGCAAGGGGTACATTTGTTACGTTGCTCACACGGTGGGGAGCGAACAACAACACACGAAATGGCAGGGGATGCTATTGTTGGCGTAGGTTCTGAACCAGGTTACACAATCAAGCGCAAGGTGTCGTACATAGTACCACCAATGAATATGTTCACAACAAATGACCTGAAGGAGGTCAATTTCAAGAGCCTGAATGCGCTATTAGGTGTTGGTGGCTACACGTCGTACAAGCTATGTGCCGTCCGCCAGCGTGAGGGAAGGCCGGCGGAAGCCGGAAGAAAGTCTTTTAGGGAAGATATAACAAAAATCCCCTTACTTTTATACATGAGCATATACCCTAAGTTGTAGAAGTACTTAAGATTAAATGTTTTTTTATTATCAATATTATAATAAAGTTTGTTGTTTTTGGAAAGTTTTAAGTCTCAGTAAATTAGTATGAGGACACTGGTCTTCACCTAAAACATTGTTTCATGTATCTTCGTTTAACACTTACATCCACATCCACGTCACACATCAAGGGAAGACAACACAGCTGCGATACACCAACGCAGTTGCGACGAAGTGAGGAAAATGAAATTGCAATTATATTTGATACGATTCGTACTAACGCAAAGCTGCGCGGTAGCTTCGTGGTAGCTCAGTGGTAGCTTGATAGATTAGTATTAGCTTGGCGGTTTGACATACCTCTTCGGTTGAATAGTATCATCGGTACTGCACAAGTATAAGACTTAGGACTCAACACACAAATTGTATCCAGACTTCCACGTAGTAAACTGTAGACATTTTTTGGGAAACTTCTGAGTATTATATCTTGAGTGTTGTCAAGTAAATTTTGCTGAAACTTTGGGGGTTGTCAGTGTTTATGCTACTCTATTTTCAAATAGAGTTTTGTGAGGTTTAGATGCTTGTATAATATTTGGTGATCACTTTAAAAGAACTGCTTGATGGGATTCTTGGTAGCTTCTGAGAGTATATCATGTCTACTTCTACTACTACTGCTACTCCTCTACCAGCACCGGTGGTTGTAGAACAATAGGTTATGGGCCTGTCATCAAGAATTCCTATCTTTTTCGGGGATAAGTATGTTTACTAGGCGGATATGGTGGAGACACGTTTTGAAAATGTCAATCTTTTAGATATCTTGGATGGTTTGCTGGATGAATCTGATCCGTCATGGTCTAAGAAATATACGCAAGCTCACTCTATTTTGAAATTTTGTATATCTGAGGAATTAGCTATGTCTAGGATAAAAATTAAAAATGCAATTGATATATGGAAATCTTTTAAAACTGATTATGAAAAAGCTAATGTCCATGAAGAACTCCTTTTCGCTGGAAAACTTTGGGACTATAAATACACTGGCGATACAATGGTTAAATATTCTAACAAGTTTCGCATCCTTGTAGATACACATGCTTGCGCATGTAGGGAGTTTCCTCAGTTTCAAGAGGCAGCATTACTCACGCGCGGTCTCCCTCGTAGTATGAAAGGAGCATGTGATATGCTCATACAGAATGATAAAGCTAGCTAGACTTTACAGTTAGCTATCAATATTTTGCTAGAGGAGGAAGCTACATCGAAGATTCTCAATGTTGAGCAGGTAGAGGCTTTTAATTCAGACTTTGAGAGGAAATGACAGGTTAATCAGCAAAAATATCAATTTAATCTACTCAGACAGTTTAATCAAGGCGGGAATAGACAATCCAACAATGTATGTTTTTATTGTAGTGAGAGGGGTAATGGATACAAATTTTGTCATAAGCTTAAAAAAGCTAACGATACCGGTTTATTAAGGCCGGGTGCCAACAAAGTTAGTTTTACAAAAACTTCACGGGGCCTCCACCTCGTAGATATGAATTGTTTTCAGGCTCTTCTTCACTTCAAGACGAGACTCTAACATTTCTTGAGGATGATGACACCGATCTATTTGCTATGGTGGCAACCATGGAGGGCGCAAAGGACCCTAGATGGATAATAGATACAAGAGCGTCAGCCCACATGTGCTAGAACAAAGCCATCTTCAAAAATCTGAAAACAACGTCGCAGAAAAACATTTATTATGCCTGTGGAATGAGTGTTCAGACTTGTGCTGTGGGTGATGTGTCTTTGCTAGTGGAAGTGGAAGGCAAAGCAAATGACAAAACCCTTCACAATGTCTTATTCGTGCTTTAAAATTGTTTTCTACGTCCTTGGTAGAGAGTAAAGGCTTTGAGGTTAATTTGAAAAATTCTAGGCAGATTGTTAGCAAAAATATCAAAGTCCCAGTTACAGATACAAGAGATAATAGCAAGATGTACCGAATGGATATGGCTAATACCAAGGAGAATGATGTTCTATACTCCGGTGGTTTGCATTCAGATGAGTTGTGGCATAAAAGATTAGACCATGTAAACTATGCTAGTTTGAGAAAAATGGTACTTGCTGGGAAAATATAGGGTGTATCAATAACATATCAGCCGGTCAAAACATGAGAGGGCTGCGCTTTAGACAAAATCTGTAACTCTAAGACCTCCATAAGTTCTCAGAGTGGACAGCTTCCAAGAAGCCTCTAATATAACCCTGACCCCTTTTTGTTTCAGCAAAAAAAACTGCCACCCTGGCAGACAATAACTCTGACTACCTAAACCCGTGTAAAGGTAAGACTCCCTTGAGGTGATAGCAAAAAGAATCTCTGAATTTGCTCCCCTGAGTAGTAAGTTATGGAGGGTCAAAGTTGACCTTTTGTACAGAAGCTCTCTGGGAGAGAGGGTCCTATCTCCTAATTTTTCTAAGTCCTATCTCTCTCACAGACTCTATCTACTGATGTACGGAACCAATCAGATAATAGTTCCGTTCATAAAAGTACAGCTGCCATTGTACTTTATAAACGAACACTGTACGACACGGCCTAAATGTCGACACGTGGTATGTCCGGATTCGCTCCCTTAATCCTCGGAGATGACACGATTCAATGTCATTCCGCCACGTGTCATCAGATGTGGCGATGACCAAAAACCGCCAAAATCCTCTTCCGCGATCTCGGCGTTAATTCCGGCCGTCCGATTAAATTCACATTTAATTGTAGCCGTAATAAATATATGCGCGGTATTCGTTTCACTAAATAAACAATGCGCGGTATTGGTTTCTTATTTGTACCGTAATCCGTACTTTAACATTACTGGATCAATGTGCCCCGTAAACAATTTTAGTTAAATGAACTATCCTACTTATGAATGTTTTAATAATTATCAAACTATATAGTATGTAACACTAGCTATAGACCTAACGGCTAAGGCTACCGGCTACCGGCTGATTGCCGTCCGGCAGGTGCTACGATCAAATCCTGTGGCTTGCACATACATTTTAGTAAATAAACCACTAACTAATATATATTTCCCGTAAACCTCCAGATAGCCTAGGTAGCCATGGCTATAGCTCCCTCTCCAATTTCTCAGTGACTGCGACAAGTTTGAGAGTTGGTGAGAGAAGTTAGAGGTAGACTGCCTTGGCTTCTTTCTATATTTCTATTTAGACCTAGAAAATACTTTAAATGGACCATTAATTTCTACAAAATCCACATATTGCCATTTCCCAAAGAGTTTGAGCTTTGGTTAACAAAGTGTTTACAACAAATTCACTCGAATGTCTTTGGTCTTGCGAAGGTTGCATCTGCCAGGGGGATAAAATATATGGTCACCTTCACAAATGATTTCTCACAGTTTACAAAAGTTTACTTCATGAAGGAGAAGAGTGAAGTGTTTCGTCACTTCAAACACTATAAATCATATGTTGAAAAACTTCATGATTTACCTGTTTTGCAGCTCAGATCGGACAATGGTGATTAATATACATCAAAAGAATTTGAAACCTTTTCACTCAAGGAAGGTATTAGTCATTTATTGACTGTTCCATATTCCCCCAAATAAAATAGGGTATCAGAAAGATTAAATAGAACTCTCACGGAAAGCTCTAGGTCGATGCTTGCAGATAAAAATGTGCATCCGATATTCTGGGTTGAGACACTTAATTATGCAGTTTATATGAAGAATACGATAGGATCAAGATCTATAGACTTTACTCCTTATAAGATCTAGACAGGTAGCAAACCAGATGTTAGCCATTTCAAAGTCTTTGGTAGTCAATGTTTTATCTTAGATACGTCTTCAAACAGATGGAAAATGGAACTGAAGGGATTACCAGGTATTTTGTTAGGATATGAAGATCACTCTAAAGGTTACAAAGTCTTTATATTTGAGAAACAAAAAATAGTTGTAGCAAGGAATATTGTTGTCAAAGATGAACTAGACTCGATAGATTTATATCAAATGACAGAGCAACAAAAGCAGCAAAAAGAACGAAGTATGTCATTTTAGATTGCACGCAAAAAATTGTCCCACATGTGCAACACTCTGCGGTGGTGACTCTAGAGTCAACTCTCTCCGAATTCCTCAACAATCTTAGTTCAACCCAAATCAACAACACTCAATACACACGGATAGCAACCAGCACAATCAGCGCAATGGAGGGCATCCGACGATCTCAACCTCATAACTTCCGGGGGGAAGAATATGCCGTAGCCGCCTGCAAGCAAGCTCTCACTTTGCCTACTCAACAGCCTTAGGGGAGCCCTTGACCGTCAAAGAGGCCTTCTCATCACCAGAGGGGAATCATTGGATCGAGGCAGCAAACGACGAGATAAAGTCCATCATGGAGGCTCAAACATGGGAGCTTGTGGAACCTCCTCCGGACAAAAAAGCGATAGGCAGCTAATGGGTATACAAGGTGAAGTTAAATCCCGATAACACCATTGAACGATGTAAGGCGAGACTTGTGGCGAAGGAATGTAATCAAAAGGAAGGAATCGATTTGGAACAAACATTCTCTCCGGTTGTAAGATTTATGAGTGTTAGGATTTTGTTGTCCCTAGCTGCTATACAGGATTTGAAATACATCAGATGGATGTAAAGGCAACATTTTTGCATGGAGAACTAAAGAAGACTATTTACATGCAGCAGCCTAAAAAATATGCAGAACAAGTAAAACAACACTTAGTCTGGAAGTTGCTAAAATCTTTGTATGGCCTAAAGCAGGCCCCTATGCTATGGAATCTAAAGCTTGATGGATTCTTGATTAGCCTAGGATTTCAAAGGATAAGCTATGATCATTCCGTCTACGTCCTAAAAGGTGAAAATGTGATAGTGCATATAGCAGTGTATGTGGTTGATTTACTATTAATTAGCAAATCGATGGCTGAAATTTATAAAATCAATACTGCTCTAAACTCACGCTTTGAGATGAAAGATCTTGGTGAGAAAAAAAAAAATTAGTTATTCAAGTAGAGAGGGACAGAAATAAGAAAATAATAAAATTGACTCAAAAAAAGGCTATTGGAAACATGTTAGATGAGTACAGAATGCGGGGGGCAAAAGGATGTCTAACACCAATGGAATTTTGCCATAAGCTAGAGGGAGAAGAGACAGAACCAGGTGTCATTGTTAGCGAGTATTTAGAGTCAGGGGAGAATAATTCTATGACACAAATACCTTATAGACAGATAGTGAGAAGCTTAATATATTTCATGAACTGTACCCGTCTTGACATTGCTGCAGCAGTCGGGGTACTGAGCAGGAGTCTAGAGAATCCGAGAAAATCTGATTTTTATGTAGCAAAGAGAGTCTTAAGATATTTGGGAGGAACAAAAGACATCAAACTCACACTAGGCAAAAGAGAAGTGAAGCTACAAACGTCGAGTGATGCAAGCTTTAGCGACCTGCCAAGCCAAAAATCCACTTCGGGATTCGTTTTGCAAATTTGACAGAACTTGCTGTTGGGGCAGCAAAGTTCAAAAAGTTACACCGCAGTCGACAATGGAGTCAGAATATATGGCAGCAAGCTCGGCTCTCAAAGAACTCTTATGAATAAAATCCATGTTGTAAGAATTATGATACATGCAGGTTGGGCCGCAGGTGATCTTGTGTGATAACTAGACTGCAATTGCCATTGCCTCTAACCCAAGTCATCACTTCAAGAGTAAGCACATGGATGTACAATTACACTTTGTAAGAGAAAAAATGTTCTCTAGGGCTATCAAATTATGCTATCTGCTAGAAGCAAGAATCGTTGTTGATATGTTTACCAAAGCTCTTCTTGCTCCCAAGCTGAAGTATTCTAGGGATACAATAGGATTGGATGAATAGATAAGTCGCTCCACTGCGATATTGCCATGATGCCCTAACCCAAATTCAAGATGTAGTGGAACCAGGTGATTAGTTGGCTTGCTGCGTTGCTATGTTGCATTTTGCGTTGCTATGGCTGCTCTGCTATGCTGCCATGCTGCGCTAAGTGTGATATCATAGCTGTGATGATACATTGAGTCTAAAGCTTTAGGGGAGTGTTGTTTTTGAAAAGCTTTAAGTCTCAGTAAATAGTTTGAGGACACTGGTCATCACCTAAAGCACTGTTTCATCTATCTTAGTTTAACACTTACATCCATATCCACGTCACACAACAAGGGAAGACAACGTAGCTACGATACAACAACGCAGCTGCGATACACCAACGGAGTTGCGACGCAGTCACGACAACGCAACTGCGATTACATTTGATAGGATCCGTACAGACGACGCAGCTGCAGATGTTTTAATATTATTCAGTTTAGTATAGAGCAGCTTCGATATATATAAACCTAGTTAGATCAGCGGTAGCATAGGGGTAGCTCAATAGTAGCTTGATAGATTAGTAATAGCTTGGCGGTTTGACGTACCTCTGAGGTACACTAGTTTCATCCGTACAACAAAAGTATAAGACTTAGGACTGAGAACACAAATTGTATCCAGACTTCCAAGTAGTAAACTGCAGACAATTTTTTGGAAACTTCTGAGTATTATATCTTGAGTGTTATCAAGTAAATTGTGCTAAAACTTCTGGAGTTGTCAGTTTTTACGCTACTCTATATTTTGATAGAGTTTTGTGATGTTTGGATGCTTGTATAAGATTTGGTGACCATATTAAAACAACTGTTTGATAGGATTCTTGATAGCTTCTAAGAGTATATCATGTCTACTTCTACTACTATTGCTGCTCCTCCACCTACACCAGTGGTTGTAGAACAAAAAATTCACTGTTGATCATTGCATTTTTAATACTTTTGCATTTGTTTCGTGTGCATTTATCATTATTTTCTTGACATTTTATGTGTGCGTTTAAAAAGCTTGGTGCCTCTATGTGTGAGTATCACATAAAGAGCGCCAATGGTAAAATGAGTATCTCCGCTTTCAATCCTAGCCGTCAGATCCATAATCCGACTAGCAGTACGAAGAAAATACTTTTAAGTGACAAAAAAACATTCTCACTACTAAACTGTATTATAAAAGCGATACACGATGTATTGTACACTTCAATGAGCATACTGTACAATTTTAGCTTGCTGTAAATCCATAGATGTTCCGTGCGCATAACACGCCTGGTTTAAACTAACGATTACTACGTAAAGTGCGCATCAAAAAATTTTGGAATTTTTAAATTTTGTACCTTATTTTGACTGACAAATTTCAAAAAAATCAAAAACTCAATACCCAAAAAAAATGAAAAGTTCAACGAACTAGCAGCGAGCTGCGGAATATACGGCATTTCCAACGGCAACTTTCTTTTGAAGACGAAGTGGAGGACAAAAAAACATACGCGCGTGCAAATGACGCAATACGACTCAAGGAAGCTGCCTTAAAGACGCCGTTCGCCGCTAGTTCGTTGCAACGAACTAGCGGCCTCTCTAAAAAGTTCAGCAAACTAGCCGCGAGCGCCGATATTTATTGCGTCTCTAAAACGTTCAGCGAACTAGCGGCGAGTGGCGGAATTTACGGCGTCTTTAAAAATTTCAGCGAACTAGCGGCGAGCGCCAGAATTTTCCTTCAGAAGACGAAGTGGAGGACAAATAAAAATACGCGCGCGCAAATGAAGCAGCATCTCTTTTTTATTAATGTCCATACAATTTTCCGTACAATCTGAGACATATGAAATCTACGAAATTTACGAAACTACATCGCGCATCGTTATTAGTGTCAAAGTTTAAATAGTGTGGAAGGAAATATACCGTCATTGATGCTAATTTAGAATTTGAAAATTAGAAAAATAAAGTTTATTCTAATTTCGGCATTATCGCTAATTTGGGAACAGCAAAAATGGAATTTTCTCCGTACGATTATACACATTAATATATCTAACCGTACACAAACTTAAAAATTGTACGACGGCGACAAATCGAGTATCTGTACCGATCTAACAATTTTATGGTGGTTACATGTCAACGCTATATTGCGTAACGTAAAGTTTAATTTTAGTTTTTTTTGTTTGACGTTTACGGAAAGGGTTAACACGTCACGCCGTTTCTACGTGTAACTTGGACGTATGGGGGTAGTTCCGTTCGTCCGTATCTCATGTATTGTAATAAAGTCCCTTTTGGGTAGTTTTATTAGAGTTAAGTTTGCTAATATGTGTCTTAATTCTTATAAGTGTGTTACCTCGTCTGTCTTTCAAACGTCTCACGTGTATAAACGTCAACGTTGTCCTGTATTAGAGTAAATGATGACACTAAAATGAACCAAAAAGTACACACTGACCAACCAAATAAAAATTCACATCACGTGATTAGTCGAAGGATATTACACGTGTCCGTTTCTTAATCAAAGCAATTTATATGCCTTTTTTACGATGCATCAAAACACGCTTGTCATTCCCGCTGCCTTTTCAAGAGAGATCCATACATTCAACGAGGTGCCATGTTTCCCACGCCTGTTTCATGAAAAACGTCCATTGTCAACCACGAGCAAACCCCCACGCTGAAAACTAACGCAAATTTTAAAATTTTCCCGCTATCACCATGTCGTTTTTTTAATCCAAATATTTGATTTTAAATTTTGAATGTTCAAACTTTGTCGAAAGTTTTCCCTCCTTTTTTTTATAAGAGCTTCCCTTCCCTTCCTATATATACTCGTCACTAAATCCAACAATGGTACTGTTTTCTCTCTCTTTGCATCTATCTTTGATGTTGCTTCTTTCTTTTGTTGCTTCATATTTATCTTTAACTAGTTGCTGTGATTATTTTAAGAAAATATGTGGCCCATTACCACCTTTTTTGCGGCGAAAACCAGAGCTCCCACTGTATATTTCCCACGTCCGGTCGAGGAGGAGATGGATTGGGACGAGAAAGAGGGAGAGGGCACCTTCATGGAAGACGGTGGGTCCGATTTCGGCTCACCCCCAAATTCACCTCTGGACTCACCGCCAAACTCACCGCCTGTGGACCACGGTATCAGCCCGGTGGTGAGACGCAAGATCCAACACGTGTCGACAAAGGCTGCAAGCGTTTGTGTAATCAATTGGATGATTGCAGATTGTAATACAAACAGTAAAGAGTGCCTTATACGGAGGACCGTCAAGAAGTATTCGAAACACTTTACGGGCGAATATAATACAAATAAGCAATATTACCTTTTTATTCTTGCCTTATATGACTTTTTACGGCTGCTTACATTGTGTGTCTCAATATAGTATTCACTTATAATGTGGCATTTTGTTTATCTCTACCATTATGTGTTCATTAGAATTTATATTTCTTTTTTTCCTCGCCCCCACCACATTTTCTTAATGTTGTTATGTTGGATCCTCGTGCACCGTCGTGAAACACCGACGTCAACGTGTCGTCGCTTATGGTTTTAATATACCAATATTGTTAGCAGGCGGACACATTGAAGAACCGACGTTTGGATGATGAAATGGAACTGGCGACAACGATTCGTCATCGCGACAACGATAAAAGTGACAAACTAGAATACCGAGTACATTTTATTTTTTTGTCTTTAGTTAGTACAATAAGTATGAACCTTCGTATGGGCGACGAGGCTTTGTCTTTGTCTCATTGTTGGAATCGCGGAATCATGACACCGCGTGATTTTTTGATTCAGTTTCGTCGTCGCAATGTTGGATTATCCAAAAAAAATAGAGTCACGAGGACTTTCCTTTGTCGCGGACCACACAGTCTATAAGTGAATTTTGCACGTCGTTGCCACTCTTGGAATCTTCTAAGCAGTGAACCGCGACATCCCTTTATTTCGTTTCGTCCTTACACTGTTGGGATGATCAAATTGATTCGATTAGCGACGACTTCGTGCCATCGCGAACAATACATTGTATAATTATATTTTGAACGCATATAATGCGTTAAAACCTCATGCGTTATTTTTACGTATGACCTGTCATTTTTAAGACAAACTCTTGTATTCTCTCATCCTTTTGTGTAGCCGCCTCTTTTTCTTCATTTTTTTGTCACGTGTGGCTAATTTACGTGGAGGGCAGCAGCCGGTCGTATAGGCGAAAACGTAGTGTCTTGCCGTATCGTCGTCGGTACCCACCATTACCTCGGCGCAATCTACGACATCGGCCAAGAGTACAAAGGGAAGAGGTACGAAGGGATGGAGTGGGGAGAGAAAACACCACAAGGGAAAGGCAGACACCGAGGGTGGTAGAGAGGGAAAGAGATGCCCCGGAAACCGTGATAGGAGTAAAGGGTACCGCAGAGGAATTAGCGAGAGAAAAGGAGGCGGCCACTTCGCTACAAATCGGTTCGGTGCCGCCGGAGGGGAGGGAGCATGAAAGGGAGGTGAGAAAAGAGATAGAGGTGGAAGGATTGACACCGGTTGGGGGAGGAAGGGATGTGACAAATTAGGATGAGGTAGCAAAGGATGGGGATTTTACCGGAGGAGGGAAGGGAGTCGCCGGAGGGGAGGGAGCATGAAACGGAGGTGAGAGAAGAGGTAGAGATGGAAGGATTGACACCGGCTGGGGGAGGAAGGGAAGAGAAAAATTTGGATGAGGTAGCAAAGGATGGGGTTTTACCGAAGGATGGAAGGGAGGAAAGGGGTGAATCAATAGATTTGAGGACGAGGGAGGAGGTAGAAAGTGAGATGAGTAAGGGAGAAAAAATTCCATTAGAGGAGGAGGGTCGAAACACGATAATGGGTGTAGACGGGGGGGAGAAGGACGTGATGGAGAACGAGGAACGGAGAGGAAGGGCGAGGACGAGGAAAAAGGTGGGGGTTTTAGGGAAGAGAAGTTGTTAAGTGATGAGAGGGAGGGAAAGACAGAATTGGGAGAGGAAAGAAAGGGAAAGGAGGCGATGGTTGAAGAGGGTGAGTCGAGTGAGGTTAGGGGAATATTAAGTAGAAAAAGAAGGATAATACAAAAAAAATCATAGGGTTTTGTGAGACCGTGGAGGAGGAAGGAGTTGGGGGAGAGGCGACCGTCGAGAAAGGGGTGGGGATTGAAGCACGGAGAAAGATAGCTAGGAAGAAGGAGATAGCAAAGTGTAAGCGTAAAGTGAAAGATGACAATGACAAATTAAACATCCCCTCGTCTTCGGATAGCGACGAGAGCATCAAGGATGGTGAAGAAACGCCGGAAGACAAGCCCGAACCCAAAATTTTGGAACCCACCGACATCGTGGTGTGGAAAAACGAGGATGATCCCACCACCGAGGACGAACAAACCCCGGATAATGAGGAAAAACAACGTGAGGAGGAATTTGACGATGACGACGACGTGTTCCGAGCGCCTCCCACGCCGAATAGGAAGAGAGCCATTGTAATGGCTCCTCCGCATACTCAACCTCCATACCCGGTGGAGCATCCCGATTAGTATTTTCCTCCTCCCACGGGAGGGGAGGAAATGGAAATTTCGTTTCTCGACCCGAACATTATATTCCGGTTGCCGAATGGCCGGAACATTGGAGGTATGGTGAACCCCGGCCCCTAAACCCGAAAGCGAATCCTTTTCCGCAATTTCTCGATATCTTTTTTGGTGTCACTGCACATCCAACATGGTTGTTTATCTCGCTTGAGGGTAGTGGCTCGACCTTTGCCCACATAAGGCAATTTGATCGGACGGATCCCCGGTTTGCGTGGGTTGTTAGTGCGGAGGACAGTTTTCAGGTGAATGTCTCGGAGTTGCTACGTCATCATCATCCGTGGGATCGCCAGCTATACAACATCCTTAAATATTGTGGAGTAACTCCCGAGGTACTTACTCTCCGAGATGCTCGTACAACGATATTGCAAAAGTTTCGCAATGTCAAGTGCCACGCCCGCGTCTATGGGAAATACAAAGGGTTTTGCCACTGATTAGGCCACCGTCACCACCGACAGGAGAGGATTTGCCATTAATAATCGCCGCACTCACTTGACAAGTAGCGGCTCAACAAAAACAAATAAGAGCAAATCGAGAGCAATTGATGAGGCTCACACGAGCATTGTCGAAAAAAAAAACGGTAATTGGCATGTATTTTTTACTAACTCTTACTCCACTCTATCACTTCCCATGTTTCACCCACTCACTTACTTGTTTAATAATTTTTTAGGTCACTTGTGGTATGCTTGACGCTACGACGTCTTCAACTCGTTGCTGAATCAGCAATGACAATTTGTCCTCGATTAATCTAGAAATGGCTCCAGATACTTGAACCAGCAACGACAAACATTGGTCGCTAGATTTAACGACGACTACAGGCGTTGTTGAGCAAAATTTTATTTGTTATAATTCTTTTTTTAATATGAATTAGGACTGACATGTTTTTTTTTTCACTTATGGTATGTTTGACATTGCGATATCTTCAAGTCGTTGTTGAATCAACGACGACAATCTGTTGTCGCTAAATCTTTAAATGGCTCCAGATACTTGAACCAGCGACGACCAACATTGATCGCTGAATTTAGCGACGACTGCAGGTCGTCGTTGAACCAAATTATATATGATATTTCAAATTTTTTTTATATGAATTATGACTGACATCTTTTTTTGTTTTTTTTTTTTTGTTTCCTTTCCTTTCGTTGCCGAATACATAAAAGCAAGTTGGTGGTGGAAGGGCCGGGCTGCAACATTGAGAGACATACGAGCGAAGAAACATACTTTGTCGTCTACGGGATTTGGAAAAAGAAGTGTGGTGGTGTAGGCACTACCAAGTAGGGGGAGGAAGGAATTTCCATGGGTCACAACAGTGCCCTTAGAGTTGGTGGAGGAGCTTTACCGCTTCAAGAAGGCGGGTATGAAAATGTCGCAAACCATTAAAGGGACCATGGCAACTCATATCATTAAATGTATGAAGGAGGAGAATAGGAGACTATTCATCGACATAAAGGGTAAGGAGATAAAAATGAAAATGACAAAACGATGGACTCAACGATTTTGCGAAAAACAAAGTATTGTGACAAGGTCTCAAAAAGGAAAGTTACAATTAAGCCCGGAGAAGGAGGAATACGTCAAAAAGACAGTAGCATATCACATGGGCGAATTAAAAAGAGGAATTTTATCGGGTAAGTATTTTGAACATTTGTACAACTCATTGCTATATGTTGTAATATGTATTACATATATTATTTTAAATTATGTTCTTTAGGGATATAAATGCAAATAAGTGAGTGAAAGTAGTTACCCCTACCATCAAACTTTTCTGTCTTGTGTTTTTCTAACAATTTTATGTGTTATTGTCATTATAGGTCGCTACAATGGAGATCTAATCCAAAACATGAACGAGACCCACGTGATTGTAAATATGGATAACAAAAAGACGTTGGGTTTTTGCAAAGATCAGGTGGTTAAATACGTCGATGTTGCTAGAGGTGGAGAGTCGATGAGTTTGATGGTTCGACTCACGGGCGGAATGAACGCCTAAATTGAATCTCCTATGTTAATCTTCGCCATCAAGCTCTGTAATTACCCAATCAAGGGCATCCACGATGACATACCAGGTGTTTTTTTTCCCTATGTGTATTTTTCCTTATAAATATTGACGTTATTGTCTAACATATTCATCCCTTCTACTCCACACCCAAAAAATTATATATGGGAAGATATGTTGTTTATATTGATTTCTCCCCATACACTTGTCCCCCTCTCTCTCCCTCCCTCACTCAATATCTTTTCCCACTCTCTTCCGTAGGAGTTTGTTATCATACGGGGCCGCAAGGTTGGAACAACAAGACGATCTTCCTGCAATGGATCGCAGAACCGAGGTCATACCAAGGAGATCCGGAAGGGTGTGAAAAGGTTATATTTGTGGAAAATTTTGGCGGTCACAATATGTCTGAGGAATTAAACACCGCTTTACGCGCAAAGAGAACAACACTCCAATTTTTTCCTCCGTGTGCAACGCATTTAGTGCAACCTGCCAATTTATTTGTATTTCTAAAATCAAAGAGGTGTGGTAAAAAAAAAGGAAGATTGGAAAATGAAGGGGATAGAGAGCCACAAGTGGTCCTTAACTAGGGGCCAAAAATGGTTTGGTAAGTTAGTTGGACCGGGGAAAGCCTTTTTCTTACAGTTGGCACTCGATTCGATACGAGAGGTGAACGAAATGAAGTACAAAAATGGCAGGGGATATGCACAAAGGCGATGATCTAATGTGGATTGTCATTAAAGAATGGCAAATGGGAGGAGAGCATGCTTACCCAAGAGTTGCAAGTCATAATAATGAAATGGTGAAATCATTTTGATAGCGACGAGGTGCCACCTCCTTTGGTTCCTGCACGGAATCTACTCTAAATGTTTCAAGAGCCCGACATTCAAGAGTATGAAGCCAGTCATAACAAAGACTTTTTGAGCGTGCCAGAGAAACATGAGAGGAGGGCCCACAGCCCTATGTAATCGGCATCGGAGTCCTGCAAACAAACCCTTTGAATGCGATTGCTTCCCATAATAATGCCCATGCCCACAGTTGCCCGCCTTTCTCCCATGAACATGCATGCAATAATAGGGATGAGTGCATGGGGAGAGCGAAAAGATATCTCCTCCCCCTCCTTTCCCCACCTAACAGAGGAAAGGAATGGAATTCTTGGTCATGGAATCGGGTTCCTGATTTAACTGGTCGCATGTAATAGAAATGGTAATCTTGAAACGTGATAACTCTTTCTTTTGGCCTCCATTAGCCGCGAAAAAAAGTGCATTCCGCTCAGTTTGGAAAATACAAGGATTTCGTCCGACTATGATTACTCCTTTTTCTGTACTCTGATGTTTGTACAGGGGAGAAAGGGCCCGGAAATACATTGTGATCTAAAGTAGTGCCGGTAAAGCCAACGAGCTTAACAACTGTAGAGCGTGCCGGAGAAACATGAGAGGAGGGCCCACTGCCTTGAGTAATCGACATCAGAGTCTTGTAAAAAACCCCTTAGAATGCGACATTCCCATGATAATGCCCATGCCCACGGTTGCCCCCCTTTCTCCCATGAAAATGCATGCAAAAATAGGGATGAATGCATGGGGAGAGTGAAAAGATATCTCCTCCCCCTCTTTTCTCCAACTGATAGGGTAAAGGAATGGAATTCTCGGTAATGAGGTCGGATTCCTGATTTCCCCCCCTCTTAGTCAACAGTGACAAAGACATAATAATGATTACCCGCCTAATTCGCAGTTCCCGCAAAACCATAGTGCAAAGGGTTTAGGACGAGGGTCCCAAGAGGAGGGGAGGCAAGACTAATGCCAAAAGTGGTCTCATCGGTCATAGACCAGGACATGATTCCGAGAGGAGGACGAGAGGCTGTCGGAGGAACATGATGGTGGATCGAAGAAATAGGTGAGGTGGAAAGTAGGCTCGTCTTCCAATTCTTGGATGTGATAAGGAGCTACATTGATCTGATTTTCCTTGACTTTCCGACCGTCCTTTCTTTTCAGGGTTAAAACACCCTTATTGGAAAGCTCAACAACTTTCAAGATCACCCTTCCCACCGAAATATACAGTGTTCTTTTTTTTGTTGCATTCGATACACAAAATCCCCTGGCAGAAATTGTTGTTACCGTGGGATAAAATTACCGCTCCCACGTAGCGAATACGAGAGTTGGTCTCGATGCTAAACTGCTTGTAAATTCCCAATGGCTAGAGGCATTTCTTGGTGAAATACCTTGGCCCTGTCGGCAATTAGTTTCTAAACCATTCCCCTACTATACATCTCCAGAAGGAACACCGCTTAGGCGTAGGCAACCCCGGGTAGGATTGGATGTCGTCCAAACAAAATGAAATATGGACTGTAGGAGTGAAAGGATGCTTGTCGGCTGATCCTGTACCCTATGCCAATCCAAGGCACCCTTGTATCTCACTCTCCTAAATCGTATTCCATAACATATTTGCGTAGTGACCGCTTCACTGTCTGTTCCCACCTTTTTGCCAAACCGTCGACTTGTGGGTGGTCTCGGCTGGTTAGTCGGTGGTCAATGAGGCACAATTCCAACAAGTTGGAGAATTCTCTTGCAAATTCGGAGCCCTTGTCAGTCAGAACTTCAGCTGGGGCCCCAAATTGGGACAACACTCTCTACAAGAATGCGTCCGCAATCACTTTGGACTCCTTCCACGGTAAGACCACCAATTCAATCCACTTAGAAAAATACTATATCATTACCAATACAAAGCGGTTCCCTCGTCTGCTAGTGGGGAGAGGACCCAGCAGATCTAGAGACCATCGCTAAAACATTCCGCGGATGTGAAGGGAATGAAGCTGGGCACCTCCCTTTTTGTTGAAAGCTGCTTTGACACGGTCATTCGAAAAGCTCGTTTGCACAATCCGGTTGACTTCAGTTTGCAACCAGTGACACCAATACGATACTGTGACCAAGGAGGTGGTTTGTTTTTACCCAAAATGGCCACATGTTGGTGGAGGCCAAAAATAACAGTCTCCCTATGGGCCGGGGGAGGAACCACTTTCTTCGTACCGTCTGCCCATTTCCAGATTAAAATGCCTCTCTCCCATTTGTACGCCCCCATTCGAGCTTGAACCTGGGATAATTTTACTCTACACAGATGGGAAAGAGGAGACCCTTGTTGGATAGATTGAAGTGCATCGGGGTCATTCCAAATAACTTTCCGCCCAGCTCCTATTGGCGCATGCGCCTCCACGTCTACAGAGAAAATTGACAATCTCCCCCCAGATTGAGGAAGACAAATAAAGGCAGAGGAAGCTTGAATGAATCACCAACTGATTACGGGATCCTCATCGTGATGGGCCCCGATGGAATCCCTAGTGGAAGGGTCAGGATTTCTGCTAAGTCCGTCGCCATTCCCAAGGATTTCCCCGGCCAAGTGGATTACGTCGGTTTCATGTTCCTGCAGTATTAATACCCATCTGGCAAGCTTTCCAGATAGCTTCACGTTCTCTTTAAACCACATGAGAGGTTGGTGATCTGTAATCAGAGGGAAATGAACTCTGTACACATATGGTGTGAAGTGTTGGATGGCCGAAACAGCCACCAGTAATTCCCCGTGGTAGCTGTTGTAATTCCCTTTCGCTCAATTGTTACTTCTACTGGCGTAAGCTACCACATATTCAACCCATGCATCATCCAGTTGAGCTAAAACATCTCTCAATCCAAACTGGCTCCAATCTTTATAAAGGAGGAACGACCACTGATGATCTCGCATCCAGAGCAATAGGTGTTACTTAAGGGAATCCTTCAGAAACTGGAAGGAAATCTGTTGCTCCTCCGTCCAATACCACTCTTAGTCCTTCCGCAACAACTAGTTCAAAGGCTGAGCGTGACCGCTAAATTCAGGATTAAATCTCCGATAGTAGTTAGCCAAGCCTAAAAACGTGCAGAGTGCAGAGACGTCTTGAGTAGGGGGAAGGGCATCAAGGGCTGCCACCTTGACCATATGGGGACCCACTATCCCGGGTGTTACTTCATGTCCCACGTAAATAATTTTTTGCACCCCAAAAATTCCCTTACCCACGTGATATTTCAAGCCCGGTGCTTGGAGAGCTCGGAGTACAATCTGTAGGTGCTCTAAATGTTCCTCGAAGGTCTTCGAGAAGATAATAACATCGTCGATGTAGCATCGTGCACAGTCAATTCCCAAGAGAGCTTTGTCCATGGCACGTTGGAATTTGGCTTGTGCATTCTTTAGCCCTAATGGCTTGTAGAGCCATTTATACAACCTGGACCATGACCAAAATGCTATCATTTCTTGGTACTTTGGCTCGATTGCGTTCTGGTGGAACCCATTGTTCATGTCTAAGGTGGAATAAATGGTGGCCCAAGCGAGCGAGTCGTAAATCTCTTCTGGGGTAGGCATTGGGTATCAGTCAGGTACGGTTGCCGTGTTAAGCATCTGGTAGTCTCCACACATTCGAAAGTCTACCGTTTTCCCGGACGAGTCCTTCTTTGGAGGGAGAACAGTTGGGGACGCAAACCCATGGAGTAGAGTACTTTCCTGCACCAATCTTGCTTCCACCATGGTTTGTACTTTTGCCGTGATGAATTCCTTTTCCTTGAAGCTGAGTGGGTACTGCTTTTGCCAAACATTAGCCGTCTCGTCTATAAAATTGATCCGAAAAGGGGTCCCTTTGTAGATGCCAACGTCGGTGTCTAACAAAGAGAACACCTTTTTGTTCTTCTCCAACAAGTTGGAGAGCTGGGCCTTTTGCTGAGGGTCTAATTGTACCCCTAAGGACTAATCCATCTTCCCACTTTTCACCGTTGCCCAAGCCTCTAGGCCTCAACCCTAGTCGGAGATGTGAAATTCCAACCCTACTTATGGGTCTACTTCCCCTCCTCCTGTTAGAATGTTGCTGCTAACAACTTCGGCTAAGTTGTCGCCTCCCGAGCCTCCGCTCCCCCCCATTGAGGAGTCCTTTGATTTGGGTGAAATGCTGGGACTGGAAAATTTTGATGATAAAATCTGTCTCCTTGCCTCCCTCCCCCCTCAAGCTGCAAGTTGACTTGTACTTCTAACATCCGTGGAGCTTGAAGGTAGCTAGCCCTTGATTGAAGAGACTGTAAGATAGAAAAGGCAAGATAATGTTTTATCACCGAAGTGATTGCATTGAGATCCATGCTCTGTCAAAGTAGGCTGCACCTATTGAGGTCTGAAATACCTAGTGCTGCCGTGGTGTCAGATTGTAATCCAATTGCTTCTTCTCCTTCTTCCACCGTTGGTGTTGTCCAAACTCCATTTTTGATATCACACATTAATACGGCCGCTCCATTCCGATACGCATGGCAGTTGGGGAAGGAAACCAAGGTTGGTAGAGCTCGTCATGGTGGCCTTTGTTTGTTGCACGGGAACAACGGAGGATGATCAGCCTTGGAAATTGGAATGGCCATCCGCCCTGGCCCTAGTATTTGTTGTAGAGTAATCTGGGGAACTGTTTTGTGGTTTTGTAAGAGTTGGTTTAGCCATCAATGAAGAGATGGCCTCAATTATGGCAACTCATACTTAGGAGCTGGTTGACTGTCCACCTAATCAAAAACCAATCGGTTGTAAATGGGTTTTCAAATTTAAACTGAACCCGAATAACACCATTGAGTGCTACAAAGCCCGATTAGTGGCAAAAGGATTTACACAGAAAGAAGGAATTTACTACGAGGAAACCTTTGCCCCGGTCTTCAGATTTCTCTCTGTCCGCATACTTCTCAGTTTAGCAGCAGCGAAAGACATGGAGGTGCTTTAGATGGACATGAAGATAGCCTTTTTGCATGTAGAATTGGAAGAGGAGATTTTCATGCGACAACCCAAAGGATTTGTGGAGGAAGGAGAGGAGAGTAATGTTTGCCGGCTGATTAAATCTCTTTATGGTTTGAAACAGGCGCCTCAACAATAGAATAAGAAGCTTGATGAGTTTCTTACCGGTTTGGGATATATCCTTATCAGCTCAGATCACTCAATCTATGTTTTTGAATATGAGGAAGGTGTTATAATTTATTGCAATTTATGTTGATGATTTGCTTGTTTTAAGTAAATCAATGGAAAAAATCAATAAACTGAAAACCGATCTTAAGGGGAGATTTGAAATGAAGGATATGGGGAAAAAACGATTATAAGATTGATGCAAAAGGAAACAATAGGGAACATGCTTGAAAAATTTCAAATGGATAAAGCTAGTAGTTTTACAACTCCAATGGAGTTAAACAAGGGAAGTGAGAGGAGTGAGGAAGAAAGTGTCATATTCTTAGACTAGGAATTAAGTCTTGAACAACAAAAGTTCATACAGACTATTCCTTAAAGGCAAGTAGTCGAAAGCCTAAACTATTTTATGAATTCTACCCGGCCGGATTTAGCTGCAGCTATAGGAGTGCTGAGTAGAAGTTTAAATGCTCCCACAAAAAAGGTTTGGGAGGCAACTAAGAGAGTCCTTAGATATTTGATAGGAACTAGGGATCTTTAGTTGCATTTGGGTGGGGAGAATATTGACATCACTACTAGGAGTGATGCCTGTTATGGTGATGCTCCAATGAGGAGATGTACTTCGATATACGTATTATATGTGGGTGATGGGGCTTGCTTTTAGAGTAGCAAACAGCAAAAGGTTATAGCTTAGTCCACCATGGAGGTTGAGTATATGTCCTCTTGCTCTGCTGTAAATGAATTGATGTGGGTCAAGTCTTTTCTTGGTTAGCTTGGTCATCTTAAGAGTGGTGTGCAAATATTTTTTTGTGATAATGAAGCAGCGATCGCTATTTCTGCCAATCCTGAACATCATTTTAAAGCCAAACATATGGACATTAGACTCAGCATTGTTAAAGAGAAAGTAGAAAACAAAATAATCAGTTTAGAGTTCTGACCAGATAGCAAGATGGTAGCTGATATGATGACCAAACATGTACCTTCCCCTAATCTAATTTTATGCAGGAAAAAGTGTGGTTTGAAATTAAAGAGTGACTAGAAAATAAGGGGAGTGTAGAAATTGATGGTTCTTTTAGTATTTTATAGGTTTAAAATAAAGTGCAGAAAAAGGAGTTGAGGCAATTTATCTCTAACTTCTCTCTCCAACTCCCACACTTGTAGCAATCATTGAGAAGTTGGAGAGGAAGCTAGTGCCATGGTTTCCTATGCTATCCAGAGATTGACGGGGTAGTAAAGTAGTTGATTTACTAATAGGAAAGTTGTCGCATACAGGATTTGATCCTAGTACCTACGGATAGGTAATGCTGCTGGTAGCCGGTAGCCTCATCAATTAGTGTAGGATTATTGGTACACGATATAGGGTTTATTAAATATATAAATGTTAACATACAGGCTAATTCATTTAACAAAAACTATATACGCAATACATGGAGTCAGTTATTAAAAGTTACGGATTACGAGTACGAAGAATAAATAAGTACCGCGCATTTGTTTCGATAGCGAAACAAATACATCGCAAATATTTATGACGTCAATGATTGAAATCGACATTTAATCGGACGGCCGAAAAGAATGCCACGATCGCGGAATAATATTTTAGCGATTTATGGTCGCCGCCACATCGGATGACACGTGACACCACGACATTGGATTTCGGCATCTCTAAGGATTACAGAAACGAATCCAAAAAAGACACGTGTCTACATTTTGGTCATGTTTTACAATGTTCGTACATAAAGTACACCGGAAGTTGTACCTTTCTCTACTGTACAGTAACATGATTTGTGCCGTACGTTAGTAGATAGAGTTTTAGAGAGAGATAGGACTTAGAGAAATTTGGTGGATAGGACCCTCTCTCCCAGAAAGCTTTTGTACAAAAGGTCAAATTTAACCCTCCATAACTTACTGCTTAGGGGAGCAAATTCAAAGATTCCTTTTGCTATCGACTCACGAGATTCTTCCTTTCACAAGGGTGAAGGCGGTCAGAGTTTTTATTTTTTAGGGTGGCAATTATTCGTGCTGAAAGACAAAGGGGTTAGGGTTATCCTAGAGGCTTCGTGTGAGCTGCCTACTTTGAGGTCCTATGGAGATCTCACAGTTACATATTGCATCATCTCCTTCAGGACCCCATTCTTTTAGAAATATTACCCTTCGTTGTGACCTATGAAACCACAAGCCTCAAACTTGGAGCCCTCGGCGGTTTATTTGCCCCTCAATTCATTGGAGATTTGCGCATCATCTTATTTTGGAAGTTTGATTGGTCGCAACTAGGCTTGTGACATTTTTGCAGTCTAGAACCGGGGAGTCAGATGGTAATTGTCTTTGTTCACTGGTGGTTTGTCTTCCAATTATCCTCTTTGTTTCCTTTCGTGTTGTTTTTTGGTCCTTTAACCTCTCTCCTTTTCCCAATTCTTTGGCTTGAGAGCCAATTCTAGTTTAAGCTTCCAGGGGCAGCGCTTCTATCCATGACCTGTTTGTTGAAAGTTAAAATAATTGTCCAGGAAGACACCGTCATCGACCCTTATGGCGGGTAAAGATGCGCTATCCACGACCTGTTTTCCCTTAAGCTTCCTCAAAGCTATGAGTTATGTCGACTCCTCATTTTCAAGAGGCATTTCTCCGGAAAATCCTGTAAAGCTTCCTCTGGTTTTGCCGTTTAATGTTTCTCTTGGGCATCTTTATGAACAAAATAGTCGTAGAGCTTCATTGCGGCCAGCGAGTTTTCTTTAGCCAACTAATTGATGTCCTGGATAGCCTGTCCGGCAATCCAATTATTGAGGGAAGTCTGCTCTGTGGGTTTGAACGAGTTTCAGACCGCGATAAAGTATTTGAATGCCATAGCTGGGAGATCAATGGTTGATAGTTTTGTCTTTTGATAGAGGCTCGAAAATCTGTTGAAAAGAGTCTGGGGAGTTTCACTCTTCTGGTACAAAATTCCGTAAATTTCTTAATAGCCGATTCATTCCTTTCAGTGTAAAGGAGCCTCCAGGTGTTCAAAAGAGTGGTACAGGGTGTAGGATCTGCAACCATCCTGGTGGCTGCTCTAGTTGCCTGGGTTGCCTAAAGCTTGTTGACATAGGTTTGACCTTGCACCTAAAGTTTCATGTTATATGTGAAGGCGGCAATGACATGAGCGGCTGCAACTGCAGCTTAGTCTGTTCTGCTTGCAAGGCTGCCTCATCAAGGATAGCGTCTGAAATTTTAATGTTAGGAGCCATCACCAGAGGTTATCGCTCTTTATTTTCTCCTAAAGTGCCCCGACGAGATAATTTACCATCATTTGGAATAAGGTAGATTTGAAGTCATCTGGAATTGCTCCCCCCCTATACTTTTTTATGTCAGATTCTTTGAAAGATTTCCACAACAATACGAAATCTAAAAAAGCAATCCCAAAATTGTCCCCTGTAAAAATCTTTACGTCACCCATTTTCTCCCCCTCGGCAAGGTTGGTGAACTGGGGCAAAGAAGGTCAGGCGGGACTGACAAATTGAACTAGTGAAATGACCCTTGGATCTGCATCTCCGAGATCCGAACCGCCTTCTCCTCTTCTAGGACAAGCGGGTGTAACTTCTGTTAACGTTCCCCCCACTGAGGATGGTCTTGTATTTAAAGGAGTTAGATTCCTGGCTCCTTTAAATCTAAGAGCGTATTGTTCCTCCCTTAGAACTATCACCACTAATGGGATATGGAGCCGAGGTCTGTCTAAAGTTTGTTGAACTGCGGTGGCGGAGACGGAGACTGCTTAGGGCCCTGTAGGAAAATGCGTATGTCTCCTTGTTTGCCACCTAGATGCCTTGGGAAGTGGAATTCCTTTTAGACGAAGGAAACGTCCATGAGGTGGATAGTGAGTGCAAGAGGTATTTGTGCGGTGGCGGCAAATCGAGGACCTGATCGATGGCGCGAGAAGCGGGTGGAGAAAGCGTCGGGGGCACCTGGGTGGATAGGGGGTGAGGAGAGGAGAAGAAAGCAAAGGGTGTTGAAGATGTGGTGAAGGAGGTGTTGGCAGATCCCGTGCGGTGGTACTCGGCGGGCAACCATCAGCAGAAAGGTAGGCTCCCCACGAGGCATAGAAGCAGACGGCAATTAAAGACCCAAACCTTTCAGTCCATGGTTTCCTCCCCTTCCCGTTAAAAAGGAGATTCCAGTCTCAATCCCTGTGAAGTCCTTGGAGCCTGAGTCGCAGAGTTGCCTGACCCCAGGGTGGTCTTCCTGCAGAGGGACCTGTCCTCTGAGGAGGAGCTATCTGTCCACTAAGAATTCCTCCTGCACTCCGTATAGGCTCTCGAATGAGAAGCAGTTCCTGTTCAAGTGCCTCCCTCCATTCCCTTTGAAGAGCCTCCCTGTCTATCTTGAAAGTTCTAGCCCCCGCCATAGCCTCACTCTCCGATTGCAGAATGTCAAAAAGTTTGTGGGTGTAGCTCACCACACCCAAAAGATTCGCAATCCCTAAACCTAGTACCTCGGGGTCGGTGGGTCTCAAACGCCTTAACATGTCGGAAGGTTGAACAACCGGTGATAGGGGAAGTAGGGAGGTCAGAGAGATTGAGGCTGAAGGGAAGAACGGCTCCTTGTCAAGCGTGCTAGGAAACCGTTGGGTTTAGGTGAGGTGTCCAAGGAGGGGTGCATGAGAAACGTGCAATTCCCCCAAATGCTGATGCCCCCACAGATCTATGGCCATGCCCTTTTCTGTCCCTTCCCCTCAGGGGTATGCATAAGTATAATGAGGAATGGAGTAAAGAGGAAAATGTACTCTGTTCCCCCCCTCCAAATTTTGTGTTTTTTCCACCGCAAACCTAATGAATGCTACTCCCGTGACCACTCTCCAAAGAGTAGAATAGGAAGGATAGTCGTTCGATCCGGCCCACAAGAACTCCAGACAAAACCTAATGACGACCACAAGAGTACGCAAATAACTCTCATGTAGAAATATAGAAACAATAACAATCGGCTCTTACAGATTAAACAATATCACCTTGCCCCAAAAAATGGAAATAAGATATAAGTAAATGATAATGGTGAAGCAAGCAAAAATACCCCGGAGTGCAAGGATGACCAAAATCAGAAGAAGGAAACGTTCCCAATGGCCCCGAAGACAGGTATGCGTCTCCCTCACCCCTCGGTTCCGCCGTATGGATCCGACCGGACTCTTCTAAGTTTCAAACAGCGAAAGTCCAAACCGCCCAAAGAGAGGATAGTGCTAACCACCCACCCGAGCTACGATTTCCACAAAAGACAATCCAAAACAAAGATGGCAATAGAGTCAACGACATAATGCAACAGTTCTCCAACAGAAAGATTGATTTAATTCTCTGGGGGTTTTCTCAAGAGACAGTACTGCAAAAGCAACCTGTCTCCTTCGGCCCCAAGTGCCTTATACAACCAAGGTTTATCATATTGCAAGTGCCAAAGTCAAAGCAATTTCGAAAGCCAATCAGCCGCCATCAATTGTTATCGCACGGACATAAGACCAAATAGACTGTACTACACTCAGAGCAAAAAGTTAAGCGACAGGTTCCAGCAGGAATCACAACCACAAGTCCTTCTATGGTACACTAGTCAACAACAAAGTTTTGGGCCAAATTGATCTGATTCTCTTTAATTTTGCGGCCATCCTTCCCTTCCAAAGTAGGAACCCCTTTGTTTGAAACCTCCACTACCTTCAAAATTACTCGTCCAACCGAAATGTCCAAAGTATCCTTCTTTTGTTGCATGCAATACACAAAATTCGCGGGCACGAATCGTCGTTGGCGAGGGACATAATTGCCGCTCCGACGTTGGGAATACCAAAGCTGATCCTTATGCTGAGCAGCCTGTAAATTTCCCATAGCCAGAGATAATTCCTGATGAAATACCTTGGCCTTGTCGGCAATCAGATTTTCCATAGTCCCCCGGTTGTCCATCTCAAGAAGTACAACCGCTTGAGCCAATGCAACCCCACGTAAGATGGGATGTCGGCCAAAGAGAATGAAATAAGGGCTGTAGGAGTGGAGAGATGCTTGCCAGCTGAACTTGTATCCCATGGCAATCCAAGGCACCTGTCTGTTCCATTCCCCGAAATCCTCTTCCACTGCATATTTACGTAGTGACCGCTTCACTGTCTGTACGCACCTCTTGGCCAAGCTGTTGGCTTGGGGGTGGTCTCGGCTGATCAGCCAGTGGTCTAAAAGGCACTGCTCTAGTAGGTTAGAGAATTCACCGGCGAACTCGGACCCCTGATTCGTTAGCACCTCAGCTGGTGCTCCGAATTGAGATAACACTCTATGGAAGAATGCATCTGCGATTGCTTTGGACTCTTTCTAGGGAAGTACCACCAATTCGATCAATTTAGAGAAGTGCTGAATCATGACCAAGACAAAACGGTTTCCCTTCCGACTAGTGGGAAGTTGTCCGAGCATATCCAGTGACCATCTGTAAAACATCCCTCGGATGGGGAGGGAGTGAAGTTCCGTACCACCCTTTTTGTCAAAAACAACTTTAACCTGGTCACAGGAAGGACACGTCTACACCACACGATTGACCTGAGCCCGCAACCCATGCCACGAGATCGACCCTGTGACCAGTGAGGTGGTCGTTTCTGCCCAAAATGCCCGCATTGCTGGTGAAGACGAAAAATGAGTTTTTCTCCATCTACCGTAGGAGGAACCACTTTCCTCGTCCCATCGGCCCATTTCCGAAGAAAAATGCCTCTGTCACATTTGTACGCCGCCATTTGGTTCTAAACACAAACAACTGAATTCCGGCAAGGTGAGGAAGAGAAGAATCCTTCTGGATAGACTAGAGGGAATTTGCATCATTCCAAATATCTTTGCGGCCGACTCCAATAGGAGCATGCCCCTCTTCATCTGCAGCAAACGTTGACAGTTCTCCTTCGGCCCGAGGCTGCCAAATTAAGAAAGAGGAAGCCTGGATAAGTCCTAGGCTGAGTTCCGGGTCTTCGTCGTGCCGCGCCCTGGTAGAGTCTTTGGTGGAAGGGTCTGGATTCGAGCTGAGTCCGACGACATTCCCACGAATCTCCCTGGCTCGATGGATGATGTTGAAATCATATTCCTGCAAGATGAGATCCCATCTGGCCAGCTTGCCAGTCAACTTACTGTTCTCCATGATCCATTTGAGGTGCTGGTAATCCGTGATAAGAGTGAAGTGTACTCTATAAAGTGTACCGCGATGAGTAAATCCCCATAGTAACTCTTCTGCTAGTAATCCCCTCAAATCTATTATTACTCCCACTTGTGTAGGCCACTACATACTTAGCCCTTGCATCGTCCAATTGCGCCAAAACTCCTCCCAATCCGAACGTGCAACAATCTGTATAAAGGAGAAAAGGTCGCTGGTGATCGAGCATCCGGAGCACATGATGTTGCTTAAAGGAATCTTTCAGGATTTAGAAAGCAATCTGCTGTTCTTCCTTCCACTACCATTCCTGGTCCTTTTGCAATAATAGATTCAATGGCTAAGCGTGGCTACTGAATTCAGGAATAAACCTTCGGTGACAATTTGCAAGGCCTAGGAAAGTACGAAGAGCAGAAATGTCTTGCGGGGGAGGAGAGCGTCAAGGGCCCCTACCTTGACCATGTGGAGACCCATTGTCTCGGGAGTCACCTCATGACCCAAATATATTATTTTCTGCACCCCAAAGATGCCTTTCCCCATGGTGACACTTCAAGCCTGCTGCTTGGAGTGCGCGGAGAACAATCTGTATATGCTCCAAGTGTTCTTCGAATGTCTTGGAGAAGATGATCACATCGTTGATGTAGCATCAAGCAAAGTCAATTCCCCAGATAGCCTCGCCCATGGCACGTTGGAATTTGGCAAGTGCATTTTTGAGGCAAAAGGGCATGTAAAGCCATTCATACAGCCTGGATCCTACCCAAAAAGCGGTCCTCTTTCGGTGCTTCGGCTCCATTGCAATCTGGTGAAATTCATTCTTCATACCCAACCTGGAGTTGATGCTGGCCCTAGCAAGAGAGTCAAAGATCTCTTTCGGGGTAGGCATAGGATAATGGTCAAAGAGAGTTGTCGCGTTGAGCATCCGGTAGTCCCCACACATTCGGAAATCTACAATTTTTCCGGAGGAGTCTTTCTTTGGCGGGAGCACGGTTGGTGAGGCAAACCCATGATGCCATGTACTCTCCTGCAGCGGCCTTGTGTCCACCAAAATTTGCACCTCTTTGGTTATGAACTCCTTCTCCTTGAAACTAAGAGGATACTGTTTCTGCCAAACAGTTGTCGTCTCGTCGATCAGGTATATACGGAAAGGGGTACCCTTAAAGATTCCTACATCTGTGTCAGACCAAGCGAACACCTAATCGTTCTCTCTAACAGCTTGGAGAGCCGGGCCTTCTGCTTTGGGTCTAGCTTTTCCCCTTGAGTCCAGTCCATCTTCTTGGGTTCCAGTGCCACACATGCTTCCGGTGGCCGACCCCATAGGGAGATGTCAAATTTCTACTCTACTTGTGGGTCTGTCCCTTTCTCGGTTGTTAAAACGCTGCTGCTACCAACTTCCCTTGAACTGCCCTGATCTGAGCCTTCACTCCCCCCCACTGAGGAAACTCCAGGGTTTAGTTTGCTATCTGAATAAAATTGGGTGAAATTTTCCCTTCTTTCCTCTCTCCCCCCCTCAAGCTACACAGTAGCTTGCATGGCCAACAACTGTGGAACTTGAAGGTAAGCTCCCCGTGACTTTGGAGACAGGAGGCTAGAGAATGCCAAAGAATGTTGCAGCACCCAAGAGATTGCTTTCAAATCTATACTTTGCCCGATTAAACTGCACCTTTTTGAGGGTGAGACCCCTGGTGCTGCTGTGGTTGCTTGTCCAAATCCCATTGCTTGTTGCCAATCCTCAATGCTTGGTGTTGTCCAAGTATTTGCTATACTGTCAAATATCATCCCTGGTGTGCCTCATCGATAAGCATGCCTGTAAGAAAAAGATACAAGGCTTGGTAGGGCCTTCCATGGATATCCGAGTTTATTGCAACAGAAAAAGGGTGCTCGATCGGCTTTGGTCACTGGAGTGGCCATGCGCCCTGGTCCGAGAATCTGTTGAACTATGATGTTGGTATCCGGAACCTGTGTTTTCAACAAATTTAGGAGGATTTGAAGAGGAACCAAGTTGGTCCAATAAGCTCGAACTTTGTGGGCTTTTGATCCAACTTAAGCTTCATCAAAAAATATTGGAGTCCCCAGAACCTTGGTCACTTGGTTCCAGCTGTTGACCATTTGTTTTCTTTTATCATCTGTGGGGTGAACATTTTCCAAGACGTACTCCACTGGAGTGTCTTGATGTTCTTGTATCTTTGTTATTAGTCGCGTCATCTGGAAGAATGTTAAGTTGTGGACATCTTGGTGTCACCTGCCCTGTCTTGCTAACGAATACCCCTGGCACGGCCATCCATCGATTACCATAACCACCCTTCCAAGCTTTTCTAAATGTGATTTGGTAATATTATCCACATTTTGGGGAAGCGTGCGGTGAGAGATAGACATGGTGGACACTGAGAGTTGTTGTGGGTAAAGTTGGTGCAGCTGTTGCAGTCGATACTCACTAACTACACGAGGGTCCGAATCAATCTCGATTACTGAGTACTCTTCTACTTGGTATCTTGCTTTTAGGATGGCTTCAGATCGGAGCTAATGCCGGAAAATAGTGATAGAATCCTGAGTCCCGAGGGAGGGACCTCTAGTGACACCACCTGTCGATTGAAGTCTTCCCCTTTGTTAGGAGCCGTTGGAAGTTCTGACCAGGGAACCTTTGCTGTTCCGGATAATATTTCAGCAAAGCTTCTGTCCACTTCCCGCCAAAGTGTGGCCATCTATCTTAATCAGTTTTGGTACTCCCTTTCCCACTGCTTGGAAATAGGGAAATGCTAGATGGAATCGGCGATATCCGTGGAGTAGTCGTACAGCACCGAAGGGGTGGAGGTAGAGTATACGCGATAGCATCCAGACATTGGAATAATTGTTTTTCCTCGGTTCCATAAATCCAAGGGGACCACCACTTTTGTGCCCTTCGATCCTCCCGGTCTGAGACTGTAATTTGTTCCTTCCATACGCTCAATTCCATTTTCAATCTTTTCCACATTGCTATTCCCAGCAAAATTTCGAATTGTTTACCTTCCACCACTAGGAAGAGGAGATGAATTTGAACGTGCTAGCGTGTGTCATCTTCAAATTCGATTTCCATGGCTTTTATGATACCATATAGTGGTTGGCTCCCACTGCTGACCGTGCTCAGGCATATGTCGTTGGGATTGATTTTGGGTCGGATTCCCTCCGGCATTTGTTGTAATGTTGAGGTGGTGATGAGATTAGGGAGAGCTTCGGTATCCACCACTGCATCCTGCTACCCGCCTTATCCATTAAGTTTAAAATTTCCCGTTCTGTTTAGAATAAGAGCAACTGACAGGGCCTTATAATCTCTATCCGCCATAGAAGTTTTTGGTTCCGCCGACATGAAGACTATCTTGGGTGGTTTTGCCAACACGACCCTTTTCCTCCTGGTGTGAATCTCTTCACTCGATGCCTAAATGAGGGTTTTTTTGGGCAGATTATTGGCGGAAGCTTACGTCTTGACGTGCGCCAGGGCGTAGGGCATCAAGTGTCGTACTAGCATGAATGCCGGTTTAGAGGAAGGAGGGTGAGTTTTGAGCGATGAAATTGGTAAGCACTCGCCTCCGATTTCTCCTGTCTCCCCCCTCCTTCTTCCTCACTTTCTGCGTCAAAATTTGCTGTTGGAGGTGTCACTAGCGGATCCGTGGGTGGTCTCTCGGCCAAGTATCTTTCGAACCATTCCTGATCTGTTTCAGCGGTTACTGTATTTTGTTTTAGCTATGATTTCACGTAGTATTCGAAACCGAGAGGAAGTTTCTTGTGAGTTGGGGGAGGCGGATGAGTCGGTTTCAAGCCCAGCCCAATGTCATTGTTCAGAAAGACTGCTCGCGTTGTAAAGGATAAGGGGCCTTTTTGCAACTGTGGTCCTTTTGTTCCATCGGTTGTTTGTCCTTTCTCTCGGAGGACGTTGTAGAGCGGAGCTGCCTGCGACAGTCCCCTACAGCAATGTTCTAGGCCTTGGACAAAAATGTCCGGGCATGATGATCCTTCGGCGGCTCCATATCCCAACCCATCAGTTCATAATCATCTTCACTCACCGTAGTCTGCTGCTCCAGCTGCGCTAGCCTTTGTTACAATTCTTGTTTTTGTTTTTGCACTTTTTGAGCCAGTGTAAGAGAATGAGGTGTGCGGGCAGGTGATCCCAAGCGAGAGCAGCCAACTTTGCTGTTAAGGGGGCCAATTGAGTACTCTGTTGCTGAATGAGATGTTTCGGAGTCAGTCTCTTGGGTCCTGATTCATCTGGAGATCTACGTCCCCAGGGATACAAAAGTTGCAATTGAAGAGGATTAACGGATGTTTCCCCTTCTCCTATGAACATGGCATATTGCATCATCTCCTTTGGGACTCCATTTTTCGGGAAACATTATTCTTCTTTATGGCCCATGAACCCACAGGCCTGACATTTTGACCCCTCATTAGTATACTTTCCCCTTAGCTCATTTAAGATCTAAGCATCATCAAATTTAGAAAGTCTAATTTGTCTCAACTGGGATTGAGACATCTTAGCGGTTTCAAACCGTGGAGTAGGTTTATAGGTGCATTTGTTGATTGGCGTGCGGTCTCCTCCTCCTCCTACTCCCTGCTTGCGTTGCTGCTGCATTTGGGTACGTTATGCATGTTCTTTCTCAAACTCCTTTTGCTTGATAGCAAGTTATGGGTTGAGCTTCCTTAGACATCGTTTCCACCCAAGACCGGTTTGGTTCCATTTCAAGCAATTGTAAAATTAAACTCTTTCGTTCGCGCCCATTACAGGTTTGGGTTTGCTGCCAGATTCTTGTTTCCCTTTAAGGTTTTGCAAAGCTTGAAGTTTGGTCTATTCCTCTTGGCTGATAAATGATCCCCATTAAAAACCTGCAAAGTTGGCTCTCGATTTCCCGGTAATAGCCTTTTCCTTCGCTTCGCTATGCACAAAATGATCATACAACTTCATGGCGCCCAAAGAGCTTTCCTGAGCATTGGGATTCTGGTTGTGAATGGCTTGACTGGCACTCCAATTGTTGAGAGCTGCCGGTCCTGATGGCCCGAACAAATTTTGGACAGCGACATAATACTTAGTGGCCATAGGCGGTGTATCAATAGTGGACAATTTGGTCTTCTGGAAGAGGCTGGAGAGGCGATTAAACAGCGTTTGAGGGGTTTGATTTTTCAAACAGCGGAAGTCTGTAAACTCTTTAATTGCAGTTTCTTTCCTTTTTGTGTAAAGGAGTCTCCATGCGTCCAAAAAGAGTGTTGTAGGGATTCGGGTTGGAGACCATCCGGGTGGCTCCTCAGCGGCCTATACGGCCTGAAGGTGGTTGAGATAGGCCTTGCCTAGGGCCTAGAGTTTCATGTCCATGGTGAAAGTGGGGGGTAAAAGGAGCTGCGCCAGCAGCAACTGTAGAAACTAATGGTTTTAAAGTATTTTCTAGGTATGAATAGAAATAAAGAAGCCGAGGCAGTCTACCTCTAACTTCTCTCTCCAACTCTCAAACTTGTCGCAGTCACTGAGAAATTGGAGAGGAAGCTAGAGCCATGGCTACCTAGGCTATCCTGAGGTTTACGGGAAATTTATACTAGTTAAGGGATTATTTACTAAAAGGTATATGCCGGCCACAGGATTTGATCCTGGTACCTGCCGGCCGACAAACGAGAAATAGCCAGTAGCCTTAGCCGTTAAGTCTAGCTGTAGTGTTACGTATTATATAGTACAATATTTATTTAAACATTAATACGTAGGTTAAATCATTTAACTGTAACTGTTTACGGTATTCAGAGATCTGGTAATGTAAAAGTATGGAATACGGTACATGCACAAAATCAATACCGCGCATTTATTTCGTAAGTGAAACGAATACCACGCATGTATTTATTACGGCTACGATTAAATTAGATTCAAATCGGACGACAGAATTAGCGCCGAGATCGCGGAAGAAGATTTCGGCGGTTTGTGGCCATCGCCACATCGGATGACGCGTGGCAAAATTACATTAGATCGTGGAATCTCCAAAGATTATGGCACCGAATCCGGATATGACATGTGTCGACATTTGGGACATGTCGTACAATGTTCGTACATAAAGTACACCGGCAGCTGTACTTTTGCGTACGGAACTGTATTCTGATTGGTTCCGTATATGAGTAGATAGAGTTTGTGAGAGAGATAGGACTTAGAAAAATTAGGAGATAGGACCCTCTCTCCCAGAGAGCTTCTGTACAAAATGTCAACTTTGACCCTCCATAACTTACTACTCAGGGGAGCAAATTCAGAGATTCTTTTTGCTATCGACTCAAGGGAGTCTTGTCTTCATAGGGGTGAAGTTGGTCAGAGTTTTTGTCTGCGAGGGTGGCAGTTATTTTTGCTGAACATAAAGGGGTCAGGATTATCCTAGAGGCTTCTTGGAAGCTGTCCACTCTGAGGACTTATGGAGGTCTCAGAGTTTCACTTAGGACATAGAACTTTTTATGTATCCAGGCTTCCAGACTGTGTAATCTGCAGACTGTTTTTGGGAAACTTCTGAGTTGCATTTCTTAGTGTATTTTGGATCAATTGAGCTGAAACTTTGGGAGTTGTCAGTCTTCATGATATTCTATACTGTAGTATAGTTTGAAGCAGTTTGGTTCATTGTATCAGATTTGGTGAGCTATATTAAACAGCTGTCTAATAGGATTCTTGATAAGCTTCTGTGAGTATGATTATGTCTACTTCCACTACTACTGCTGATGCTCCACCTGCTCTAGTGGTTGTAGAACAACATGAAGAAGGGAGTGCATGAAGTGTTGTGTGATAATCAGGCTGCAATTCCAATTGCAGCCAATCCAAAACATCATTTCAAGGCTAAGCATATGGATATAAGATTGAGTTATGTGAGGGAAAAAGTTGAAAACAAAATTGTGAATCTGGTGTATAGGGGTGATGGGGAAATGGTGGCAAATATGATGACAAAACTTGTGTTATCTCCTGAGTTAAAATAATGTAGAGGAAAGTGTGGTTTAAAAGAGAAACTAAAGTTAGACTAGAAAATAAGGGGAGTGTTGAAATCACTAGATTTAGGGAAGGTATTATATAGGTCTTAATTCGGTAAAATAACTAAAAGAAAAAGCACAGGCAGCCTGCCTCCACCTTCTCTCTCTAGCCCCCATACTTGTTATAGTCACTGAAGGAGAGAGAGGGCGGTGGAGCCATGGTCGCGTCACCTCCATAGGAAGGAATAAAGAGTGACCTAAATCACTCTCAACAAAAAGGTTCAGTTCGGCAGGAGTCGAAACCTCCGACCGGCATAGCGAGGCGTAGCCGTCAGCTCTTACCAGTCTGTCATAGTAGTCTATTAGGAAACATAGGGTTTGATAGCTATTTAAACATTAGCTAGATCATTTATTCGTTCAACGGAATAATAAATTAAGAACATAAAAACTAGTTGAGTTTTAGTGTGTACGAAACACATGTACCGGACATTTGTTATTTTGGACGGCGAGCATTAAAAAACAATTTGGATCTGACCGTTCGCATCATCGCTGGGATCCCGGAATAGCCGCTTTGGTGGTTTTTGGATGTAACATGACCTGTCGACACGTGGCAAGATATCATTGGGAAGCGGGAATCCGGACAGCATGAGGACAAGTTTGAAGGAGACAGACGTCCCCTCCATGGCCTTGTCGTACACCAACCGTACGGAAAGTACATCGGCCGTAGTACCTTTCTCTACTATACAGTCTTTTGATTGGTTCCTACATCAGTAGATAGGGGTTATGTGAGGGGTTTAAGACTTAGAGGATTGAGGAGGTAGCCGCCTCTCTCCCAACAAGCTTGTATAAATATTGGCATCTTTGCCACTTGATGATTAATCGCTTGGTTGGGCGTTTTCAGTGATTCTTTTTGCTGTGGATTCAGGGGAGTCTAGACTGGATAGGGGTGCAGTCTGATTGTCTATTTGCCTGCTTGAGTAACAGTTGTTCTAGTTGAAAGTGGGTTATTGAAAAACTACCTAGAGGCTTCCTGAATTTTGCAGTCCAAATGGGGGATACAGAATTGCACAACTCACTAGATTCTTTTTGCTATTGACTCAAGGGAGTCTTGTTTTCTTAGGGGTGAGGCTGTCAGGGTCATTTCTTTCGAGGGTGGCAGTTATTCTTTGTGAAATCAAAGGGGGTCAGGGTTATCCTAGAGGCTTTATACGAGCTGCCTAATTTGAGGACCTATGAGGGTCTCAAAATTGCAGTAAACACTACAAATAGACGTCTCCGCATGTTTACTAGGACCGCCTAATGGATTAGAGTTGTGAGTGTGCATCCTTTTGTAATCGCTACTTTGATAAAGTATTTTGGACTGTAGTAAGATTCTTTGTATTACTTTGAAGAGCGTCCCAATGTGCGAAAATAAAATCGGGACTTTAACATGTGATAGTTGTAGACGTAGGTTCAATTTTGTGAGGGATAAAGACGGTTACGAAACTTTTAACAATTTGTGACGCTAACAAAAATAGCGATAATTGTAGACGTTTACATTTTTATAATTTTGTGACATTGAAGATGTTTAGGGTTTTGTGACATTGTGACGCCATGCTCACTTGTGATAATGTCGACGTCACAAATTCAAGAACTTTCCGCTATGGCTATCAGATTTTATTATATTGACTTTTCTCACTCGACTTGGCATAAAAATATACATAAAGGAAGCCAAACAAATTATTTTTCAAATGTCTTTCATTTTATGCCACTATTCTCGTGCCTTATTCTAAAAGGTGAGAGATAAAAGGGATAATGTAAGAGGGAGAGGGGAGAGGCGACGACGACGAAAACTTTGCAAATGACCCATTAATGAAAGTGGAGGTTCGAGACCCCTCCAGATTTTTTTTTCATACATGCTCCTCTTTTTTTTACATGCACGTGACGGGCTAGGATAAAAATAGCAAGTGCTCTCCCTCGTCCTAAAATTTTCCCAGTCGTGTGGCGCGTGCGTGGGCCGTTTTTTATTTGTTGTTTGGGTGGTTTTTCCCCGAAATCCGGTTGCGAGGCGATTTCTGATGAAGTTTTTTGACGGGTTAGATTCTCTTGCCCGGAGCTCAAAAAAAAAAAAAAACGCCAAAATGCATTCACATGACGACAAACATGACGTACATTCAATTTATCGACTTGACGTTTGCTGTACTTTTAAATAATTTATTTTTTTCTACAGCTAAAGTTTTTCTCGTACGGAACTGCGTTTTGGGTGAAAAAGACAGAAAAAAGTCGATACTTTAATACATGAGACATACCCTAAATTGAAATCTTCATCGGTGTACCATGTACTTGCGTACCAAGTCTGAATGTCAAGTATGGGGTAAAATCATATCGCGATAAGCTCGATATTCGATATATCGATTATCGATCGGTCAGAGGCCTCGATATATTGTACCAAGACCAACATATTATATCCCGATATATTTGGTAAAAAGTGGGTGTCCGTACAGATCCAATACGGAATACCGTACGAGAAATCGTATGGAAAATTGTACGAAGAATCGTACTGAAAATTGTACGGAAAAATCTCCCCCCCCCCCCCCCCCCCCCCCCCCCCCCCCCCTCCCCCTCCCCACCCTATCACTAAGCGCGTGCAACGAGGGGGGGGGCTCGGAATTTTTTTTTTACCTAGCATCACTTCGATATATCGCGATTGAAAAGTATCGTGATATCAGCCATATGTCGCAGAAATATCGCGATGTTAAGCTCCTCGATATACCGAAGCGATATATCGATTATCGGGTACCCAAATTTTGGTACATATGAAATATCGGCAAGGGGCCCTCGATACCCAACATTACCAAGTCATCATACGGCACAGCTCCTTCTCTTTTTGAAGACCCTTTGCCTTCTAAACCATCTTATTTTTTTGGGCTACCTGTTTTCAAAAAGGAAAATTAATTTTTCAAAAGCCCTATCTTTTCTAACGTTTGTTTTATAAAAGTTTCTTTCCCGAAACAAATTCACACGTTCCTTCAAAATATCATTTTGTTCAGCCTTTTTTCTCCAAAAAGTGTTCAAAAATCCTACCTTCAAGTAGGATATAAAAAAAAAACATTTTCAAAATTTTGTAGGGTTTGGAATATTGTAACTTGAGGAGGATTCTGAAAATGATTCCATCGTGGAATTGTTTTTAATCTAATTCGTCTTATTAAGGTTAAGTGGCAGTGCCCAAAATGACGAAGAGTTGATTACTCTAACATTAATGATGTATCCATGAAGTTTAAAGGATGTCAAAAAAGGCGGGAAACAATGAAGTTGAAAAGATGGCGGGAACAGCGTGACGAAAGAGCGTTGCCAAAAATAGTGTGAAGAAAGAGCGCGACAAAAAAGCGTTGCCACGGATATATTAATGAAAGAGCGTGACGAAATAGCGTTGCCAAAAATAGCGTGACAATAGAGCATTACGAAATAATTTTTAGTGTTTTTTAGGGATTTTCGGTTGGTTTTTGGTGGACTCGCGTCCACTTTGTTCAAAGGTACATATCATGTGCAAATTTTGACAAATTTGATGGTAGTCCATTGTAACATGTATCTTTATCATCCGCATGTCGCGACTCTTCGATTTCTATAATTAACAACCCACCTAAATAACCATTTGGAGTGAATGCCTTACGAATGATTATCAACATTCATTGTTACCCCTCGGCCCTGGAGAGTATAAGCAATATTCTTTGTAGTATTATTTTGTTATTAAAAACAAAAACAAATGGTACGGTGTAATAGAGAGTGGTCTGGATTTTTTTCAATAAGCTCACTTTTCATGTGATGGAACTTCACCATAATACTTGTTAGAATAGACACACCAAATGTTAACGATATCAGTTGTATGTTTTGAGCGTCAATATATAAGTCGAAAAAGTTTAATTGGTCAAACTAACACTACGAGTATGTTTCCATGTACTTGTAACTTAACAAACTTACTTTGTATTTTAGCGCAGATCCTCCGCACCCGGTTTTCAAGTGTCCTTATGTGTAACAACGAAATTGTTACTTAAGGGTGGGACGATTGTATACGTCGACAAAGCCCGTGACGGCTGTTAGCGTCTACAATATATAATAACACACGTTAATTTTGGTAACTGTTTGTGTTGTCGCATGTCTTTTTCTGACATTGTACACGTACAGCCTTCCAACCTTTGTCATTTCATGGTTGAAGAAGATGTGCTTTACCTTTGCATCTTCTATCCGATCGACGTGAAATGGCATTAAAATCTTGAGACCCCTTCAAAGAAAAACCCGTACCGAACCCAAACGGACAAAATAAAACACATTGTGTACTTTTCCTCGTCGTACTGAACGCAAACTGAAATCGTGTACTTTTCTTGGTCGCTTGAAATCGTATGAATTAAAAAATAAAAAAAAATGGCACGTGCAAATGTGTCCCTATTTGTTTAGCGATGGTACTTTAATTTAAACACATCGCCCATGTGTTTAAACATAAAGTTTGAAGATGATGTTCCTCTATCTACGCGAACGTGTTTGACATCAATTCACGACGACCCTAATCTCTATCCGCCTCCACTAGTATCGAAGGCGAAGGCCCACTTGTCATATTAAGACGACTATGGCCATGGCCTCGCTAAGCTCTCTAAGTTACCTCAAGGGATACAACGATTTTGTCTTTTCCCTTCCACACAAGTGTTGTTGAAATTCCTCGAGGAACGAGCGCCATTGTTCTTGTGTTTGACTTTCTAGGCTCACATCTATTTATAAGAGCAACCAAACGCCTCTAAAGTCTTTCGACTGTCTAAGAGGTTACTTGGTGGTCCATTCCTATGGACCCTCCAAAACCCCCATCGTAGGCTCCCCGCGGGCATGATACAAAAACTTGTTATAACCCCTCTCTCCAACATACAAGCACTTTGCATAGCCAACCTCCGTAACCTTGCTAAATTCAAGGGGCATTAAAAGGTCCCACGTAGTGAGTTTCATTTCTTCCTCTCGGTCTCTCCAATCCATTCGCGGTTCATCTTGCAGCACTAAGGTGACACCTCGTATCTCTATGGTCGTTAATGATAGTGACGGTTCTTTAGGAGGGCATGTGAGTGTTGCCCAAGAAGAAAGTGTGTTGTCGAAATATAAAAAGTGGTTGCGAGTTTGGACGATGAAAATAAATCGAAGATGACCCAAGTCGGTGGACTCAAACTTGTACATTCGTCAATGTACTACCATTTTTGTTGTAAATTGGGTCGTAAAATGATTCTTTTCTTGGAGCGCCGGAGAATGCCAGTGGAGATGGGAATTTTCCCACATAAAATGGTATAAACGGTGCAGTCTAGATATCCCCTTTTTTAGAGATAGCGCATAGCATTACATCTTATCGCCTCGCGACACCCTAAAAACCGATATAAATGGTCTTCCGTGTATCGTCTGCTGACGTACCGCCAGGCGATACGAAGCGATACGCAATCCTAATCTAATAGGCTAATAGCGGTGGCCGGTGGGCGGTTTTTAGATGCGAGCGGCAAAAGATGCGCGCCACGTCACCTGTACGGTTTGATTAGTCTACCGTACTGTTCTCTGCATGCTGTAACATAAACCAGTACAGTACAAATACCGTAAAAAAAGTACGAATCTTCGACTGCGGTCGGGTCCATAAGTCACGTCCGTACGAACCGAATATGTACGGTAAAATATGTTCGCACGTGGGAAGACACGAAACTAGTGCCGTCAAAGACCTTGATAAGAAATTTTCCCCAACTCGTCACTGTAAACGTAAAAATCTCTCAATTGCCCTAAAAATTAAGAAAAAACAAGGATTTTTTGCCCTATTTTGCTCCAAAATCTTTGTCGTTTTCTGCAAAAATTGTCGCATCCTCGATAATTTAACGCACTCCTAATTTTTTTTTATTTTTTTTGTCGGTATTCGATATGTTTAAGCCCCATCTACCCCATTTCGTGACGGGTCCGTTCGTACCGCAAAACGTGTTTTTGGCGGACGCGGAGTACGGACGCGCGTTGGACTGTCTGGTCAAGGCCTGTACGGATCTGGTAATCATTGACTCGCTAGACGACAAAAACTGCAAAATGTTCCTCGGGAAGCGCATAGTCGAGCCGCAGCCGGACTGGTGGTAAGGTGGAGGGGGGGG